>JASNQO010000042.1:0-244532 GCA_030378425.1 Periconia sp. TS-2 | reverse complement strand
TTCTTTAAAGAATATAGCTTAGTTAGTAGCTTATATAAAGCTTATAAATAAGATATATATAGTTATATATCTTTATAGTTACCCCCTACCTATTATTATTAAGATAGAGTAATTATCTACTTATTAGATAGATAATAGATAATATTACTCTACCCTAAGACTACTAAATACTAGCTTCTAATAGTCTACCCTCAATTAATTAAAGGGGAATAAAGGGATAGCTAAGAAGCTAAAAGAAACTTAAAGAAAGCTTTTTAGATATAGCTAATAAGCTAAAGAAATAATAAAGGATTATATAATAACTATTAAAATATATTAGCTACCCCTTATAATACCTTAGGTATAAAAAGAGGACTTTAGGATTATATATAAAAGATAGTTAAATTAATCTTTTTACTTATTTTACTAAAGATAATCTTATAACTTATAACTTATTATAATAATACTATAGATTAGCTAAGTATACTAAAATCTAATACTACTACTCCTTATAACCTATAGTTATCTAGACTCCTTATTTATTCTTATATAAGTAAACCTATATACTTACTAAGCAACTACCTAAACCTTATTAAGTTATAGACTTGATAACTAAGTTTTTATTTTAATATTAAAATTATTAAATTTAGTATTTATAAATATTATTATAGAAGTATAGAATTTTTCTTATGTTTATAAAGGGTATCTAGTACTATTATATTTAAATTTATAGATTTTTAAGAACTAGATAATATTCTTTCTATTATATAAAGTAATCTTTACTAATATTAATATAAAGATAAAGTATATATTTATAATTTAGGTGTATTGGGCTTTTATATTACCCTTAGTTTATATACAGTTTATAGCCCCCACAAAAGACGTCATTGCGCCACTCCATCACCTGATCGTAGATATTAGGGATCGCTATGCTGTGTAGGCAAGCTTTCTTCCTTTTTCAACTTCTGCGCTTGCAACATGTCAGCAACAACGTCTCCGTTCCCACAATTGCCGCAAGAGCTGCGGGATTTAGTATGGCAAGCGGCGGCTCCTGTTCAATATCAACAGGGGAGTATTTTATCATCTACTCAAGTGACACTTGTATTGGGATTTCTATTGACTGCTATGTAGGTCGCTGGTAGCCAGCCAATATCCTGCGCCACCGGTTGCACCGAGCGTTTGCGACAGGCGTTTATTGGCTACGATAACTTGCCGGAAGGTACAGAGAAACAGCCTCTTAGGATATACATCCATGACTCCGGAGACAAGTTACGCCTCGGTATAAACGAGTTTCAGACGTTTGTCAACCGCCTTCCTACGGCATCTGTTTGTACTGAGGCGCGCTCTCATACTACCGATTTCTGCCGCGACGAATTGAAGCTGGTGAATCTACTCTACTACATGGATGCACCCGACGAGCCAAGCGAGATTAGAGATGAAATTATAGAACCTATCTCCTTCCAGCCACCAACGGTCATGGTTAGCAACGCCTATAGAAAGTACCATGGCCCTAAAGGATTTAAATCTGCAGAGCATCTTGTGGATATCCTTCATCGCGTCTTTGACAGCGGCGTCGAGCGAATCATCTTCAACTCTCGGGTTGAGAGTATGAATACTATGGAAGAAATCTATTGGCCAAATACTGCAAAAATGGAGTCGCTGGAAGATATGTAAGTACTCAACACATGGCGACCAGCCTACTGAAAACCCGGGTCTTCCTGTTCATGCCGGCGATAGTGGCATTACTACACATGTACGCACTCTCGCTAACACATACACACACAGGAGAGTCACTTTCGCTCGTCATCATAACCACGATGAACCGGCTTTATTTATGACCGCAGAAAGCACTGCGCACAAAACAGATCGAGACATGGACCCGCATGGATTTAATCAAGAGCAAGTCGCCTCGCATCTACTAAGGTTTCGTGAGGTTTTCGATGCTGCTACGCAGAAGTTACCACAATTACAGAGTATCGAGCTACAACTACACACCTATAGCTGGGGTGAACCGTTGCCGACACGCATAAAGGCAACCAAGAAAAAGGGTGATGTTCTCTGGGTCAATTGGAGCGATGTGAAGATTGGGTTCAATCATAGATTCGCAGGATTCGACGGGTACTGCCAAAAGACGTGAATAGCTGAAGGTGGTTGTGTTTGTATTATATGTGTTTGATTTTGTAAACGTTTGCTACGACATCACTATTCCGAATTGGCGCTTCCACGTGCATACCTCTTCTGTCACTTCATATTCGTCTCTCATTGACCGGATCCATTCAAAGGGCTTAGTAGCCTTGCGATGTCAACCCTCTTATGTATATTTTCGGTTCTAAATAGTTTCTTCTCCGAAATTCTTCCATATGTTTATCAGGTCGTTGACATGAAATAGTCCAACCAGAATCGGTGCCTTAGATACTTATTTCGTAGCTGCAGTTAGAGCTCATTGCTATTAGGGTGCATTGCTACTATTGGAGTCACCAGAAAAAGCCTGTGAACTTGCAGATCGCACTTATTTATGCTCCTATGGCTAGGTTTTCGTATCTTTTGGTACCATGCACTCCTCCAGCGCAAGCCACTGTTACAACAACAGATATACAGTACTTACAACTGGGGCGAGCTCAGTTACTTCCCGTCACTTTTCATTGAATCCTTGGTCCAAGTGGAGTGGTCCGATTATGGGCCACCCGACTGGCCCAAATTCTGGCGACCCGAGGACAGTATATAAAGGGGAAACACTTAGTAATTAGTGGCCTCATTACGGATTTTGCCAAATATTGGCACCATGGTGAATGGACGTAAATGGCTTAACCATGGCGTTGCTACCGCGTTTGTAATTGCGTCTATCAGCTGCGCCGTACTACCTCTACAGGCCTTGCGTAAGGAGACCAATGCGAAAGCAGGAATCGCAACCGTACAGGTAATATCATGATCACTGGTCCTGGCTCGCTACAGTACTAATCAGTTCAGTTTAACCTTACTGGTGCAATCCCAAATATTCGCCCAGGGCAGAAACGGGATCTTATCCAATCTCTTGTTACAGGAGCAAAGAGCGTTGCTGATGGCATCGTGACAGCGGCTCCTAGCATCGTCGGTCAAGTCGCAACGACGGGCCCCAGTGTGATCAGCCCAATCCAGAGTGCTGTAGATACATTAGCAACTGCACTTCCTAGCGCAGTTGAGGCGCTGATACCACGGAACTGTTCAATTGGCACCAAAGAAATCTGTGTTGGTCTCACTTATAATGTAACATGCCACAGCCTTCCTCTCAATATCTCGAAGTTTATACCAGAGGGGGTTGAAAAGGTACTTTAGATCAATCTCAACGACATTCAGCCTCCTAACGATGCGTTGGCCAAGGTCACGACGGCGAATATCCAGGACCCTTTGATTATTGGCGTAGTCTTAATCTCTATCATGTCCGCTCTTTCAATGTGTTCAATATTCGGTAGGTTTCTCTGCCTCACGGCAATTCTTCTGAGAATTGGAATTCTCCTGCTGTTTGACCTGTTGCATCCCATTCCTTGTGACCGCAATAGTTCTATATATCATAAAATCTAAGACTAAATATTTACTGTCTTAGATCCAAGTCAAGGAAGACGAGGTAAGCAGGCTAAGTGTAGTAGGTCTGCTTTGCGCCATTTCCATGTTGGTGTTGAGCAGCATCGGTGCGATAATTTTCCAGCTGTGCCGAATAAACCTTATCAATTAGATAATAGCGTAATTGTATACGTTAGGTAGTATCAATGAAAAATTGCCTCATTCCGCTTGGTGGTAAGTTCTACTCGCAGTCTCTAGCGTCAAAATTTAGCGTGCACCTTACTGGGACTAATCTGGGGGTTATCTCCATATAGCGAGGGCTCCCCTCGTTCACATTTGTAGCATTTTCGCATCCAAAGTTCTACGCTTCGCCAAATTTGAATATTTGTCGAAAACCCAGAAATATGAATTACTCTACTGAACCGCGTTTAATTAAGATTCATGATCCATTGAACTCCCAACTTGATTGATGTAAGTCACTCGGTCGTCGTAGCCCACAAAAGCCATTCTCCTAGTGCTTCTTCATCTCAAAAGGTTGAAAATAAGAAAGACGAAGCCTGTGTGTATCCCAAACAATCCACTCACAATCAACGTCTTAGAAGCCAACTCCCTAGAATGGAAGAAAGCCACCCGACCAACCTGTCGCCTCATTCTTCGTCGTGCCATCACCCAACGCCAGGCCACCATGTTTGGGCAACTTGTCGAGACTCTTGGCGACGGAATTCCAGTCGCCATAGAAGTCGTGGATCCTCACGTCAACTTTCCCGGCCGCGTTTTTAGGAGTTAGCCCGGGACCCATGGTGGCGCCCCACATGCCTTCGACATTGATTGCGTGGTCGTCGGCGGCGTCGTCGGCCTAGCGCTCCAGCTGTACCGTGTACACGGGTTCCATGAAGCCCATCTTCACCATTTCCGGATACATTTCCTCCGGGTAGGCTTCCGCCCGGAAGAACCACGTGTGGCCGCCGTTCTGCGACACGGGATACCACGGTGTGACCCACAAGTTGTTGGTGGTGTCAATGACGCGAATCACTGTCATGGTCCTGCCTTTGGTCTGGTTAGTGTGACACTTCAGCACGGTTCGCACTGCCCTGGTGTTGCCTTTAAGTGTTTTCACGATGTCGCCGGTGCGCAGCCTTTCGATCAAGAGCGTCTTCTCGGTATCCTTGTTGGGATCTACTACTAGGACTCTTGTGTGTCCCGTAAAGCACGTGCTTTTGACGTTTCTATACTGGCTCATGTCAGATAGCGGAGGCGGAGGCGAAGAAGCAGTACGGCCACCAGTCACTGTGTCGTAGGATGGGGGAGCCGACGGTCTTGAAGGCAGGACGCTGGTAGTGAGTCGAAGAGGTTATCGAGCACGTCGAGCTGGTCGCAAAATAGCTGGCTGTCCTTGCCGTAGCGCTACGTGCCCGGGTCCTTGAATGAAAAGCACTTCTGGAACTGGTGTGCCATCAGTAGGTCAGAAAGGTAGTGGCAGCCCCATTCCCCCAGCTACTCGTTTCTTTCTTTGGTTCCACGACTGTTCGCAGTGATAGCATGACTTCGCCCTTCTTGTTGTCCGCGCCGATCGGGTCTTGAATGAGGCCCAGGTTGAGCGGACCGTCAAGGAATTTGTTGGCAGGTAGCTGAGCGAGGAATTACTGTAGGTCGTCATACGTGGGGACGCGGTCATTCAACAGCGGCTTGTGTTCGCCCCGTTCAGTGAGTGGGAAGAACCCGGAAAGAAACTCAACGGTCATCGCGCGTGAAATATGGAAAGCTGTTTCAACCAGTGAAGAGCGTGTTTTCGTTAATTGATAAATCACTCTCAGCGAATGCCCTCTTTTCTTCCTGTCGCTGTTGATAATTTAAGGTGGCCCGAATATGGGGCAATCTGTAGTTTTGTTGAGGCTGCGGTGTATACATCAAGGTACTATCTAAGTAAGAGGAAGAAATCATGTAGCTATCTATATTAGATAGTTCTTAAGTTGATGGGGTACTCTATATAAGCCCCCCTTTATCTACCTAGGACCTTCACTGATTTTGTTTTGTCGATGTATGTCCTGAGCTCTGTAAGCTCTAGGGCATCCGGGTATCTTAGCGTCAAGGTAGCCTTCTAGGCGTATGTTGACTTCAGATTAGCGACATAGTCTCCCCTGCCAAACTAGGCAATCGACTGCAGGAGGCCCTCCTTTGAATTATAGCTGAAACCAAATGTATAGATAGGCACGGGTATCTCGCCGCATGTATCGAAGCGTTCCAAGGCTTGGAGCAAAGACAGCAGGTCCGGCCGCTCAGAAAGAAACGAGCTGACTGTGCCCATGCAGAGGTTCCGGTGAATGGTCAGGATAGTCCACGCACCGGAGTCGAGGGTAAATGCTGGTGGAAGATGAGCACCAGACCGTCCAGATAGTGATGTAGCTTAGGGATCAACTCTGACCATGACGATGAAAGTCCCAGAATTTTGGCTTCAGTGAGCGTGTATCCTCAATTGTCATCCCTAAAAAAAGAGGTCACTATCAGTGTTGATCGCACCTCAAGGGTATTTTAGCTTTTCTCACCGACTGCCTTGATGAGACTTCGCGCTCGCTCATATGCAAGCCTGATTCTCGCTTCGACAGATGAGGTTTCTCGCTCACGGTACTACTGCTAGATGGGCTCTTGGAGGATCGGCGCGAACCACTCGACTCGAGAGAACTGGTAAGTCATGGTTTTGGGAGATGGTCGCAGCGAACAGCATCGGATGAAAGCAGTGTAACAAGTAAAGAATACGTTCAAGTCGAATCAGGGGAGAACATGATGTGAATATATCGAATATCCCCCTGTCCCTTAGGATTTTTTAATTGGAAAAGTTTTGGGATTAGTGTTGATTCCGTTGTAAGAACTTATCTGAACGATGATGGTACACTTACTGTAATAACGCTATCACAAAATAAGCTGACTCGGCCTTGCCGTTGTATTGATTGCCGCTCAACGCCTGCCGGCGCATGGTCTACGCCTTACATAACACCAATAGCATGGAGCAACACTTTTAGCAAATACTGCAATGCATGCTGCGATAAGGTATTGCAGGGTATACTGTGGTGCCTGGCGTGTATAATGCTTAGTGTTAGTCAGTGCGAGGGATCAGTGCATATGTAAATTACAAGGAGAATCATCCAATTTAGGTAAAAAAAAATACCTTGAAAAGCACTATATTTCACCCCTTGTACATGACTCCTCGCGCTACTCTTTATATATGCCTCCTACCACAGTAGGCACGTCGGGTGGCACGGTGTCGTCCCGTTATGGCCAAAAAGCTGCATATACTGATCAATACAAGCTGGATTGTTTGCGTATCTATGCCCTAGTTCATTGAAATCGGAGTCCGAAAACAAAAGGAGCCGGTAGGGTTCAGGGCTTGGAGTAAGACAGAAAGCTGAACGTTCTTAAACTCTGATCTGCAGATCCCTGCTAGCATTGGTAGCATTCGTGTTCAACGGCGCTGAGCCGAGTCCACGGGCCGAACCCCTAACTACCACACAGGCCACTGGTTCAGACTGTGCTTAGTAATAGAACCCGTTGCCACGCGCCTATCCCGATCCACCCATCACGTGATCCCATAAACGTCCTACATATGTGTACGCGCCTGCCAATACCTAGTTCTTCACATTCTTACTCTAGTTCATGCATTCATCTCTCGTTCCCGCAAACAAAAGATCAGGAACCCTCAGCTAAAATGGACTATTCGGACCCTAACGCATTCACCCTGCCCTACCAGCTGACCAAGCAAGTCCGCCGTGATGTCTATCCACTGTTAGAGCCAACCCAGCCAGAGCTGTCGGCGAAAGGAAAGACAGTGCTCATTACCGGCGTTTCTGGGGGCATAGGCAAGGTAAACACGATTTCCGGGGGCTTGATTTTCCTTTCCCGTGACTGATAGATGCAGGTCATCGCTGAATCGTGGGCCACCGCGGGAGCTTCTGGCATCGTGATTACCGGGCGCAACGTCGATGTGCTTGAGAGCATCGCCACACAGCTCCAGAGTCTTGCCCCGCCCGGCACCAAAGTCCTCGCCCAGGCGGCCGACATCACTAACGAAGCCTCGGTCGCGGCGCTCTTCGCGGCCGCCAAGGAGGCGGTTGGCAAGGTTGATGTGCTCATCAACAGCGCGGGCAGTTTGGAAGGGGGCCCCGTGGGCACCGTCGATCCCACGAAATTCTTCAACGATTTCCAGGTCAACGTGCTGGGGTCGTACCTAGTAACGCACCACTTTCTCGCTCAGGCGGACGGGGTCGGCACCGTCGTCAGCTTCACAACGGGCGCCATTGGCAATGTGTTTCCCGGTATGGGGGGCTACACGGCGTCCAAGTTAGCCCTTGTCCGCATCATGGAAAACCTGCACGTCGAACAGCCGAACATCCGCGTTTTCTCGCTTATTCCGGGAATTGTCCAGACTGGGATGACGCTCGATTCGTTGAAGCCGTATGCTAAGGATAGCCCCGGTCTAAGTGGTAGCTGGACACTGTTCCTGTCTACTCCGCGCGCCGAATGGATGCGTGGCGGCATAGTCAGCGTAAATTGTGAGTCCGCCTTCTAGTGCTCAAAACTCGCTACTCTTCTGACATAGATCCGCATCACAAGGGGATATCGAGGAGATGGAGGCTCACAAGGATCAGATTGTTCGCGACAATCTGCTCGGTCGGGCTTTTCTGAACGCCAAGCTCGGGAAGGATGGGCACCCCTGGACGTGAGGCGGCGATTAAGTGCAACGAGATCTGTCATGGAACCGATACGAGTATATCCTGTCTGTAGTTCCTGGTTATCGGTATATCAATGATCATGACAAGATACGTCTTCGCCCTGACAGTCTAGCAGAATGCGTGGCAGTGGTTCGAGTAGCGAGGGTGCTAGATTATCGTCTCTACGCAATACATCTCATTAACTTGCGCCAGTCGAATTTCCTCGCTATTCATATTCGCACTTTCCGGCTTCACTTTTCTTAGTTCTTCTTGTCACGCGTTTGGCTAAACCTTACGTGGAAATGTCGCCAAGGCAAACACGGACTTCGGGATAATACAGTAAGCTGTGGGGACGCATCGTCGTTTTTGGACGCATCGTCGTTTTTGGACGCATCGTCGTTTTTGGACGCATCGTCGTTTTTGCACGCATCGCCGTTTTTGGACGCATCCCCGTTTTTGGACGCATCGCCGTTATGATATCTAACCAATCGCTGTTGCAGGTCTGTGCCTCGGGGAATAACCCTTGTATTCAGAGTCAACGTAGTCCGTAACTTCTGGCACCCTAAATTCCTACCCTATCTTGGTAGGTCTGTGCGACTATAACCCAGCCTATGCCTAAGCATGCGGTATCTTATACCCAGTTACCAGCCTAACAAGGGGTGGGGCCCTAGCTAATTCGCTAGATCAAAACCACAACTCCCCCCTCACTGCTGTAGATTCATCCTCCACGTTATCCGAGCAGAGAGGCTTCATCACTGCTCCGCCTCGTAGCGCAATGAACGGCCCTACCAACACTTCCGTCATCCCCCCGCCGCCTGGGAAAAAGTCTAATTTCATTAATCCAGTCGACCAGTTGACAGCTGTTTATGTCACGTCGGGGATCGTGCTTGCGCTCCCAGCGATAGGAATATCTGCCCGGCTGTTTGTGAAGTTGGCTGTTGTCCCGGGTAGCCACCGAATAGAGGATTACCTGAGTTACTTTGCCTTCGCTTCCTTTGTTTCGTATGTCGCCGTCATCCTTCATCTCTCTGGGATGGGCCTCACGCACCACATGTACGATATTACTGTTGCACAGATTTCCAACATCTTATACTGGACCAATATCGTGTACTGCCTCTATTCCGTCCTACAGCCGCCGCAAAGTTTTCAGTACTGTTCCAGCTCAGGTCGATATTCACTACCGGCACCCGTAACGCTGTCTATTGGGTTATAGGTGAGTATGCACGGGGCTAGCTACGATCAACTGTGCCCACTGATTGGAATGCAGTGGTGTCCATCGTGATCATTTCTGTCTTTTATACCGGTCTCTTCTTCTCCTACGTCTTTCAGTGCTGGCCGCGAGAGAAGATATGGCTTGGCGACACGGTCGCAGGCAAGTGTACTGATGCCATACAAGTGAACCTCAGCTCCGGAGTACTCAATATCATATCTGATGTCGAGGCCCTACTCATTCCGACCTGGGCTATCTGGCATCTCTCACTGCCCCTGAAACGCAAGCCGGGTGCCTTGTCTGTCTTCGGCGTCAGTTCAATGTATGTCTCACGCCTCCAAGAATATCGCTTTCTTTTTTGCTAACAGCGAACGAATAGTGCGATTGGAATAGGCATTGGAGGCACGTATGTCCACGTCGTACTCCTAACGACCATTGATCAGACTTGGTGGTTAACAAAGCTTGCGTTGCTCGTGTAAGTTCTCCCCGCTCAAGTTGAGTTAGATGATTACTTCATTTCTGACGCTGGCATCTAGGACTGCCGAGATCTCCATCGTCATATTCGTTGGTTGTATGCCGTCTTTCTCTCGACTCTATCACCATTTCCGCAAAGACTACGACTAAGTCCAAATCTGGGCTCGTGACCTTCGGCTCGTCTGAGAATAAGGGAAAATCTGGCAAGAATGGCAACCTATCAAATACCATGGTCAGATACATGGGTACGCGTGGTACTGGCATGACTATACTGGGCAGTCAGAGCGGCTTCGATAACGAAGATACGCTCGAGCTGCGCACACACGTCACCTGGACAGCTAACGCTGGTGGTGGGGCCACATCTGCGACGCACACTCAGACGGATGGCTTGGAGAATGGTGGCCAAGCCGCGGTCTCCAATCCGAGCGGCGCCCAAAACCCCATCTGGAAAACAAGCCAAGTTGGCCAGACCTACTCCAGGCTGTCGGACGACGAATGGAATAGAAGGGGTCGATGAGATAGTAGTGATATAGGCTTCGGTGTTCATCTTTGTTGGCGCAAGTCCGTGTCTAGTTGTTTGTATTGTTTTTATGCGCTGGGCTGCCTAAGAGGAACCTTCCCGAGAATCCAATGTATGAGGCAATTCACCCCATGTCCTGGTTTGCTCCAAGACGTAATAAAATATTTGTATTTAAAATATTCTCTGTAAAAGAACTATTATCAAATATTTTGTTTTTGTAAATGTACAGTTAAACCTGGGCATAAACCGCAAAATTTGTTGCTTCTGCCGTTACAATTGCTTATAGCCAGGTTAACTTACTAGTGAATTTAAAATGGGTTGCCAAGGGCAGATCAATTAAAAGAATATCACCTGCGCGAACATGAAGGCCGAAGCCGAAGGCACTAGTCCCCTTTGGATTTACTTGTAATATTATGTATTTATTCAAAAATAAGTCCCGAAGCGCGGTAAGGGTACCTAATCATTGACTATTCATGATCCCAGAGATCGAAAGAACTTCGCACATCCACGCAGTCCCGTTGCCCCCAGCCAAAAGACACATAAATCAAACGTACATTGTCTCGTTCCTTCCACGTTCTCGCCAATTACAACATTATGATGGCCCCAGTGCCTCTAAAGGTCATCGCGCCATTCTGTCTCGGTGTGACCATGCATTTGGGCTTTTTCATCCGCGGCGAATGGCACCTCCGTGCCGCGACTATCTTCCTCGTCCATGCGCTTGTCTTTACTCTCCTGTTAGCCAAACAGCTGGTCTCTGCACTCCCAACTTGGTATGGAGTCGCGCTACCTTTCCTGGTCTATCTCTGTGGCCTTCTTGTCAGCATGGCCGTATATAGACTATTCTTCCATCGCCTGAGATCTTTTCCAGGCCCTCGCCTGGCCGCATTGTCAAAGCTATGGCACGTTTGGCTTTGCCGAAATTCTACGAACCACCTTGTGCTGGATTCATGGTGTCAGAAGTATGGGACCTTTGTCAGGACTGGTCAGTCTTTTCCTAGCCACCAGGTCCACCTGATCGCATTCACTGATTTGTCTCCAAGGTCCGAGCGAGATTACCATCATTCATCCCGCCGGACTCGAATGGCTAGACGGGCCTCTGAATCGCAATGCCAGATCTGACTGGTATGATCTCTTATATCCAAGCATCCAGGTGTTTAGTAGAGACCCTGTCATCCAGACCTCTCGTCGAAAGGTTTGGGAGAAGGCAATGTCATTATCCTGTGGGTGCCTATTGATTTTCAGTTTGATATTGTCCGCTATCTCTTAGCTAACATGACTGCGCAGCTATTAAGCAGTATTATCAAAGGATCACAACCCATGTCCTAGAACTCGAGAGCATTATCAGCGCGCAGAAAGCCAAGCCCATAGTCATCAACGACCTGTTATATCAGATAACATTTGACGTGCTCAAAGACGTTGGCTTTGGCCAGGCGAATATGGAGGCCAAAGATGGGGCTTCCGTCCTTGGGTCTTCCCTGAGTATTCTTGGGCCTACCACTCCCTCGCCCTAGATTCTAAGGATGGCATTTGCTCTCTTTCCAGGAGTCTGGAACATTCCGCACTGGTTCAAATTTCTCGAGTTCACTCAAAGTATCGTAGAGAAGAGGATAAAGGTAAAAGCTTACAGTCTGAAGTTTCTTAATTCCCTTCTGTGCCATGAATGTCGATTCAGCTAACAGAACCGGATTAGAGCGAGCCAGAGTCGGTTGATATAGCTTCGTTCTTCATCAAGGATTCCCAACGCAAGGACGCAGATAAGATCAGCCGTGAAGCAGTCGGCGGCGACTGTGGTGTTATACTCCTCGCGGGAAGGTTGGCTCTTCTCTGAATTTGAAAGATAGTCGGACCGCGGACTGACACGCAATAGTACCTCCGGCCCGAGTCTCATCCTTCTCTTTTACTGCCTCGCCCGCTGGCCCGAGCATGTAGAGAAAATTCGCCAAGAGCTGCGGAATGTAGACTATAATGACATGACGGCTTTGTCTGCGCTGCCACATCTCACAGCCACGATCAATGAGTCCCTGTGACTTTACCCCGCAGGGCCAACCTTTGGATCGCGGATAACCGCACCCGAGGGCCTCAATTGTGATGGCGTATATATACCCGGTGACATCAAAGTCGTTGCCCCACGCTACGGTCTTGGACGACGTAAGATATTGCTGACCTCTCTGATTTGAGTGTTTCTGGCCACTGCTGACATGATCTCTTTTGACATCAGTTGAAGAAGCCTATGAGGCCCCGCGCGAGTTTATCCCTGAACGCTAGTACAGCAAGCCCGAACTTGTCAAAGACAAAAGAACCTTCGCCCCTTTTGCCATGGGTACGTTGATCTCTACATGAGGTTTCCATGATATCTCGAAATCCGTGCCGAAAGTAACTTTTCATAGGTCGTAACAGCTGCGCTGGCAAGAAGGTAGCCATGTCCCAGATGAGGCTTACCGTTGCTATACTTCTCTCCAAGTATTCCATTCACTTTGCCCCAGGGACGTCTAATGGGCTGCTTGTGGAAAAGAACATGAGGGATCAATTGACACCACTTCCGATTGAATTGAGTTTGGTTTTTGAGAAACTGGAATCACCTATTTGTAAGTGAGGTATGCAAACCGGGACTTCTGTTTGCAGTGTTGGGCATCTTGTTAACCCGCTTATGAGGCATGGGGATGTGACTTTATTGTAACTCTGGGCTATTTATAATGGTGTTGGGGAGGGGGATTTGAGACGGGTGCCAAGGTTTGTTCATATCTGTGGTTGTTGGGTGGCCGCTTACTCTTTATGTTCTTGACCTACCTATGTATGTTGCGGCCCTTCCCTTTTTGCAAGTGGAAGAACACTCATTATAGGCCGGCGGAATAACAGTGATTATTTATACCCCCCACAGAGAAAAACGCCCCCTCATAACTCTCAAAATAATACGCAAGATGAATGACACTTAGACTTTTGTAAATTCCATATGCTCAAGTGGAGCGGCAATGTCAATCGCAACCATACAGCCAAAGATAGGGATGACTAATCAATAGAATCCTAATCAAGTGCAGAGCAAAGGCTGCAGAGCAGGCGCTAGTCTAAACAGGCTAGGCTGGTGCAGCGCGCCCAGGCACGTGATCAGGCAGAGCCCCAAGCCAAGCCGTAACACGCGGCAACCCAGCGTGTTGAATCGAATTATAAATAATAGAAATAATAACTCCACTAAATAGTAAAAGCATAGCTTATCAGAGCTAAATAGAGCTCGAGGTACCTTTCTTAAAAGCTGGCCGCTCAAGCCGCTTTGGCGAAGCAACTTTTCCATCAGTTGGCATTTCCACTTGTTCTTCAAAATCCAAACCGTTATGAAAGACCGCAAGCTGGTCCATACTTACAAGGACGATACTGCCCTTCTTTGTCACCAACATCTGCGCTGCAGTGGTGCGCCCGCCCTGCCATTGCTGTGGAATATAGAAATGCTTGGTATATGACTTGTTCTGGCGTAGGTTGTCGATATTCAACGAGCACACCCAATCCTCGTGATCCAGAAACAGAAGCAAGGCTTTGAAGCAACCTATGACCGCTTTGATCATCTTCGCCATGTCCATGTAGGTTGCTATAGGTTTCACAGTATCGTCGTCTTTGGAGAATAGCTCGCATGGATATACACACAACATGGAGCGGGTGCCTCTGTCATGGCTATCGCTAAACAGGGTGCAAATGGTTTGACCGGATGACGATGACCTGGCCCATTCCACTTTAAGCTCCTGCGGTGCTGTGTGGTTTGAGGCAAGGGACTTAGGTGTTCCATGAAGGTCAAGTGCTTTCCACCCGTGTCTTTGAATTTGCGTTCCATCTTGGATAAGCAAAAGTTCGTCTAGACTTTGTGGACGTGTCCTCCACAAGTGTGAGTGCAGATCTTTGTTAAGCTGTTCGCATGTTGCTTTCCTGAGATCGAGGTCCCATATTGCAGCTTGCTCGCTGTTCACCAATAATATTCGCCTGCCCCAATGGTCCAGGATAACATCCTGAACGGCCGATGACGAGGTGCATTCTAAGATTCTGTCTAGAACTTTGAAAGGCTTCTTAACATTGTCGTCTCTCCGAAGTTGGTGAATTAGAACACGGCCTGTGCGATCCACGCTCGCTAGGAGGCTCCTTTCCTCATTCCACCGAAGCAAAAGAATTGCAATGTGATTTGGGTGCTCGATCACATCGTTCAAAAATTTGCCGTTCGTAGTCGAGCACACGCTAACAACCCCACTTTCGAAGCCGCAAAAGATGAAATCGCCATTGTGGTGCGATGTCAAAGCTGTGATTTCTTGATCTTCCTCAGTCGCACGTGCGGTTGTGAAACGCGGTTCGTCGGCTACTCTGTCGCTCTGGTCCACGCTTGAATCGTCGATTGAGCTAATTCGTCGGACTAGCATAGAAGGTTCCCAGACATTACAGTGATCTGCGCGGATATCATAAAATCGGAGGCCATTTGTGCTAAAAGCAATAGACCGAATGTTCTCATGTGAGTTAATCTGATATAGCAAGCGCAATGTTTCAAAGTCAAAGAGTTTAACGATACCCCCACCATTGCCACTGGCCAGAATTAGGCTGTTTGGGGAGGCAGCCAGGCAGGAAGAGTCACAATCAACCATAGCTTGTGTATTTTGGGACCACGGATCGAACACCGCAATGTCTCCATCTTGAAAGGCGACCGCCGCCAGACATATATCTGGCACAGGGTTGGACAGGAAAGCATGAACGAAGGGCTCATGATAGCTAGCGCCAGTCTTATGGTACTGTCCGGCAAATGTGCAACTCTCGATTTCCCAGAAAGTGATTGGTCGCATTCGATAAGCTACGCCTAACAAGCCAAGGCCTGGTGAGAAGGAAGCGTGGATGGGCGGCTGATTATACGTGAACGGTGCTCCTTGTTCTTCGTCATAGTCTGAGAAGTAAGCAACGGGCCTCATCTATTTGCCCGTGGTGGCATCCCAGAAGATCATCTTGTTGTCCCGAGTACCAGACATCAACGCAGAGTCATCTTCTGTGAATTCGAATGCTAATGGTTGGTCGCTCAGGGGATTACTCCAGATGATGGATCCATTTCCAAGGTCCCAAACATTCACCTTGCGACGCCCTGCAGCGGCTAGAAACCCCTTGACATGGGAAAAGGCTAGACAACGGACCTGCTCTCCATGATTGAGCTTGAAGAGCTTCTGGAACGTCTTTTCGTGGTAGACTTGCACGTTGCCATTGCTCAGACCAATAGCAAATTTGTTAGTATCGCACACGACGCATATGACACGGGACCCTGCGCACGTAATGCAACATAACCTGTCGTCCCATGAGGTTTGAGAGAGTCCAACAAGTTTCAGCGGCCTCGGGTATTTCGCAAAATTCCTGAAGATGATAGATTTAGATGGGCATACAGAAGGTATCAGAAAGTGGATAGAAGAGGGCATCGAGAGTAGAGCTCGACCAAACTGTGCTACGAGGCGAATCAAGTCGTCTGCCCATTCTAAAATATTTTGGACCTCTTTGCCTAGCGGTGATCTATATTTCGCTCGTCTTTCCATAAATGCCTTTAGGTTCTTTGCGGTTTCGGTCAGAGGACTCAAGTCATGTTGCAACGCAATAAGTTCAATCCATGTTAGGGAATTAGTAAGGAAGAACTTGTTTAGTGCAATCAGGTGGCGATCATCTGACGAAGTAGCTCTAGAGATGTGACTAGAAAAGTAAAGAATCGCGTAGTTCGTAAAGCAGGGCCGGGCTGATTTGCGTATATTCATATTCTTTCGGCGATAGCGAATAGTTTTCATCGCATCGCTACATAGGAATTTCAAGCATATGTCGGCGATTCTGCCATGCTCCTGGGCATGATCGAAGGCAAGACCGGAGTCGTTCGCTGTTGGGCTACGAAATAAGTAGTCCTTCACAGTTTGATGCTTCGCATGTACCCGACTGGTGTTTGACTAGCCATAGCTTTTGCGTGAAACTCAGACAGCAGTATCTGAGCTCGAGCTGATATTCCATATCAGCTGGGCTGCTTGTATGGCCGGCCAAATCTTGAGGCTCTAGTTGAGGAGTCTAATAGGGCTGTGCTTGTCTGACGAGTTTCATGAGTTGATGTATCTAAGGGTGATCCGCCTGGTCTCTAGAGAGGTCGTATGTGGCAAAGATAAGACACCTGATTACCTAACCGTCTCTCGAGTTAAAAAAAAATTTAAGCTTTCCGGTCGTATGAGAATATTCGTACTGCTTGTTCCGTCCCTTGAGGTATTGGGAAACCTGGTGGCATAGTTCATCCAGTTTGGGTATGTAAAGCTTTCGGGCCGGTCCTTTGATTTCGATGAGTTCATTGGATGTTCCCAGCTCTCGTTGCTAGCAGCGTAGGCATTAAAATGCATGGGAAGCTTAGCAAGTAACTGGTTCCTCTCTTTCTTGGGAACTGGACACTTTGAACTCTGAATGAACTTCCTTTGTTGATTATATACATTGCCGCCCTATGGAGAAGGAGTTCTTTGAAAAATTCAGGTGACGGAACTTGAGCATTTCTATGATCGATAAGCGAATCCCATAGATTAAAAAAGAATACTTGTTTTGGATCTTCAAGTTGATGCATAACTGGAAGAGCCTCTTGCATATAGTCGATGAGCGTGGATTCATTGCCGAGATCCTAGATCACTTTGGCCACAACATCTAGATCGCCCGGCACGTCGGTGAGTTTGACCATTCCATGGCATAGATTACCGACAACGCGGGCAAGCGTTTTGAGATGTTTGGCTGTGGTCATTTGGGACAACTGAGCGCTCATAAAACTTTTCATGAGCAAGTCCGAGCGCTGCTTGTTCACCGATGCGTCGGCCCCAGTACGTCCGTTCAATATCTTCTCCATGTGTTCGAGGGCGGTCAATGGGTTTGAATCGGAAGGGTTTAGACCAATATCCGTGGCTAGCTTCATCACTCTGTCCTCGAGCTTCGCCACCCGGTTATCGAGCTCTACCACCTTCTCCATCTGTTTATTGACAAAGAAGAAGAACCGACGAACCTGGCCTTTGTCGGTGAAAATATCGTAAAGCTTCATGTCTTTTTGAACAGCCGGTCGGACCCTTCTTCCAAAGCCTAGCATTGTCTGGATTGCCGGTAAATATGGCTCAAAGCCACTCAATTTGTCCGTCAGGGTCTTTTTGTCCGATTCAAGCTCTTGGATTCTGCCATTCAGCTCGTCGATTCGCCGGCGACCATCCCCATCACCGTAAGGAATGTCGGTCATTGTATAATCACCAGAATCGTCAAAGGGATGTCCATCATCGAGGAAAGAAGTGTCGGCTTGGAGATCAAAGAATGACGACATGATGGGTACCGGGAGTGACGGAGAGGGGACTTGGACAATGAAAGACGCCTTTGTGACGAGACAGGAAGGTTACTGGAGGGTGTGGAGTGGTAAATATTATGGCCCGGTGTGTTGATCATGGAAGGTCCGAGCGCCAGTCTCCAGTAAGTGTGACGTGTGTTACGTGAAGTGGGAGAAATGCAAACGCTCACCGCGGAATTTCAGCGAAAGTCGTATCCGCGGCATCATTGTGCTCGCAGACTATATACATATGAACAATATGTGAGAGCCGAGAAAGATACTCATAATCCATCGAATTCGCATCTAACGGACATTATTTCCTATCTAGACCAATTTTTTCCAAATCTAACCTTGTCACGACTTCCCCATTCATCCGTGGAACAAGCCCCAATCTTTAATCTCAAAGGTCTCTAGAATTTTGTTCTTAATTGTCTCCCCATCCTTCATCAACTGCGTAGCCTCATCCGCCTTGCCTTTCTCGTACTCTCCCGGGTAGTGCGGCACGTTGACGGTGATCATGAGGTCTGTGCCTTGCTCCTTTAAACGCAGGAGTAAGAGATGGACGGATACGTATTCTGCGGTTTTGCGAGAGGGGTTCTCAGGAGGTGGCGGTGTTTGAATGAAGGTCAGCATATAGAGTGGTTTGTTTCTATGAGATGGATTAGTATGCAGGTTGATGGATAGAGGTTGAAGTTGCGCCAAGATGTGAATGCTAGAAGCATGTGATCTGCCACACTGCCGGGGAGCAGATTACCGGGGGCACATTGTAGAAAGTTCACGTACGGTATTTTGGGCATGGATGCTTGTCCCTGGTCTAGAATATTCGTCGAGTCTCCGGTGCCGTCGACGAGATCGGCGAAATGGTACTGCAGCGCTTCTTGATCCGTTTGTTTCTCCTGGTACTCCAGAATCTCGAATATGACGCTTGAGTAGCCATTCGTGTCGAGATACACTTCTTGATGGTCTGGTACTTCGCGAATTTGGCTGGTGGGTGTTAGTTTGCGCGTGCTTCAGACCAGGGAGCGTAGGGAACAGACCTCGTATCCCCGAATACGACCGGCAGGTCGACGATGATGGCGCCGCCATACAGTTCGACTTTTTGAAAAGACATGATTGCAATTTTTCAGGCTGTGGCTATTTGCTGCTGGAGATGGCAGGATTGGTTATCGGTGAAGCATGGTTGGTGGTTCTGGGTTGCACATTTTATAGCGGCGAAGTTGAAGTTCTTTGGTTGCGTAGTTGCGTAGGTAGCGGCCAGGCAGACTCAGGCATCATCGCAGGTTGCAACCTAAAATATATTTCACAGTCTCTGAAACGTAGCACGCAGTTTGATGGCAAATTTAAGCAATCTTATTTGCTTGGGGTATCATTTGTACTCTAGTGGTTTCTCTATGTGGTTTTGTCCTAAATTTTGCATGCATTGCAAGGCAAATGCACGTAGGCATAGGCATATGTTTCTGAAGCAGGCAGCCAAGTGATTTCCTTCTCTTGAACTCACTTCATGCATTCACTCCTTGAGATTGCTCCGATCATCTCTCAGGCTCTACCCTTCGAATGGAGTGGAAGCCTCCGACCTATTGCTCTGACAGTATGTCGAGCTTTCCTTCGCCTTCTCCGTCACGAATTACATCATTCCTCCCTCCCTCAGCCTTCAACTCGCAGCAGTATTGTCGACCTCCATCAACGTCTCTCGCTTCCCATTGTCTGTGGTTAGGCCTGCTGCTGCTTCTGCTTCCTTTTGGGTATATGGCTCGTCTCGGAGTTGGCGCACTCTGCCCATCAGTCAGTGCTTCCCTCCCGCACATTAGGAGCATCATGCTCACCGTCGTTTGTGCACCTTCCCCTTTTGATGGGCTCCAAAGTTTGCCTCGCTCTCAAACCATTTTGCGCACTCCTTGCAGTACCATTGTCCCAGTCCCGGCAGGTCCTCGGTGGCCTTGGTGTCCTTGAACTGGGCCAGGTGCTTCTCGTCGCGCAGGTCGGCGTGGATCTGGTCGAGGTCGCGCGTATATCGGCGCGTTTTCTTCTTCGACTTGTCGCCGCGTATGGCAGGCATTGCGCTGGCAAAGGGCTTCGGCCGCGGATAGTCGTCGGGTATGCGTGCGAGTTTCTGTGGGAGACTCGGCTAGCGGAAGCTGCGGCGGGCGGGCTACGTCTGCAGGTCGACAGAAATTTTCGGGAACGGCCAGCGAGGCTTGGCACCATCAGCGCTGCGTCGATGCGCGGTGGTCTGCAGACCAGCTTCTGCGGCGAGTCCGCTCGAGCAAGCCATTGCGAGTCTTGCCAGTCTCCAAGTCTCCCGAGCTGCGGCGCTGCGTGTTATCTGCTGCCAATCACACCCGGCTGGGAGCTCTCCCAAAAGAGAAGCGAGGCGTCGCGGGGTCGCTCCTGCCCACCGGCCGGATGCCGTGTGACGACATAACAACGACGGGCTCCCTCCCTCAGGCCCGCGGCCATGTTGCATCTTTGATATATACTTGGACATGCGCCTGTCCATGCCTCAGCTTGCGCACGCCAGCCCGGGCCCTCTTCATTGCGGCTTTTTTGGGCACCCACGCACGTGAAACGCGGGCGACGGGAAATCACAGCCGCCAGCTTTTGTTTAGACACCGAGGTAGCTTGCACCCGTGCGAACGGAACCCCAGCCAATCACGCGAGCTCTGTTCGCCATTAGTTATCGGTCCAGCCGCGGGCCGCTTCTTGCTTCTTTTCTTCCTCGTCTCCGTCTCTCAATCTCTCCACTCCATCCTCCCCATCCTCACCCACCATGCACAAGTTCGCGAGGCTCGGCCGCATCGGCCAGAGCTTCCTCCAGCGGAGGCAATTGGCGACCGTCAGCGATGCGCCGCTCTCCAAGAAGGTCGAGATGACCAACTGGGAGAAGGGCCATTACATCAACTACCAGAA
The DNA here is from genome assembly GCA_030378425.1 of Periconia sp. TS-2. NCBI lineage: Eukaryota > Fungi > Ascomycota > Dothideomycetes > Pleosporales > Periconiaceae > Periconia > Periconia sp. TS-2. The sequence continues at coordinate 223,890 of JASNQO010000042.1, read as the reverse complement.
GATGAGCGAGAACCTGCAGGTTGTCCGCAAGCGCCTGAACAAGCCGCTCACCCTCACCGAGAAGATTCTCTATTCGCATTTGGATGACCCCCACAACCAGGACATCGAGCGCGGCAAGAGCTATCTCAAGCTCCGCCCCGACCGCGTCGCCTGCCAGGATGCCACCGCTCAGATGGCCATCCTGCAGTTCATGTCCGCCGGCATGCCTTCGGTCGCTACCCCGGCTACGGTGCACTGCGACCATCTTATCGAAGCTCAAGTTGGCGGAGTCAAAGATTTGGCTCGCGCCAACGACATCAACAAGGAAGTCTACGACTTCTTGTCTACATCTTGCGCAAAGTACAACATTGGTTTCTGGAAGCCTGGCTCTGGCATCATTCACCAGATCATTCTCGAGAACTACGCCTTCCCCGGTGCTCTGATGATTGGTACCGACTCTCACACACCCAACGCTGGTGGTCTTGGTATGGCCGCCATTGGTGTCGGTGGTGCTGATGCTGTGGATGTCATGGCTGGTCTTCCTTGGGAATTGAAGGCCCCCAAGGTTATCGGTGTCAAGCTCACAGGCCAACTCTCTGGCTGGACGGCTCCCAAAGGTGCGTATTCCTCTTGAATTGTCTTACGTCATCAAGAGATCCTCGATGTGTGATCCCAGGGAATTGAACCTGGCGTGACCACGAGATTCGATGCATCATCCTAGAGGCATTTGATGCATTTTTCAAGATGCCTTCCACGTATTTGTGCAAGAATCTTGGTGAGCTAACTTGAGCACCAGACATTATCCTTAAGGTCGCTGGCATCCTTACTGTCAAGGGTGGGACCGGAGCTATTGTGGAATATCACGGACCTGGTACAGAGGGTCTCTCATGCACAGGCATGGCTACGATCTGCAATATGGGAGGTTGGTATTCAACTCTATAGTGGGAGTGAGAAGATACTAATTTAATGTGCAGCCGAAATTGGTGCCACTACTTCTGTCTTCCCCTTCAACGACCGCATGTACGACTACCTCCAGGCCACCAAGCGAACGGCTATCGGCGACTTTGCGCGCGAATATGCCGCTGAGCTGCGCGAGGATGAGGGCGCCGAATACGATCAGCTCATCGAGATCAACCTTTCAGAACTCGAGCCACATATTAATGGACCCTTCACGCCCGATCTGGCCACGCCCATCAGCAAGTTCAAAGAAGCCGTCAAGGCAAACAATTGGCCGGAAGAGCTGAAGGTCGGATTGATTGGTTCCTGCACCAACTCCTCGTATGAAGATATGAGCCGCGCTGCTTCAATCGCCGAAGATGCCATGTCCCACGGCATCAAGGCCAAGGCTCTTTTCACCGTCACTCCTGGATCTGAGCAGATTCGTGCGACCATTGAGCGAGAGTAAGACTTCCCATCAACTCCATCAATTGATGCCCTTGCTAAAACGTGACTAGCGGCCAGCTTAAGACCTTCGAGGAGTTTGGCGGGATGGTTTTGGCGAACGCATGTGGCCCTTGTATTGGTATGAACTTCTCGAGTCCTATGATGGATCCTTTATCTTTGCTAATACCCAATGATAGGTCAGTGGGATCGCCGCGACGTGAAGAAGGGCGAGCCCAACTCCATCATCTCTTCCTACAACCGCAACTTCACCGGACGTAACGATGCTAACCCCGCCACCCATTCCTTCGTTACCTCGCCCGATCTTGTTGTCGCCATGACCATCGCTGGTTCCCTCTCGTTCAATCCTTTGACTGATACGCTGAAGGACAAGGACGGTAACGAGTTCAAGCTCAAGCCACCGACTGGTCAGGGTCTGCCCACCAATGGCTACGACCCAGGACAAGACACATACCAGGCTCCTCCCGCTGACCGCGCCTCTGTCTCCGTCGCCGTTTCTCCCAGCTCCGACCGTCTCCAAATCCTCGAGCCGTTCAACGCTTGGGATGGAAAGGACGCCAAGGACCTGCCCGTCCTCATCAAGGCTCAGGGCAAGACTACAACCGACCACATCTCCATGGCCGGTCCCTGGCTTAAGTATCGTGGACATCTTGACAACATCTCCAACAACATGCTTATCGGTGCCATCAACGCCGAGAATGGCGAGGCTAACAAGATCAAGAACATCCTGACTGGCGATTATGATGCTGTCCCGGCTGTCGCCCGTGACTACAAGAAGAATGGCATCAGGTGGGTAGTCATTGGTGACTGGAACTATGGCGAGGGATCTTCCCGTGAGCATGCTGCGTTGGAGCCCAGGCATCTGGGTGGTCTCGCTATCATCACTCGATCATTTGCCCGTATCGTAAGTCAATGCGACCTGCTTCGAATTGAAAGCACGCTAATCCTATACAGCACGAGACCAACTTGAAGAAGCAGGGAATGCTTCCTCTGACCTTCAGCGACCCAGCGGACTACGACAAGATTGGCCCCAACGACAAGGTTGATCTCCTGTGCACAGAGCTCGCAGTCGGCAAGCCCATGACTATGGTCGTCCACCCGGCCGATGGAAGCAAGTCCTTCGAGGTCAGCCTTTCGCACACCTTCAACGAGGGTCAGATCGAGTGGTTCAAGAACGGTAGCGCCCTCAACACGATGGCGAAGAAGTCGTAAACGGTCTATAGAAAACGAGGAGCATGAAAGACACATCATCACTGGGGATGTAAATATAACGCACAAGAGGGCTCAGGCATCAATTGGTAGGGCAGGCGAATTCAAACCTGGGGAGGTGGAATTTGAAACCTGGTTGATGACGCTTGCGACGATAGGTGCCATATGGAGAGTGGCAGAGCTTTCCTTTGATATCATTCGGGCTCAATGAGGTTGGGTCTGATTTGTACTTTTCTATGGTGTTTAGCATGCAATGTTCTGAATCATTTTCTATACCAATACTTTCAAGAACTTCTTTGAGGCCTAGGTGAATGCTCGCTTTTCTCGTCCCTGACCAGATTGGGCTTCTCAACCTGACGTGGCTACTTCTTGCCCGGATGCACCACCAACCGTATACCCTGACCGGTCTGCACCTCCAGTGCGCGTCTTTTGAATATTTCAAAAAACGATTACGATTTTTAAAAGCGCTGATAATGTTGTGAAGGCCTTGTACATACACTACAAGGTGTATTTTGAAGTGCTTACAATGCTCCAAAGTGCTCATACATGTTTGACAAGATGCTAGTTTTTACTTGCAGATTGGCCATTTTCCAGATACTGACAGGTTTCAGCGGGTTCTTATAGTGCTCCAAGGTGTTTATGGAGTTTATAAGTAGCTACCAATCGTGAGGTGCTTGTGAGTTTTTGCTGAATTTTGTCCCTATATACATGCCTAAGGTCGGCTTAGCGGCCTCTATATATTACTATTGTTATATATAAAGATAAAGGCGTCTATGCTACGCCCCTTATACTTTTAGGATAAAGGTTGAAATTAAAGCAGTTGAGGTTTTATATAGTTTGTATAATTATACAATAATATATGTAGCTCATTTGAAATAACTATTCTACTTATAAAATCAATGCCAAGCTAAATAAAATCTGTTCAGATGGCGGAGGTAACAGCAGTCTAGATAAATCTACCGTGCAGTACTTCTAAATCAATGTTATCATTCAACATGTCCGTTGGAATATGCAAGGTTTTCGTGTAGCTTCCTCTTCCAACCTGTCAATTGCAATCCGAAAGACTGACCTCCACTTCCTCCCACTCTGCACCCTCACCATCCCGTTTATACCTGACCATAACACTGTCTGTCATCTCATCTTCCAACACAACCTCGACCTCACGCAGCCTCTGCTTTAGGGGTATATAAGGAGAACGCGTCGCCGTCAATCCATCCTCGCTTGGCCCACGGGAGTTCTGATCAAAGCCTTCTTGATCTTCCAAGCCATCTTCCTCAATCTCTATCACCTTCTCCGCCACACCGGCCACAATTCTCGAATCGTAAATGCCCTCTCGATGTCCTGAGCATCGCAATAGTTTCACCGCTTCCTTTCTTAGCCCACTGACTCTGCACTTGAGCGCCGTGTAGTATAACGCAGCGATCCATCCTACTTCAGCCATGGATCTGGACATCTTGTTCTGCCCCTCTTGACCGAATGGATCAGGCTGCATGCGGGTGGAAGTATGCCGCCCTTGATACATGGTCGTGGAGTGTACTATGATGAAGCGGAAGAGGCTAGAGTGCGCGTCGAAGGAGAGTTCTGACTCAGAAAGACATGTGGCGGTCATAATGGTGGCCATGGCGTGATACTCAGAGAATATGCAGTGTCCGAATCCAGAAGCATCGAGGGAGTTGAGGATTCGTTTGGAGGCTATGTAGTTGGCAGACCAGCGAGCGAGCGAGGCCACTAACGTCCTTTGGCGGCCGACAAGGGCATTAAAAGCTTTCGAGGTCTGATAACTCTGGGGATTATGCTGCTGGAGCCAACGTGCTGCCTCGATGAGGTAAAGAGCACCGTGGAAGATGCGGACTATTTCTTGCCATACGTCGTGGAAAGTAGTGAATTTCGTATTGTTAGGGTCGGGATCGATGAGCTGGAGCATTATGAATGAATGCTGGTGTGTCTGGTGGAAAAGCTCGATCTGAAGATGTTGCCGGGAAAAGGCCTCTGCGATCCAAGAGTCGACAGTATCATGGGCGGGTCTTAGAGCGATCGCTCCGTCATCCACCGCGTTCAAGCTGTACTCCTCCTTCAGGACCTGCAATCCATTCGTTAGATGCCTCTGTGCTGTTTTAAACTTTCCACGCAAGAATTCTAAGGCAGTAAACACAATACATGTAATCAGGAGTATGCGTGTCGACGCTATGCTCTTGGTAGATGTTTGTTGTCGTAAATGCGAGAGGGCTTTTGAATATTGTTTCAGTACCCATTGCTCCTCTTGATTCGGCACAGCCTCCTGCTTTATTAGCCCGTTTTCTTCCACCTGTCCTTTATGCACAAAGGTAAGAGTGACGACAGCATGAAAGACAGCTGGCTCTGTGACGCTTGCTTGGAACAGGAGCGTTTTCCAGAAGCCTACGACGAAAGGGCCTGGAATCTTCTTCACAGTGCGTTGTGTAAACCACTCGAAGTAACTTCGTTCCTCGCTGGTGCCCACTAGGAATGATAGGCCCACATGCGGCTTAGGCTCAGTATGCCATTTTGAGATGGACTTCTCGATTTGCTTCGGGCGATCACCGTATTTGTTGCCACCTCCGCCCCAGATGCCGTAGCCGTCGCAGACTCGGCCGGTGGAGATGCAGCGGTAGCATGCTGGCCAACCCTCGTCGCACTTTACCTTTCTAACCCTATCTTACAGTTAGATTATATGTCCTACTCGCTTAACTGGTTTCCACGTGCAGTTGTGCGTCTATGCTGCTTCTCGGTGTTGCAACCACGGACTTACTTGCAGGTGCGGCATCCCGTTTTACACGTTGTTCTCCGTGGCTTATTGGAATCTGTTGGTCTAGAACTTGTTTCCCTTACCATGGTCGACAGGCGTCGGCATGTCGTTTGTCTACTTTGATGGCCTTGCTGAGCCGAATCTGAGGTCAACGGGAGACGTCAAAGGATTCGCCTTAATGCCGTTAATCCCGAATAGAGCGTTAGCAGTTTGTACTGTAAATTAATCTTCCACTACCTATACGAAGTTCCAGGCTCACTCGGAGTCCTCGGAGCGCGCAAGCTTTTCCCCGATCCCCTGTCCCGCCGAAGAGCTCACGTTCTTGCGCCCAGTCTTACTAAGCAAGTGATGCAACTGTGATTGGACGGCTCGGAGACTCTTGGATATCCTTCTGCGCTATCCTAGTGGTATTATTTGGCGACGTACATAGTTGCCGATCTCATTAACGCCTCTATCCTAGATGTTCAAGCTGCAAACCTCGACTGCAAACGTTATTGGCCCGGTCGGAGACCCTTTAAATCAATTAGATCATCGGATTCAAGATCACAGAATAGACCATTTCATCCTATACTACAGACAAGTCTAAGCGAGGGCTCTCTTGATACTGCGTACAATGCTGATATATGAAATATATAAGTACTACGGCTTTTCCATGTCTGAGATATCATCAAATTCTACATAGACATCGCTGGAGGGCAAATCTTTACCAGTCCCTCATTCCAACCGATACAATGACAACCTCCTCCCTTCCTTTGCGCCAATTGGGCAAAAACGGCCCCAAGATTCCTGCATTGGGGTTCGGCCTGATGAATCTCGCTGGTGCCTACAGTACGAAGCCTGCCGATGAAGATCGTTTCAAGTTGCTGGACCGGGCCTACGAGCTCGGAGAGACATTCTGGGATACTGCAGAGTAGGCATGGACCTCTGGATAATTAGCATAGCTCCACGATACTGACTATATCATAGCATGTACCGGGATAATGAGGTTATGATCGGGCAATGGTTTAAGAGGACTGGCAAGCGGAGCGAAATCTTCCTCGCCTCGAAGTTTGGTATCAAGATGGATGGAATGCAATTCAAAGGCATTGATAGCACAGGCGAGTACTGCAGGAAAGCCTGCGAGGAGAGCCTCCGGAAGGCACAAACAGACTACTTTGATCTTTGTAAGCTATCGAAAGATGTCTTTGCAATCCGTATTTAACATCACCAAAGATTATGTTCACCGTCTCAATCCGGACACCCCAGTCGAAGAGACAATGAGAGCTCTGAAGGAACTCAAAGCGCAAGTTGTTCCTAGATATGGTATCCAAACATCATCTAACACAATTACTCAGAGAGGGTAAAATTAAACATATCGGCATTTGCGAACCCTCCTCGAAAGCCCTTCGCCGCGCTTATGCTATCGCCCCCGTCGCTGCCGTGCAGGTCGAATACAGTCTCTTCGTCCGCGGCGTCGAAAATGAAGAGGGCACCAATCTCCTCGCAACCTGTCGCGAGCTAGGCGTCGCAGTCGTTTGCTACAGTCCACTAGGTCGTGGCTTTCTCACGGGCAACATCAATACTCGAGAGGACGTGACTGCGAACGCCAACGACCTCCGAAGCCACCACTTCCCCTGGTTCGCCGAAGAAAACATGACAGCGAATGCAAAGATAATAGCGCACATCAAGGGCTTTGCGGACAAGAAAGGTTGCACGCCAAGCCAATTGGCGCTGGCCTGGATTCTTGCTCAAGGTGATGACTTCTTCCCGATTCCGGGAACGACAAAGGAAAAATACTTGGAGAGTAATCTGAAGGCAGCAAACATCCAATTGAGCGCGGCCGAGGCTGCGGAGATTCGCAAATATGTAGAGGAGAATGATTTGCACGGCTATAGGTCCATTCCTGAGGGCAAGGATTATGCATATATAGATACGAAAGAGGAAAGCTAATTACACGGAATGTGAGGGGCCTGGACTGGCTGTAGCATTGATGATTGAATGGTATCTGATCTATTGTTGCGTGCAACTTCGTTTTAGGTTTCTGCGTAACAATGCTCCTTTTCGATTCCTATTCAGCTATCAACGATACACGATGTATGCGTCTAAATTTCATCCTAAAATATACAGCGTATGGCGCACTGAAGTGACTGGCATCATGCACATAATTCCGATATCGAAAGATGGAGAGTCTACCGGATGAGAATATAACGGTTCATCAAACAGTTCCTTCCCTTCAGTCGACCTCTTGAAAAACGTTAAAATTGCCAAGAGAGCGCGATATAGTCGGCATAGACTATTTGCATAAAGAGAAAGACTATCTTCTTACTATGCGTCTTCAAAAAGATCCCATTTCCACTGACTCAGATTGATCGGAAATAGATCTTCATGGGTGGAGGTGCATTTTGCGTATACGAGGCTCTTGTGAATCTATCATCATTGACGTACTTATGATCACAGCTACCTAGAATGAACGAGCCAGGTTTTTGGAAGTGTGAGAAGATGTGGTTTGTTAATGGTCACTGAAAGCAACCGATTACAGCTGAATACTATTAGGTTTTAGGCATACAGCAGCGGATCACCCCTTTAATATGACCGCCATATGTTACAGGAAGTATTTGGCTCGTTTCACAAGTGCCACTCCAGCCATACCAATGTGGATAGACAAATACCAGCCTTACCACTTCCTCGTATCCACCGCGTATTTGTGAATCAATGATGCGACCTCCTTTGGCCTGCTCACCATCGAGATATGATCCCACTCTTGATGCTCTACCTTGCTGAATTTTGCACCCTTCTGCGCAATGTATGTCTGAGCGAAAGCTGGGGTAATCGTATTATCCAGAGTTCCCACGACATACACGCACTGAAAATCTCCTGTATACGGAATATACTTGGCTGTTGCATTCAGCGCCGTGAAAGAGGAAAACCTGAGCTTTTTGGTCCAGTAGTCGGCTTCTTTGGGCGACAGCAAGTTGAAGAATGTCTTTTGAGGGGGAAACTTCGCTAGATCGCCATCACACCATACCTTGTCATCGCTAGTGAAGCGGAAGAAAGGGGGGGAGATGGTGTGAATGTCGGGCTTTGAATGGGGATCCTTGATCTCGGAGATGGGTGGGATGTAGCCTGCAAGCATAACGAGGCCGCGGACACGACCCTTGATGGGATGGGGACCGCGGCGAGTAAGATCAGGTCCCATCTGGGGATCTGTCTTGAAGCCTTGGACAGCTTCTCCGATGACGGTAGAGCCATAGCCTTTTGCAATAGTCAGTAAATGGCGCGCAGAACCCTTGCTCTGGCCCAAGGTAGACATACGCAAGCAAGGCATTCGTCCATTCTACTTACTGTTCCCGACTAAGACGACGTCCCTGCCCGCATTGAGATGTTTGTTCAGAACACGCTTCACGGGCTGTATATCTCGCTGTCGATCTAACACATGACCAACCGAACGTAGCTCGATCTGCTCGATGTGTTGGTAGCCAATTTTGTGTAGAATACCGGCTACCTCGTCGTAGACACAGGCTGGGTGGAAGGCTCCTGGTACTAGAAGTAGGGCTGGGAGATCTCGATGGGCACCAGCGCTCACTAGGGAAGAGAGGTAATAGATGAGCACAGCAAGGAGAAAGAGGGGATTCATTATGGCAATGTTTTGAAGGTAATGCCACTAAAGAATGGAGAGACAAGGACTGCTCACGTAGAGGAGAAGATCCTTTCCAGCGATTGCGAAGGAGGTAGCTTGTAAGATAGACACGATTGAAGCATGTTGAAATATTTCATGTTGGGGAGAACGCCCCTTCCCGGATTAGGATCCGCTCACTAAGAAAGGTCGGTGGTGGCGCCCGGATAGTACGGTCACCGCTCCTTTGTTTGTGCCTGTTACTTGCACGTGAGGCAAAGACTGTGAATTCCGGTGCTAACGTGACCCCTACACTTCAGATCTGCAGTGTGTGATAGGCGAGCGGACGGTCCCTCGAGACCTCTAGGCAGCGCCTTCTCAGCAGGCAAACGGAATCGAGGGACGTTTGCGGTCAGTGCACGGCAGCTGGATCTATGATCAATGTGGGTGATTATGCAGTGTAACATGGGGCTGTTGGTTAGCAAAAGGGCGGTGGTAGCGAAACAAGCAACAACAGATCAATTTGCAATACTTTTTGCATATCAGCTGGCACACAGAGCGAACGGGCATAGTTTGTGAAGGAAATGCCGTATGGCTGGGTATTTGATACAAAGGTTCATGCACTCGTAAATTCCAAGTGTGGATGCATCGGCTGCATGAGAACAAAGGCCAAACGAGGGTCGACAACGAAACCAAAAGAACGTGCCGTGGGAAAGGACAAGATCCTCCGTACTGCCACAGCAAAAGAAGTGAAGGTCGAATGAAAAAGGTAAAGGCGAAGGGAGCCAATCGGAGCCGATGAAGCTGAGACGAGGAAGGAGCAGCCCGAGACACGCGCTCACCGACACCGGGGAAGACCCTGCCGCCGTAAACAGTGCAGGCGCACCAATCGAAAGGCCAGATGCCTTGTACACAGTGTAAACGTACGATGAGCCAAGGCCAGTGCTGCATCATGGGTTACAGCCCCATGCGTCGGATCATTTCTCGCGAGTCCGATTCCGGCACCTCACTGCCGTGGATAGTAAAGCGGCCCTCCTCGACCTGGATAAGATCCGGCTTGACGAGGCCGGCGTGCAAGTATTTGAGAAAGGATAGCATGTTCCTCTCGAATTCGACATACGAGAAGCGCTCCTGGGCTCTCTCGACTGCTTGTAGATGCGAGTGTTCCCCATGTTGTGGGAGGAGCTTTTGCATATCAGCGAAATGATTCCACGGCAGAGAGTCCGAATTACCTCGTTGATGTATCTTTGCTTGACAGCCGCCCAGCCCGCAACCTGCTCGCGAGGATTTCCTTCGACGCAAAAGAGATCACGCATTGCGTGCACGTCAGCGCCATCATCTGGCCGTCTATCCGACCCGGGGCAGCCGAAAGCGAAGACAGTGTTGAAGGCTTCTTCTCCGTATGCGCCATTACGAAGATACTCCTCAATCACGGCTTGGAGCATGAATTGACCCACCAGGTCCATCCATCCCTCGCTGGGCGTCCAATCGCCGTGACTGGCTCGTGCCGAGGTCAGTTCGATAAAGAGCGGTAGCAGACAGTGTAGCGAAGGGGTTCCCTCTACGTCCGTCACCCATCTTCGCCTGTCTTGGGGTTGGCCCAAAGAGCAGGCCAGATCGTGGCGGTTCTCGGCCAGCGCCCCGTCTGAAAGTGGAAACTCGCTCGAGGGGTCAAACGGCTGTTGTACGGCTGGGGCGTGCGCCGTGTGCTGCCGCCAATAGGAGCCGCGTTTCCTGTTCTGTGCACGGATCTCGTTCAATGATTCTTCTGTAGTCCATGTCTTGTCGTGATTCAGACGATGACTGAACAATAGAACAAACTGTAGGAGCCGTGAGCGAGTTGCGGCTTGGTTGTTGAGACGGCGACCGCCGTGTTTGTGTTTTAGAAAAGTTCTCCACTCTAAAGCGGCATCAGTACAAGTAACTCGTGGGAGAGTGACGAAGAGAGTGACGAAGAGTCAGCCTAGTGGCGGTTTGAGAGTAAAACTTACCTGCTGTCATCGTCACCAACGCGCTAGGGAGGTCTGACAGGTTGGAATCGGAGTTCTCTTTCCACTCAAAGACGGAATCGATGGCTTTGTAGGCCATGAAGTCCATGATGGTCAGGTCTGTGTCAAACTGCTCTTCCTCTGTCGTCTCCATCTGCCGGGTAAGCGTAAAGAGACCGGCAAGAGGTTCGCCTTCGCTCCCACGGCGCCCCTCAATGGACTCGGCCAGCTCTCTCTCCAGGTCTCGCATGCTAGGGTCGTGAGGGCGGTCCATAGCCAACATATTCTTGAAGGAAGAATCGAGCGAAGAAGGGCAGGGAAGGAGAGTCAAGAAGGGAAGCGCAAAGGACAGGACCTGGACTTGGAGGAGGCAAGTGAGGGGAATTGATGGACTTATAGCCAGCTCAATCTTATCTCGTCTGCCACATGGACCTCTGCAGCCACGTGAGCAGGTATTGCTTCAGGTGTGCATATGCATTTCCCCAAGACGAGCAGGACGACGCCGTAGAGAAGGGTATGCCGAACCGACGCTGGTACCCCTAGGCAGAAGATCAAACTCTGAGTGAACGAGGACGGCGGGCGCGCATTGTGCGAAGCCCCCACACCGGCGGGAGTCTCAAGGGTGGCCCCAAACGGCGCGAGCGAGACTGGAGGACGGGTCGGCCATGCGTTTCGCTGCGCTGGTGGCTGCGACTGACACAGCCAGCGTCGACAGCGCGCCGGACTGGCTTTGGAGGGAGACTCGTCCGCTGCCGCGAACCTGAGTCGCTCTGGAAGCGGCCTAGCGCGGCGGGTCGTTTGGTGGCTGCTCAGGTCGCCGGGCTCCCCGTGCAGACGACGCTGATCCCGCCCCTCCATCATGCGTCGTGCTCCTACACCGTGCTGTGCTCCTACACCTTGTCCTGTCCCGACCCCGCCGCCGCCGAGCGTGCAAAACATGCCCTCGCCCGCCACTCCAATTGCGCGATAATGCTCTCCAAGACGCCTCCGCTGCTCCTCGGCTCCTATAGCGGACTGCCCCCCCTCTGCTATAGCCCCCCCTCGGCCGGTTGCACGACGTCATGCCGTCTCCCGCCTTCACGCCTCCAGTCTCCACCGACGCGCACCTACGCCCAGCCTGCCTCGTCGCCGCCGCATGCCAGCGAGCCCGATTTGAATTGGCCCAATGCCGTCCATCCCCACAAGACCCCGACACCCTACCAGATACTCAATTGCAGACGCGGAGACGTCTATGCTAAACACCGCTTCTACGCCCTCGTCAAGCTGTACCACCCCGACCGATGCAGCTCCTCGTCCTCTCCCGTGGCCCATATCCCTCACGCCGTGCGCCTCGAGCGGTACCGGCTGCTCGTCGCCGCCCACACCATCCTCTCTGACGACATGAAGCGCAGGGCCTACGATGCGTATGGCTCCGGCTGGGCAGGACACCATCAGTCGTCTCCTACCCATCCCTCGTCCTACACATATGCAGCCGAACAGAGACACTGGCCATCGGGACATGATCCAATACACAACGCTACATGGGAAGACTGGGAGCGTTGGTATGAGCGAGAGCAGGGGACGCACAAGGGCGAGCCACGCGACATGTACATGTCGAACTTCGCCTTCGTATCTCTAGTGTTTGCAGTTGTCACACTAGGAGGCATTGTCCAGGGCACGCGGGCAAACATGCTGTCATCGTCGGTCATGGAACATCGCGACAAGATGCACAAAGCCGCCAGCATGGAGCTTGCCCGCTCCAAGCGCGCCACCATCTCGGGTGATCGCGACGAACGCATCCGCACCTTCATTGAGCACAGGGAAGCTGTTCTCGCTGGCGAAGATGCTTATCACCGCATACTCCCTCCGACTGAAAATTGTGCGCCTGACACAACTGTTAGAAAACCGTAACACTAGAGAAGCTAAACTCACATTTGAGTTCGCCGAAATGGTCCTTAACACGATCTTCTTATTGCATTAAGAGCTCTAAGTCTCTAAGACACTCCCCGGCGCACGTGGTTCGCGTTCATGTGTGTATATTATAGCGCCAGGGTTTGTACATATAGGATCGCTTTGACAGCAATGACCTGGTTCTTCATGCGCTCGGACACCACATTACTTGGACGGCATTCTATGATTTCACGATTGCAAATAGACATCCTATTCAACAACTCGCTATGGGTCTTGCAAATGCCGTTGCCCGTTCCGTCTTCCAGAAGCGCGAGCGATAGCCTTGGCTCTGCGAGCGAACATTCTACCGTCGCCTTACCCGGTGGGATTTCTGACAGTACGTACCTGAAAAGATGCAGGTACCATCAAATCACAAACATCATCGAAAATCGCATCGCACATCACCGTGCATGCATGCCTGCTGTACGCTGCATCACCCGAGATCTTCAAAGCAAAGGTACTGCTCTTGCCTCTTGCGCCTCGGAAGCTAGAGCTCGCTGTCGAAGGCGAGCAATGCGCAGTAGCTTGAGCACAAGCGCTATAATAGCAGATACTATAGCGCCGCGTATCCTGTACGAGGCCTCAGCGCTAGGTTGGTAAGTGGTGAAGGCTGGCCTGGCTTGGACGCGCAGCGGTCGTTGATTTGCCGGGCACTTGTGCCGCGCCGGGGGTGTATCAATTCAATCGAACATCCAATATCAGCGGTCTGCTCAGAATCAAGATAGAGGAGGACTCATCATAACGCCTGCTATTAGCAATCAGTCATGTGAATGCTACCTAGATACGTATTTAGTTTACAGGCTCTTGCGGTATCAAAAAAAGTCGGACATATGCAGCTTCGTCTCTGCAGCCACTATCCAATCCCCTATATACAAGTCTGCATAGAGTTTAACTTGTTACAAGTATACAAGGACCGTATTTGCGTTACCTTAAACTGTCTCAATCTAGAAGGTTTGTAATACTGACGGTAGGACAGGTTCTGAAGACGGTCACGTGCTTGAGCTGAACACACCTTTGCTGGGTAGTCCATGTCACGCTTCCAACTAGACATTGTGCAACCCCAAGAAACACTCGCAACTCACAACGTGCCTCAGGACACAGTCTCGTTCAGGCCAACGAGCAAAAAAAAATTTTTCGCATTCAGACCAGCTGTCATTGATGCCTGATGTTTCAATTTCATTACACCCTGTACCGCCCTATTCTGGAGTCGTGACACAAGGAAATCACCTCCCCCTGCGACATCCGACACATCAGAGCAGAGAAAAAGAGCTCCTCAGCGATCCTGATGCTCCTGCAGCATGGAAGGGCCACCGAGCCCTACAGACCCACACAGTAAGGGTTCGAAATGGAATCCCGGCACGTTGAAACTATATCAAACGTTTTATACCCCACCATCCACTGCCACAGGACCCTTTTGGGAATTGCCGCACCCACCCGTTCACATGCTACAGCTTGCAAACTCTCGCGTAAGAGATATAGAGAAGGACGGGACGGACGCCAATGAGGTCTAATTGTTGGGGAATCCGTTTTTGAGGTTATCGTATTGGGACTCCTTGTAGGTGAGCCAATTAGGCTGTTGCTCGAGGTTTGCGCCGTTGGAGCCTCCTAGTTCTCTAACGACCTGTGAGGCAGATCAGTTTAATGGTCTTGGAGGGCGCGTTTTATTGCGTTGTACGGAAACGAGTCAACGATGCTAAAGAAATGGCGCATAGAGAAGGAACGGGTGGGATGGAGAAACACTAAGAGGGGGAGAGCTTACGTTGCTAACGATGCTACCGTTGTCTTGCCTATCGCCAGAGAGCTCCCACCACATTGCTCCACCGAGCTTGTGTTGTTTGATGTACTGGACCTTGCGCTGCGCCATGGGCAGCGTGTCGTACGTGACTAGGGTCTTCGAGTTAGGATCGTACGAATAGCTTGCGCCAGCTTCCTCGTCAACGTGCTCTTGCGCACCCGGCCGAGGTAGCGCTTTGTAGTCCCAGACTCCTTGCTCCCAGGAGCCCTCGCCTACACCTTGGAACGGCTGGCCGATGCCGGAGGTGTTGGTAAATGCGCGGCCGTATAGCGGCATTCCTAGAACGATCTTGTCCGACGGGACGCCTTGTGCAATATAGACATCGACGACTGAGTCAATGTTGAAGGGGGTGCAGCTTGGACATGAGTTTGAGCGGAAGAGATTGGCTTGGTGGCTGGCATGTGACTCCCAGCTGCCTGAAAAGTCGTAGGCCTGTTTCCCTGTCAACAAGTATCCTTGACTTCTTGGACTAAGCAACAGACTCACCATGAGATTAATAAAATCAAGAACCTGAGCAAGAGCTCCGAGGGGCATGTTCTTGTAGTTGGACTCGCCAGCGGGTGCTGCAATAGAAAGGACGAAGTGTGGCTTCTCGGAACCAGTAGCAATTTGGTTGGCGTACGCATCCATTGCTACACGGATTGCTTGAAGTAGCAACAACAGCTGTTGTCCCTGCTCAGGATTCTGCGGGTATTCCCAATCAATATCAATTCCTGCATTGTGTTAGCATTGCACTGGCAAAAAGGTGAGATCTTACTCACCGTCAAAACCCAAATCCTTGATCAACTGAACACAACTATCAGCAAACCTCTTCCTGCCCTCCGGCGTCGCAGCAGGAGCATCGAAATGCTTCTGCTCGTGTGCATAAGTCCATCCACCAATCGATAAAAGAACTTTCATATTGCGATTCTTCTTCTTCAACAGATTGAGCTGCTTCAAGTTGCCGTAGAGATTGTTTCCTTGGTCATTCCACGAGTCTCCATCGTAATGGATTTGAATGTCAGACCATTGGTCGGTGAGGATGACTTCGCCATCGGGGCGGTTGTCGCCAAAGGAGTAGAGCACGTGAGTGAGCTTGTCCGCGGGGATGGTCTGGGGGAAGTATTTTCGGCCGTAGATTCCCTGGTCTTGTTAGCACAGAAGCTCTATTAAGGATGGGAGTGTTCAGCTGACCCAATTGACAAAGTAAGCTACTGAACGATATCCTTTGCCGTAGCTCATGGTGCTAGTCGGCAAGGGAGACTTGTAGGTCTGAGTGGCTGGAGTCGGGTGCACAAAGATAGTTGTTGGCGGAGAAATGATCGAGCTCTGCTATATGACTATTAGTGGCCCATAAATATACGCAAATGCAGTGATGCGATAATGCAGGCAATGTGGGGGAAATCTGCTTACACTCGATGCTCCGGAAGGTACGGGATACTGCACAGAACTCGTTGCCTGATCTGCTATTTTGGGTGCGCTACTAGCAGGCAATGTCTCTTTGTGTGAAATATAATAATGCTCAAAGGAAGTCAGTACGTAGTACACGCTGAAGAGCAGGGAATTAATATAGCGCATGAAGAGGGGAGCTGTTGGCAAGCACGGCAAGCAAGCTTAGGTGGACTGCTGCGCCACCACCGCCACACTACGTCACTAGCTCCACGTATATTAAGATCCCAGCTCAGCGACGTGTTAGAACTAAGCATTTCTACTCGCGAAGCATGGATCTGGCAATTGGTTGCAATACCTCGGGATAGCGGCACAGCGAGATAGTGTGGCGCTACCTTTTGCAGGCGTGGAAGACGTGGCAAGCTAGCTAGTGTGAGGCAATGCTGGTCTATGCGAATAGCTAGACACAACAGCGGCAAGGCAAGACTTGACTACCTAATGATCATGTCCTTCCTAGACACTAATTGTCCGACATACACCTTGTAGTCCAGGATCTGCATGTTGTAGGCGACCTGCGATTCGTTGAAAGACAATAGAAAACAGTCGGTACTCACCAAAAGTGCATAGAGCGCATCGAGCTGCTTCTGAAGTAGTTGGATTTGCTTCTCGATCTTCAAACACCACGAACATGACTGCTGATCCGGTCGCTGAGGAGCGCCAGCCGCTGGAGCTGCGATGAGAAGGCCAATAATAAGGCAGGTAAAGAAGGTACGGGCAATCTGCGATGGAGACAAATGATTAGTACCATTCAAACGGTTTTCTTGCCATCTTCTACAGTCCACTTACCCTCATCGTATTTCTCCGCTTCCGAACACGTTGACCTATTGTGCCAGTCTACCAAAATCTTCCTCAGGCGCGTCTTCGACCTTTATACGTCTGCGCCACGGGCTAGCCACTCTTTTCAACATTCCTCAGGTCCTTGCTTCGCGAAGCATCTCGAATCCCTGGCCAAGATCCCTCGAAAGACTCTATATTAAGGAGATCTGGTATAGGAACCACACGTGAGCTGTTTTACACGCGAGGAATGTTACTCAAACCGTTTTTTGATGGAATGCGGCGCGTTGCCGGCCCCTTGGATCCCTCTGTTCCAGAAGCACTTGCATGAAGGAAAGGGGATGAAAACAGTACTTTGAGATCTTACTGCTGGGCAGGGATTCCTCCCCCAACAAAAATGGGCCTGGAATCGTGAAAGCTCAATTCCTTCCGTTAGAACTTCAGTAGGTATAACGAGATACTAGCTAATTACAATATTCATCATGCACCTTGCTAATTTACAGCTCTTCATAACACTTCGGCTCTTGGTCTAGCTACTGAGATTATTCAAGTAGCACCATACCTGGTCTGTTGCTCAACTACGTTTATTGCCGATGCCATATCCTCATCCGAAGGCATATTCACAATCATCAGGTACAGGATACCCTGCGCATGTCAGTGGTCCTATCAAGTCAAATCGAAAGTCCAGCTGGTTTTCGACCGGGATTAACATACCTTTCGTATCTTACGCTTCCGAGGTTCCTTTTCGGGATGCTTACGATCTCTTTTTTCTCTTTTGCGCTCCTCTTTTTCGTGCTTGCGTTCAAATTTCTCCCACCTCTTCTCTTGTTTCCTTAAGTCTTTGGCTGTCAATTCGACCTTGGGGTCCATTAAAGGATTGAGTGCGCTATTTGGGTTCTTTTTCAGCTATCAAGAGAAAGTATATTAACAAATCGATCACATGCGAGAGATTAAAACGACTTACATATTTCGCTTGGGCTTTGAGATCAGCACGGAGGCTATACTTGCCAATAGCTTTAGCAAACTTGCTTCCTGGGGTGCCGTCCACGCCTTGGTTTTTGGCAATCGCCTCGTCAAGACTAGGAAAGACTAGCTCTGCCGAAGCTGGAAATTCCATCGCGCCCACTGTGCCGTCGTCACTCCGAAACTGGCTTTGAGAGTTATTTTGAGATGGTGGCATCGTTCCATACTCTGTTCCATACTCTTCTCGCTCGAGGAAGTTTTTCGATCTCGTATTGTATGCCATCACCAAACAGTACAGGCCACGAGGCCGAAAGAGCTCCTCGTTCATCCTCACTAGATAGTTGTTCTGACTGTGTGGATTTCGGTGAGCCAACAAGTCGAACTAATGATCAAGCTTCGTTATGGACTTACTTTTTACGCCCCTTCATCTCCTGGTAAACACCTGCTGTAACTTTTATCCCTAGACTGGCGCCGGCTGCGATAAAAGATGGGACAACACCAGCGCCCTCCGCAGCAAGATTGATGACGCCTAGCGTCGCGGATTCTGCTAGTGCTCGATCGAAGCCCTCTAGAAAAGCCATGAATGTCGGTTGATCGATGCCACAATTCATCAAGTCAGGTGCATATGCTCTGATGAAGCCGCGATCACGGTGCTTAGGTCGTCGTTGGGGAATGATGACGGGGTGAGCGAGCCCTCTCGGTGTATACGGCGGACACATTGTATTATCTTCCGTGGATAACCCTGGGAAAGTTGGACCATGTGTGTAAGGTCTCCCATGATGCGTGTGAGTGGTCGCATGTTGAGCGTCATCAAGGTCCCATTCGTCTTCATCGTTGTAGTATTGAGCGTAGTCACTCTCGGTAGAACTACTTCGCCGATGCGTCGCTTCAATGGTGTAAGAAGAGATAAGACCTATCTGGACTCAAGTGGGAATGATGTACTGACCTCTCTTTTCTTCCTCAACACCGTACGAATACATACTATGCGATAGAATCGCGATTATTGTTACAAGAGCCCCGTGTATTCAAGGTTTCTCAATTGAAACAGCTGATAGGTGGGCACACATAACAAAGTCGGAATTCTTCGATATATACTAAGTCGCCGCACTGGTGACTTAATTAGGCTTAGCTTTTGTTGCGATTACGACGCCAGCTGTTTAAGTGATAATTAGGGCTATTTTCTTACCCAGTGCACAGCCCACTAGGTAGGAACACATCCTTTTCTTGTAAGACTGGTGCATAGGATGCGAAGCAGCGGGTGCATGGAGTAGAATTCACGTTGAATGTGCCTAGTGACATTATGTTTAAGATTCAAGACTAGTATGATTTTCTCATTTTTTGTCGTAAACACCCCTTTCATCCTGCCGCACATTCTCAATCAAACATCAAATTCTATCTAGATGCAAGTTCCCTCAAGATCAAAGCATTGAGCGTGACATCGTAAATCCATTGTAGAAATGCCAACGGGAAACAGTCAACGCGCAAGAGAATGCAAGACATCTAGATTGTTAAATCGACATCAGCTCGAGGCCATGCCAAACCCGCTAGGATAGGACTGCGTTCCAGCAACCGATCCCCTAATCGTTGAACCCCAGACCAGCGAGCTCTCTCCGAATCGATTCTTCCGTGCCAATCTTTTTGATCTGTGTGTCTTCTAACTTTTCTCCGCCAGCTTGCCGCATCTTTAAATCATCAATGGCACGGATCTTCTTGAGCAAGCTTCTGACTTTCTTTTCCTGAGGACCACCTCCCCCGGGGCTCGTAATGGTAAGGTCAGGAGCCGGGCCTTGGTTCTCCGTCTTGATCTGGGCCGGGGGTGGTGGATTTCTCTGATGCTGTTGAGGGCCGGAGTTGGCACGGTGATGATGTTGGTTGAATTGCGCTCGGTGATTGCCATCCTCGAACCCGGAACCGTGGCGGCGATGCGGGCTGTTACCGTAATTACGGTGATGGCTTGGACTCCTGCCTTGGTGGTTGCCCATGCCTCCATTCTTGCTGCGACTGCGTTGGTGCCCATCACGGCGCTCAGGACTGCGGCCTGCGCCTGCTGGTCCGGAGGGGGGATTGATGCCCTCAGCAGCCAGGCTTGCGGCCTTTTCAGCAGCCTCCCTAGCCTTCTTTGCTTCTCGTTTCTTTTTATTCTTGAGGGCTGCCTTGGAAAGTTCGCCCTCTGTCTCTCCTGTTCCGGTCAAACTGACACCACCACCAGGGGCAGCACCAGGAGGTAGCGACTCGATAGGCTCGGCACCTGGGACCTCACGGCGGCGAGGCTTCCCAAATCCATTTGAAAACGATGCGTTGGTGGAGGATATTCCGGTATTTGTATACGCGGCACCGCCTTCATCTTCACGCTTGAAGAGGAGGGGTGTGGTGGTTCCCCGTGCCCCAGGAGGACGGTACGCACCTGCAGGTTTCGAAGGTGTCTTTACTTTGCTAAGGTAGTCTACAGCCGAGGTGTGGGGAGTCGGCACCGGGTGGAGGGGATTATCCAATGGGTGGGTCAGCGTCGACTGAGGACGCCATGTTACGTGATACAACTCAATCATTTCTTCGTTGTACATGAGGCCGCCACCGACGTGCCAGATACGTATTCCATTATCGACACGAAGGCGCGGGCTCGTAGTAGCAGTAAGAATATGCTTGCCGTCGGGGCTCCACTCACAATGAGTGCAGTTGGCGGCTTGGATAGTGCAGACCTTGGCATAATTTTTTTCCAGGTCGTAGATGTCCATGTGGCCAGCCAGATTGCCGAAGCCAGCCACGAGAACAAATCGGCCGTGAGGGGAGAAAAGAATGGTATTCCGCGGGCCCAAATCAAAGTTGTGCTGAGCAACAGCACGCGCATTGAAGATGGTGGTCTTGGCGGGCATGTAGCCGTACACGACACCGAACTCTTTCGAGTTTGGCGACCATGACACGTCATGGATCGGGCCTTCCTTGTCCAGCTGAATGCGTGAGTCGAAGGAGCCGTTGGCGCTAAGAATATACATGTTGGTCTCGCCATAGTAGCTCTTGTTCGTCTTGTCGACTTCGGTTTGCGCGAGTACGATGAGGCTCGTGCCTAGATCATTCCACTTCAGCTGCACTTTGTCCCCCTTGTAGAAGGTCTTCTGCGAAATGGGTGCATTGAACTGTGGCACTTGGTAGACTTTGACGCCGGCGGGCATGCCCTGAATATTTGTTAGGCCTCGTGAACCTTTCGCAGCCGTGGGAAGATTTACCTTGCGCTCGGGCACAAAAACAGCAACTGAATGGTTTTTGCCGGGCGACACCGCAAAGTCGCTTACTCCCTCGACGCGGAGCTTGTTCCAGACAGTTCTCAGATCGCCGGACTGGTAAAATTGCACCTCATTTGTCACAACGCGGGCGCAAAACGTCTCGTCTGTAGTGTACTGCAGATTCCAGCCCGTTTGCGACTTCTGGACGTATTCACCAACCACCGCTCTCTCCTGGTCGCTCCCCCCTCCGTCGGGCACGGTACGCCACACCTTGAGGTTCTTAGTAGCATTTCCATCTTCGTCCTTAGAGGGCCGCTGCCAGGTTATGATGTAGGTCCCCAATGGCGAGAAGCCGAGCTCGAACACGTTAGGTGTGGGTAGCGTGGTGACGATATGACCGACGGTTGCGTCGATGACTGAGACCCTGCGCACATGTGAGACAGGCTTACCCAATGTCTTGGGGGATTGGGGCCTACTCTTCAGGTGATGCCCACGCAAAATATCTGCTGTCACGCGAGTAGCAGCAGCAGCGTAAGTTGCCCTCGGGTCTGTCACTTATGAGCGAATATTTCGTCGGTGGTGGAGCATGCAGCTTACCGAACGAACCCCGGGAGAGGCTCGTAAACTGGGGCCGCATTGAGGACCCCGATGCCCTTTGACGTGCGATCTGTGACAGCAATTAGCACAAGGACATGACACCGCGGCGAAAAACCGTACAAGCCAACTGTGTAGGGACCGCCATGACTAGTGAAAGCCACAGGAGAAGTTACAGCGAGTTGTGGGCGAGAGAAGCTGGTGGTCGCGAGCCTGGATGAGCGCTGGGAGCAGGGTTGGCGGTGTGGAACAGCTAAGACCGGACACGTCGGGGGGTGACGTAGTGTGCGATTTCGTGTTTTTTTCCAGAGCAGACAGGGAGGACACACACAGCAGCGGGCCAGGGGGCACACACGCGGGGGATTGAGGAGAGGACGTGTGGGGAGCGGGCGAGTGCAGCGCGAGCGAAATTCACAGTCAGCCCTCGTCACAGCGTCGCAAAATGTCTGGTAGCGCCGGCTAGCCACCCCTCGGCCCGTTTCGCGCTCCGGTGTCACATGATGATTCTATACCCCAAGCGGCGTCGAGGGAGCTCGAGTTCTGGCTTCGAAGACTGTCAGCGCAGAACAAATCTCATGTCAAGGAAAAGTAATTCAAGACACGTTTCGACAGTGGCCAGCTAGAATTGACCGAGTATTGTGACTTGAAAGGTGTTGAGGATGCTGGACATTAGGATGCCGTGGTCAATGCAAACCTGCTAGTACAGGATGGCTTTATGTCGGCGGGATGCTCTGAATATGCTAAGGGGTACTCTACAGCTCAAGCTTCTCGGGGAGTGTAATTTGGCTGTACTCGAGATGATAAATTAGAGAGGTTGATTTATTTACACCTGACGTGGTTTTGTTACATCGTGCCCATCTCCGGAATTCCCGAGACAGAAGTAGCAACACCTCCCACAACCGCAGCCTGTCTAGGCTGGTGGCTTTAGTAGTAATTAGAAAACGACGTAAAGCCGCTTCGCCACTGCAATCTACGCAATGAAATTCATCGACCCACATCCCTGGACTCCCTACAATGCCAACTCTCGTAACGAACCGCCATGGTCCGCGAAGCGGCCCGCGAACGCGACTTTCAGAGGTTTAATTTGCGCTTCCTACGTACTCCGACGTACTAACGAGCATCTGTGGATACTTTCAACCATGACTGGATGGCCAAAGCCTGGAGCATGCCTCCGGAGGCGCGAAAGGACTTACATACGACGGCTTCAGGCCTCGGAGCTCTCGCGACAGGACCCTTACAGCCTTCGCCCAACTAGTGGCTGTTCGCCTTAATGTTAAGCGCGCCATGGTCTCCCTAGTCGACTCAACTCGACAATATGTCCTCGCCGAATCCACCAGGACGCTCTCCCTTTCCGATGAGAGTGCTGAAGATGGCGACGAGATCTGGCTTGGACATGCCATTATTGCAAAGGGAGATGCAGTGCGCCACCACACTTTCCGCTCCACATACACCGCCAAGGAGAAGCATGGCGAGCCTTATGTGGCAGAGGCACTTGTCATTCCCGACTGTGCCGAAGACGAACGAGTCTCCCATATGGACTTCGTGAAGAGCGAGCCTGGCGTTCGGTTTTATGCCGGTGTGCCTATTATCACTAAGATGGGCTTTCGTATAGGCGTACTCGCCATTTCAGGTATGTCTCATTTCCTCTCTAGGATTTTCCACTGACATAGTTCTGTTCCAGACAACGAGCCGCGACATGAAATGAAAGCGACAGACATAAGATTCATGGAAGACATGGCAGCTACAGTTATGGAGCATTTAGAGCTGGCAAAAGATAGGGATGATGCGAATAAAGGAGCACGAATGGTCCGTGTGCTGACCGAGTTCATCGAGCGGTTTTCTTTGCATGAGGCTTGTAGCACGCCCAATTTCCGGTTGACACTTGAGAGACAAACTGAAAATGTCCGTCTTCAAGCCGTTGGAGAGGATGAGCCAGCTGAAGCAATACCAGCATCCACCTGTCAGCCACAACAAAAACTTGAGTCTAGTCGTGAATCAGGCACATTCCGAATATACCAAAGGGCAGCACGCATCATTCGTCAATCCACCGATGCCGACGGGGTCGTTTTCTTCGATACGTCAGCTACCCGCATTACCATTGATGCTGCAAACTCGAGCCTAGCAGCCAGTAGCGATGAGAGTACCTATTCCTCTCCTACGGCTAGTTCGACAATAGCGTCAAGGAGTCGAAGAAGAGAGAAAGTTAGGATCTACCAGGTTCAGCAAGCTGGACCCCTGATGACAGGCAATGTATCCCAGATACTCCAGTAGCCGCTGTAAACGAACGATGTCTGATGATTGCGCAGTCCATGAGTGATGGGAACGCTACGCCACCAGGGATTGAAATTACGTTCACCGAAGCGAGCATGGAAAGATATATACGACGCTATCCGGGCGGAAACTTCTTCAATTTCGACGCAGAAGGAACAGGCGTTACCTCAAGCGATGAATGGTCTGAGATGTCAGACCAAGATTAGAATAAAAAATCTAAGTCACTTGGAGGAGCCTCTCGAAGACTCAAGAGAAAGGATCGCTTCATTCCGCTCGAGTTCTTAAGAGTTTTGCCAAAGGTGCGAAGCCTCATCTTGCCCTTGTGGGATCCAGCATCGGATCGATGGGCTTGCGCAGGTTTCATATGGACCATGTCGACGGGACGTTTGATGACTCCAGAGAGTGAGCTGCCGTACCTCAAAGCTTTCGGTAACTCGATTACTAGCGAGGTAGCGCGCTGGAATGCACGCAAGTCTGATCGCGCCAAAACCACCTTTATTGCTTCAATCTCTCACGAACTTCGGTCTCCGCTACACGGCATTCTTGAGTCTGTAGAATTTCTCCGCGAGACGGTCTCCTCCGCTTATCAGCAATCCTTGGTGACATCAATTGAGACATGTGGAAGGACGCTTCTCGATACTATCGACCATGTCCTAGATTATGCTAAGATCAACAAATTGCGCAGTGTAAGTCTACGCCGCAAGTTGCGTAGCTGTGAGCCCCAAAATTTACCCGCAGATAATTCTATACTTGGTGTAACAACTACGTTTAACCTCGCACAATTGGTTGAAGAGGTGTGCGATACAGTGTGCACTGGTTATGCTTTTCGTTCTACACTCGATGTGCAGCAAGTTATCTTTCATGATCAGAGTCGATCAAGAACTAACAACATCAAGAACAATGAACCGTTGCATGGGAATGTAAATTCGATATCGAAACAGTATACAAATCGCGTTGTGGTGACACTGAACGTCTCCCCGTTTGTTAAATGGATGATCAACTCTCAACCTGGAGCCTTGCGGAGAATAGTTATGTACGTCCACCTCGAGCTGCCCTATCCACTTCACAAATGCCAAGCCCGATAATTCAGCACTTTATGACGCTTTCAACAGCGTAAATACGACTATGCACCGAGCAATTTACTCTATTACCTTGATGTTATTCCTGACACATGATTAGGAATCTATTAGGCAACTCCTTGAAACACACTGATTCAGGTTTTGTAACTGTCTCATTAACACGAAATGAGACCAGACCTAATGTAAAGGTCCTGGAAGTGATGCTGTCTGTCGAAGACTCAGGGCGGGGTATGTCTGCAGAATACCAGCGGACCAATCTGTTCACACCTTTCAGCCAGGAAGACCCGTTCTCAAACGGTACCGGCCTTGGACTTAACATTGTCAAGCAGATTATAGAATCTTTTAGAGGCGAGATCCACGTTGAAAGCACCGTGAACATTGGCACCAAGATCACAGTTTCCCATAGTTTGCCGACGGGAGTGGTAGAAGATGCGAGAACAAATCAAGTGTTGTACGAATCACCGGAAGAACTCAAAGATAAAGTGGCAAGTATTATCTTCCCTGAAGAAAGTCTTGGTATACCGGGCGTCAGGCTTCGCGAATCGATGAAATCTGGCTGCCAGTATTTCCAAATGAAGACAACCGAGAATATGGACTTAAAAACGAACAAGCCGGACTTTCTAATCACTGATCCAAGCTCTCTCTTTCATATTATAGGGATTCAGGAGGCACAGAAGTTAGCCCAGCCATTTGCTGCGATCTGCATTTGCCCTGATCCCGAGGAAAAGGGCGCAACCGAGAAACGTATCAGGGGACAATATCCTTCCGTTGGATGGACAATCGAAGTTGTTGCTCCTCCATGCGGACCGAGGAAGTTAGCTAGGATGCTACTCGATAGTCAGAAACGGACCTCACAAAGGTTTGAGAGCGTGGACGTTCGACCAATTGGACCATTGTCAACAACTAGCCTATCGAAGGAACGAGCATCTTTCTCACACGTTGAGCCACAATGCGCGCCTGACAGCTCTTCTACCGCGCTCTCCAAAAACCGAGTTCTTCTTGTCGATGATAACGCAATAAACCGCAAGCTTCTCGTGGTCTTCGCGGAGCGCGAATCTCTCGGTTATGTCGAAGCCACGAACGGGCTAGAAGCTTTTGAAAGGTACAAGACTAAAGCATTGACCTCTAATCCTCCCTCCAAAGCCTTCGATATAGTGCTAATGGATCTTTCAATGCCCATCATGGGGGGTCTTGAGTCCACACGACGCATACGGGAATTCGAGTGCGAAAAGCAGATGGAGAGGAGCACCATCATTGCACTAACTGGACTTGCAAGCGCGCAAGATCAGCAAGACGCTGGTGACGCCGGAGTAGATATGTATCTTGTCAAACCAGTCAAGTTTGCAGATATCAGGAGGATGCTTGAACGACCATATGAGTCTTTCAGAAGAGTGCATTGCGACAAGGGTGTATGGCTTGAGTGTGCTAAGGCAGGAGTGGTATATCGGAGCCTATGTACATAGTATATCTGCAAGCGCAGGTAATGATATGGAAATCGTCTACTACGCTCGCGGATTTGTTTTCTCCATTAAAGTCACGCAAAGAATATCATTGTTTTTGTGCAAAAATTGGGTGCAAAAAGAATTAGGTGCAAAACTCGGGGACATACATGAGTCACCGCAACATCCTGATTCCACCGAAGCCCCCTTTGATATGAAAGCTTCCAAAGCTGCTTAGCGGTTTGAACGAACCCGCGAATCAACGTGTTTGACAAGACTTGTGGAATCCTTCCACGTACAGCTGATTTTTAATAGTTAAGTTTGTGGTGTCGATCTTCCGCCCTGATCAATCCCTATTCGCGTTGATATATGTGGCCCAGCAAAGTTCGCAACATGCGCCACACAATCTTCTCTCGAAAAGAGTATGGTTGTTCTAACCTGGCATTGTCTCTGACTATGTATTAGGACTTGCATTTGTCGCCACCCTGTAGCCTAGAATTGTGGAGTCGAAGGGCGGTGGACGTGGGCTGCCTGATGGAGCGATGGATCGGCGTATGAAGCTACAAGGGCCATTTCCCCGGTCTGCAGTTGGAGAGGTTGATGCCTGGAGGAGTAGAACTTGTATAAATATTCCCATTTATGTTACATTTTCTAAGTCTATGCGACCTTCTTTGATGGTCAATTATATTAATTGAAATTTCTTGCTCTGCGCTTGATCAAGATTTTGTATTAGCTTCAATGGCCATCAAAGAACCGTCTACGAATGGTGCCAATGGCACCAATGGTGTTAGCATCAAAGATCCCAAAGGTAATAAAAAGAACTATGCCCCTGAAGGCACGCTTCCTTCCTCAACGAAGCTATATAAAGGCCCCAAAGACAAAGACAAGAAGTGGACCTGGGTCAACGAGGAGCCCGCAGACGTTGCCGATGCCGCTGAAAATCCCCAAACTGCTCAACATGCCCTCATCACCCGTCTCCAACAGGCGGAAGACTCAAGAAAGAAATACGAAATCCATTCTCTCATAATTCAATCTTCATGTTTAAAAGATGTCCTGGGAAAGCATGTTCTTGACAACTATCCCGGTATCTGCTGTTCACTGAAGCGATTGGAGTTCGAGGCACCCTTTGAGCCGTTTGTTCATCGTTGGGGAAAGCTAGTAGCGTTCCGTGCAAGGAACGACCTGGACGAAGTTACTAAGGAGCATGCCAATCTGCTCTATGATGTTTTGAGCACAGAGCTGAAAGATGTCATAAAGACGCTAGAAGACTACGTCGAGCATGGCGTCGTCACTTTCGAGCACGTTTGGACAGTTTTCCAACCGGGCGATATCATCTATTCCTCTCACCAAGGCGCTCCTATGGGGCTCAAGCTACGGAGTGGCAAATATACTAAAACCCAATGTGGAATGGCGTATCAGCTCACCGTCGATTCCATCGATTGGAATGGTAGCCATTTTGGACGCAGTGTTGAGCGCCTCAACATATTCGAGTTCCTTGGTACTACACAAATCACAGGACTTGCGGCTTTTCCATTAAACTTCCATCCGCATGAGCAGAAAGTGAGAGAGCTTTTCATGCAGAGAGGCAAGAAATTTGAAGAGCTGGCCGGATGTCATTATAAACAGTACAGCGGGTTCGCGGTCACGTGGGATAAGGAAGGCAAAGAGGTATTGACTGCTTGTAATGGGCGAATAATCGTCGATTCGGACACTTTCCGCCGCTTTTCACCGCGCCATGTGAATTACATTGAGCCAATAGAAGCCAAAGAAGGTGTTCAGGAACCGGACTGCGAACCCCAAGGCCTCAGCATCGATGATCTTGATGAAGAAAAGCAGATATTCGGAAAGCAGAAGGAGACGAAACGGCTGCGATTGACAGAGCAGCTTCAACTTATCTGTTCCGCACGCGTCCGTGGATATTCGCTGAAGAAGAAGCAGTGGCTTATGTTCTACGTCGACAAGATTAGTGACATCAAATTCGACCAGAACTCTTTCGAGTCTCTAGTCCTTCCGGAGGATCAAAAGGAATTGATACTTTCTTTTGCAGAATCACAGGCGATGAATCAGAGCGTTTTCGACGATGTGATATCAGGAAAAGGACGCGGCCACATCACTCTCCTTAGTGGTCCTCCCGGTGTGGGCAAGACACTCACAGCTGAGTCCGTTGCAGAGCACATGAAAGCCCCGCTCTATATGATGTCTGCCGGTGACCTAGGAATCAGCCCGGATCAAGTCGAGCAGAAGCTCACCAACATCCTCGAAATGATTGCAAAATGGCAAGCTGTGCTACTCATCGATGAGTGCGACGTTTTCCTCGAAGCCCGGTCAGCTCATGATCTCGAGCGCAATAAGCTTGTCTCCATATTCCTTCGCGTTCTTGAATACTTTGAGGGCATATTGTTCTTAACTACAAATCGGATCGATAATATCGATGCGGCATTCCAGTCACGTATCCATGTCAGCATGGCATATCCGGATCTTACGACTGAGTCGAGGCGACATATCTGGGAAAACTTCTTGAAAGGATTAGATGTGGCGCAGGAATGGGATGCGAAAGACCTGGATGATCTAGCGAGGAATCAATTGAATGGTCGGCAGATCAAGAATATCTTGAAGAGTGCAGCGCTGTTAAGTGCAAGGAAGAAGGAACCACTGGCGAGAAAGTTTGTGGATACGGTGTTAGCAATTGAGAGGAGACGTCCAGGGGTTCAGGAAGGCTTCTATGAGGTCTTGAAAGATTAAAGAAATCTGGATACCAATTGTGATCAACTCTCTTATATTCAGGAAGAAGTGTATATATCACGATTCGTTCAGAAGTGTTGCGGTTATGCCCTTCTTCATTATAGCAGTGATCCAATGATCCAATGAACAACTGAGGAGCTATTATATAATCACGTGACTTTACGAGATGTCGTATTCATCGTATTCGGCAAGTAGGATCTATTATGACGTAGAGACATGCTTTTACTCATCCTATATGAGAGCTTTCCCTATGAAGTGTATAAGTTGAAAACTGACTGAACTGAGACTCTGTGATCGCCGTTGCGTTTATAATTACTCTTTCTGAAGGTCGTGTGTATTTACATCTAGACCCACTGCAGCCGGAGAACATCCAAAATCTAATCAAGACCTCACCATGGCTCATTCGTCCACAAAATTTCCTTCGCATCCCATTCCCTCGGCCCTGCACAGTACCGTCTGCAGAGTCTACCTCCTCCAAGCCGGCGGACTCTATCTACCAGAAGATCTCAACCTCTTGCCAGGTCCCAATGAGCCTAACGGTTCTGTTGATACAAGCTATGACTCCTCGGAAAAAAAATTCCATGTCCCAGATTACTGCTTTCTCATCGAGCACATTCCAACGGGAAATCACTACATCTTCGACCTAGGTATGCGAAAAGACCTGCACAATTCGTCACCGAATATCGTGAAAAATATCCTACCCTCTTTCGACTGCACCCCTGTTTCACCCGCCGATGTCTTGAAAGAACACGGTACGCCGGAACAGCAGCCAGAAAAAGTGAAAGCTGTGATATTCTCGCACATGCATTTCGATCATGTGGGCGATGGGGGCAAAGCTGGATTCGCAAACGCAGAGCTCTGGATTGGACCGACGTGTTGCACACAGGCGAGGCCCGGATATCCAGTTGACCAGAATGCATCTCTTCTGAGTGAGGTCTTACCGACAGATGGAACTAGAAAGATCGTAGAAGCGTACATCAGTGATGCGCTGCTCAAGAAAGCTGGTGACAAACGGGCTGGAAAAGTCGCTGAAGCGCAGGCGAAAGGATTATACGAAGCTGTCGAGCTACGTGAGCCAGGGGGTAAAGGATGGATTGGGCTAGGGCCTTTCGATCGTGCATTTGATGTCTTTGGGGATGGATCAGCCTGGTTGATTGATGCTCCAGGGCACTACCCAGGCCACCAGATGGTGCTTATCCGCGTTAAATCAAACTCTTGTAGTGAAGATGACTTTGTACTGTTAGCGGGAGACTGTTATCATCATCCGATTTTGCTCAAGGACCCGAAGAGAACAGCTCGTCCGCCATATTCAAAATCTTCGACGCATTCAGATCCAGAGCAGGCCATTGATACCATGGAGAGGGCAAAAGTGTTCTCGCAAAAGAGTAACGTATGGTCTGTTGCCGCTCATGACTTTACCATCGGGGAGGCGATTGCGCCCGGCAAGAAGGAGATTGAAGGGCTTGTGTTGTTGAATAATTGGAGGGAGAAGAACTGGAAGACGAGTCTACCCAACTCAACAGAGGACGTAGAATGAGGGCCTAGGATCAGTTCTTATAACCCTCGATTAGCTGGTGAAGTCTCACAACTTCAGTTTGCAAGTTGAGACTCTCGGGCTGTCTATTGGTCACTTGTTCGGTGGACTTCCTGGTGTAAATGAAATCCAAGTAATGTTGGACACTGAGCCCGATGCCTCTGAATTACGCCTTGTTCGCTATAGCTTACACCACCATTCCCACACCCGATGGATCGCAAGAATAAGTCATTGTATGAATGATTCCTAATGAGGTGATTCTGTCCCACGCTTGTCTTGAAATCGACACTTTCTTGGCTAAAATATGTGACGAAGACAATACTACATGCAGGTGGTCGAATGTCGAAAAGTCTTCATAGAATGTAGATAGTTGCAAACTTCACGTGCGATGAAAGGGGGAATATGCGTTTCTGCGTGGGGCATGGATTTTCGGTTTTCAATGCATATGCATGGGGACGCTACTTCCAGATCGTGACGCGGCTCTTCATATGAATGGATAGACCGCTGCAATAGCCATCCCACGCAGCAACAGCGCCCCACGTCCACAACAGCTCTGCTATAAAGACCATAATTGAACCCAATCACGATAGCAATCACTATCTCTACATCCGTGCTTTCATCCAGCCACGCAAGACAACTCAGACAAGCTCCAGCATCCTGGAACGTGAAAGCTTGGCCCTCAGACATTCGAAGCTTGATCGCGCGCCCGGTCCCGCCCAAGAAGCAAACCCAGCCGAGGGCTCCGCGGATGCAGCAAGCGGAACTCTAACTCGCAGAAACCGGAAGCGGGACCTGAAGCCATGGCGCCAAGAGGACTGTCTCATCGCAAAGCCGCGTCCAGCCCGTGCCAGGGGCGTCATATCCGGTGGCGACGGGCAGCGTTTGGAGTGGCTTGGGGCATGAATAGAAGTGGCGTGATTCTTCTTTTTGCTCAGCCTTTTGGACATGAGTGGCCGGATGACGATCAAACAGCTCACTCTTCAGGCGGGTTATTCGCTGTGTTCCTCATCAATCTCTCTTCTTTCTGGGGTACTGCTGAGGAATTGGATCAATCACAATCACGCCATTATTTTCTAGGCTGGTTTTGAATACGCTTCAAGTTTGTATTTTGGATGTTTGCTTTGTCTCTGCGCGAGAGACTCTGTTCTAAGGTATCGTGATTTTGACTCCACCGCACGCAGTGGAGAAATGGGGTACTAGGTCGTGGATGACAGGTAATAGCGCTTCTCAAAACAAGACACATAAAATAACACCGTGATAATAAAAAAATGTTGGCGAGTCGAGAAATATGTACCGGGTTGATGAAAGGATTTGTTGCCAATGCAAAAGATGCTCGAATGGCCCCCTCTAAACTCACAATTATCTTGCATTCGACATCTAAAAGTTCTCCTTGCCCCACACGAAGTTGAATCCCGGTTCCGAGTACTGGTTGCACTTGATGTGGAGTGTTGAACCGAGGACCTTGGGACCGCAAAAGAAGACACCTGCTTCAGCTGGGGAGTGAATCTTGCGGATAGAGCGGAATATCATATCCCAGTTAGGTCGACCGAAGTTCGTGGGAGCGCGGAGACCAGTGATGGCATCTTGCTCGGCGTTGGCGTCATTGATCATGATGTTGGTCGCGTCGTCTGCCTTAATCTTGGCTGTTAGATAGGTGTGGATTTCGATATGATCATCCAGATCCTGAGCCTCGATAGCTAGCAGCAGTGACCTGAACCACTCGAACGATCCAAAGTCTCTGCAAATCCAGAAAAAGTAGACCTTTCGGAGGCGAGTCCTTCCCTGGGGATAGTTCATCCTGTACCAGATACTCTTGAGAATGGACGCGAAAGGCGTAACACCGATACCTGCTCCGACCAGGACGGCAATCTCAAATTTGAACACATCCTCGGATGCGGAACCGAACGGACCGTCGATATATACTCGCGGAAGAATCTGTCGGAGAGCGACCTCATTACCGCCATCTTTCTCGCCCTTCTCACCTCCGGCCTTGCGGTCAAGATTGCATCCGAGTGCCTTTCCGAATGCCTTGGTGAAGTTGCCGACCATACGAATATGCACGGAGATGTAATCTTCCTCAGGTGCGCTAGTAAGCGTAAACGGATGGTATTGCCAAATGGAAACTTCGGGGCAGCACAAGAAAATGTACTGTTACTGTTAGCATTCACTAACTTTAGAACGACCTAATGTGAGAAACGTACCTGTCCAGCCTGTGTCTTAGTATTTTCCTTCTTGATCTGCACCTCCACCACGTTGCTGGGGTGTTGAATGACCTTGGAAATGTATGTCTTGTGTCGTCCTCGGACCTCACGGGCAATGCGTTCAAACAGGTACATGAACCCACCGTACATCCAGTACTCCCAGAAAACACCAATGCCGTCGCAGAAAGGTGCGAAGTCGGGCTTGATCATACAGAAGGCGCCATGGATGGACCAGAAGACGAAGAAGAGGATGAACATATGGTGGATGTACCAAAATCGCTCGAACTGGGCACGTCTAGGCTTCTCGGCTGCGGTCCATGCCATAGCTGTGAGAGGAAGTAGCATGAGGTATCCAGTCCATCCGGGTCCTGTCGCAAAATTGGCTAGCAAGAAACCCACGAATCCCAACTTGTTGTGGTAGGCGAAAACCCATAAGTTCCTCCAATGCGCAATCGTGTGCAACCAGGAGAAGAAGAGAATGGACCATCCGACGAGTTTATGGAAGGTTATGTTTTTGTCGAAGGGAATGATACCATTGAGCGGTGTTCGGCGGACCATGGAGATGAGATTTCTGCACACTGGAAAGAGAATGAAGGCCACGTCCACGTGAAGGGTCAAAGCTGCTGAACGTGCTATTGGGAAAGTGAGACCAAAAATTTGACGTACTCCTATGGCGTTGTCCTGTAGATTGTGAGCGCGAAGCAGTTGATTTAGGATCTCCAATGCTAACCTTGAAGCCGTAGTGTGCCATGCCGAAGCAGAAAACCATCAGATGCAGTAATATGAACACGTACACGAATCTAGAAAGGTTAGTAGGTGCAGCATGATAGAATGATGCGCCTCATACAGTCGTCGGTAACCCTCGTTAACCATCCATCGATCGATCTTTTCCTTGAGGTAAAGCTCTCGCGGCTTCTCGTCTGACATCTCGCCAGACATGAGCATTCGAGTGAGTGGAGGCCATCTCGACCGCTCTCGGCCTGTGAGGCTTATGTTTGCGTATTCCATGATGATGAGAGGAAGATTCGAGTGGATGGCAGCACGTCGAATTTGATTATTAGGTGGCGCCGGTCTTCAGAGCCTGCTGAACGTGGCCAAAGTATAGTATACAATGTTCAAAGAATGACCAAAATCTGTACAATGATTAGCATGCGCAAGGTGGCGCCATTGTATGGCGATGGAGAAGTGAACGCACTAGCAGGTGTGCCCGCACTGAAGAATAGAAGGTACAGAGACTTCGCGACCGGTTAAAGAGGCACCGGCATGAAAACGGAGGCTCTCCAAGGGGAAACAAAGACTATAAGCACATGCACGGCGGAAGAGGTAATGGGAAGGGCGGGGGGAGGACGTTAGGATATCATTGCGGCGCCATGTGGGTACGGGTCCAGGACGCGTGGAGAAGGAAGCAAAGCTTAACCCAAGTAGCCAGCCGGGCAGCAGACATCGGACCACTTCGTACGTTCGCACGAGCAAAAGCTGTGACAGGAGCAGATGGCCAGGCTATCAGAGGCGTATCGCAAGGGCTAGGTGCGGCGCCCAGAGCCGCGCAAGACCTGAATGGGGCCAATAGGCAAAGGGAGACAGCCAGAAGAGGCCTAGCCATGTACTGTGACGGCGCCCTGAAACCCGGCGGGCCAGGGCTTTTTGCTTTTGAGCGGGCGAATCGCAGTGGACATGGGCGCCGCGACGTCTGAGGCGTGTCGCAGAAATCCCATATGAGACGTAAGCGAGTTTGGTGCCAGCGCTTGGGTCTCGGCACCCCCAGCCACTTCCAACGTCAACTCCACCGGCCTCCGACGTTCGTCACACTCTACAGACTGCTGCTAGCCTCACCTCGCATCTTATTCCAGTCCGAAGCCCGTGGCGCATGTTGGGCGGGACTCCGGCGTCCTGGGTGACAGCTGCTGTCTGGATGCTTGACCACGCCGCCGTGCCGCGCCGCGCACGCTTCTTGCCGACAACGAGGCCCTCTTGGGGGTAGAGAGCTGCGGCTTTATCTTCAGACAGCTTGGTATCTTGGACAATAGATGCTCAAAATGCGGGTGCGTAACATCACGAGCGATGCCATCACCTCAGCTTCGTGCCAAAGACCACAGCCCGGAAGTCGGCATAGACTCTCATGCTCGCCTTTGATCTGGCCTGTTTCTGTCACGTTTTGAAGGTCACCATTCGGTTATTCCCGCCGGCATTGCATCTTCCATTCTATTCTAGTCGTATCAAACATCTGCAGTCTTGGAGTCTAGCCCGGAGTTTGGAAACCGATCTGAGAAACGACCTAAGGAAACGCCCTTCTCTTGCGGTGATGAAAATGGCTGGATAGAGATCCTTGACCCAACCATGAATGTTACTGATTTGCTAAAATGGATTAGTGTTGATTCAAACAAAATGTATCTTAGATGCTTTTGGATATTCACGCTAGCTTAAACCCTTCTTAGATTTGCCCCTACAGGCATTCTGGCTAGCAATTGGTAGAGATGAAGGCGCTCATGTCCATCTCGATTATCGTCACCAGAGGGGTTAGGGGTTTCTTGCGGTGAGAGGTAAACTGGAGACGAGAACTTCTGGCCTTATAGTAAATATTGTAACCCTCCTAGAGTGGGCTATCTTATCCCGGAGAAGAGAGATCTAGAAAGCTTTGAGACAGATATGAAAGCTCAAACTCTAATAAAATTCAAGACTAAAAGTATCTTAGGTAGTAGATTCGAGAGAAGGAGCTGCTTGAACCTGGCTTTTTTGTTGCCGCGAAAGACACCCCTACGCATTCCCCCAAGAGCCATACCTCCTTACAGCATCTGGTAGCCGCCGCTTGCGGATATTGTTTGTCCCGAGATCCAGCGTGAAGATTCCTCCGAGAGCCAGGCGACCACCTGAGCGATGTCGTCACTGCCGAGGTCGTTAGCAAAGTGGCTTTCTGTGACAATTCCTACAACATTGGCCAAACCAGCCCCAGACTTGAATTTTGCGGGGGACACTCACACGTCTCCGTGGCGGTGCTCCACTGGTGTTGTCTTTAGCTGTATCTCCACCGTTTCCCTCGGCACATCGTCCAGCATGTCTGACTTGACTGGGCCAGGTGCGACGGCATTTACCGTGGTGCCGTCATGTCCCAGCTCTGCTGCTAAGCCTCGCGTGAGGCCTTCAATTGCCGCTTTAGATGCTGAATATATAGCTAGTTGCTCGAAGCCTGAGCGCCCTCCGACAGAGGATAGGTTAATTATCCTTCCGGGCGCTCTCATATGAGGCACCACCGCTTTAGTTAGCAGCAAAGGCGCCCGTACATTCACGTCGAATATGGCAGCGTAGTCATCTGAAGTCGTCTCAGCGAGAGATTTGGGAAACAAAACCCCCGCATTGTTGACAAGTATGTCGATCTTGTTACCAAATGCTTCCAAAGTGGCTTCAACGATTTTCTCTGGTGCGTCAACCTCCCTGAGATTTGCTCGGATCGCGACAGCGTCGCTTCCATTCTTCAAGGCTTTGATTTGCGAGGCGATGTCGTTGGCGTGGTTCTCACTCCTAGGAGAGGTATAGGCTATAGTAATCTGTATGCAACGTGAGCATCCGTGTTGATTGGCTCGATGTCTATCCCATACCTTTGCACCCCTCCGCGCCAACTCTAACGCCAAGCCAGCCCCGATGCCCCGCGAGGAGCCCGTCACAATTGCTACCTTACCCTGCAATGAGAGGCTGGAGGAGTTTTGAGAAGTCATGATGAGTCTCGATGATATGGAGCAATACGAGTGGCTTTAGATGCTATTGCTCTTCCACTGTGCAGTTTTCCACACGTCTCTTATAATCGAGATGCTCAAGCTAGTTTCCGAACTTTTCGGAATTCGCAACGTCATTAGGCTAATCTTGATCGGACATAAGCTTGTTGACATATCAGTATCAACGGAAAGCCATGAGCAACCGCTCGATAAGTCTGCATGTTTGGCCCCCGAGACGGACGAGCAAGAGCCCAGACCCCGAACCTGCAGCAAACGCCCGAAGCTGTTCGGGTGATCACACCGCTGGGCTTCGGGTGATTTCGCACAGGCTGAAGGTGAGTCTTGAAGGACGAATGTCTTCAGAGAAGGGGAGAGACACTGATCTACAGACTTATACTGCCCGTGCTTGAGCAGAGTAGATGGGGGTGACACGTGTGATAAGTTTAGCTTACCACACGTGACCGATGACTAAGTCGGTATCGTCGGAACATAGCGGTGGACGGAGACCGAACGGTAGCGAGGCAAACTCTTCAACTAACTCGGACGTATACTGCATACTCTCTTCCTTCTTCCATTCATCCATTCCGGCGTAGGTTGCCCGGAACATATACACTGTGCGCTGTTGTTAAAGGTATTCTAACTTCATAGCATCTACACGTTGCCAGCCAGGACAGATTCCAGGAACCGAAGAACCCCGCTTTCATTGTTTTTGGTAGCACCAAAATCCACGGGAGATTCCACTTTGTATCACAGTACCTACTAGAGCCAGTAATAAATCGTGAACATGGGTGGTGTCCCGGTCAATACAGAAACCACGGTTGAGCGAAAGCCTAGCCGGGAGTCGTCCGAGCGCGGCACCAAGAGAATAAGTAAGTACTTCTTGTCACCAGCCTCGCAGTCTCGGGACCCCTCGACCAGCCCTGCAGCATCCTATCTGCACTTCAACATTGCATTGCGTTGCTAACATGGCGTCCCTTCCCTCAGGAACGCAGTCGCTTCCCCCACCCGACCTACCCAAACTCGTCGCCGAACAGCATACTCCCATACCGAGTACCGACAAGGACACGCAGCGTTTGGTGGTCATCCTTTGCAATGCCACCCTCGAGACATACAAGGCCTCACACGGCTCGGGCCGGGGTCCCGGTGGTCGCGAAGACAAATACAACTTGCTGAACAGTGACGATCACATTGGAGTCATGAGGAAGATGGGTCGAGACATCAGCGAAGCCCGTCCAGACATCACCCACCAGGTGCGTCCATCACGTAATGTCCCAATGCTCACAGGTTAACAGATCTGTCTAGTGCCTGCTCACATTGCTGGACTCGCCAATTAACAAAGCGGGGAGGCTCCAGATCTACATCCAGACGGCACGTAATGTACTCATTGAGGTCAGCCCAACTGTTCGAATCCCTCGGACATTCAAGCGATTCGCGGGTCTCATGGTCCAACTCCTTCACCGACATCAGATTCGCTCAACTACTTCTAGTGAAAAACTCATTCAGGTCATCAAGAATCCCATTACCGATCATCTTCCGCCTAATTGCCGAAAGGTTACACTCAGCTTTGACTCCGAGGTCGTCCGCGTGCGAGATTACATTCAAGGCTTAAACACGAATGAAAGCATTGCTGTCTTTATTGGAGCAATGGCCAAGGGCAATGACGATTTCGCCGATAGTATCAAGGACGACACAATTGCCATCAGTCAGTTCAATCTCAGTGCCAGCGTTGCATGCAGTAAATTCTGCCACGCTGCTGAGGACGTTTGGGGGATCATCTAGCCGCATCGAACAACCTCAACCTATCCTCGTGGAACACGCCTCTGGCACTTCCTCGCCAATCCGGGCGAATGAAATAGTGAAGGAACATGGGGCACAGGAGTGCGCCTAACAGCGGAACATACCCAGGCTTAGATCGCAACATCGACAGCCTGGGCGTCGCCGCTGCTTTCGTTTTTGAGCGTCTGTCTGAGTTTTCTTTTACAACAAAACAAACACTCGGATTCAACGTCCAAAACTCACTCTTCGGCGAAGAGTTTTGCGGAGCATTCAACAAGCTCTGCCTCTCCTGTGTCTTTTTCCGGGCTATCGAAGATCGTAGGTGTTTTCCTGGCTTTGACATGACTAGGTATGGAACGTACTCTTGGAGCTTATCTTGTCTAGTCTACATATAGCACAATAGGTAGCTATGAGCCGGGGCGATGCTTAGAAGTGTAGGCTCGAGTGGCGGCCTCAGTATGCGCCCTTAATGAAAATGTCGCATCATCTTAATCATGACCTGCGGCTTTTGTCATCGCACGTATTCAACATACTTCCGAATCTCCCCAGTACTAGACTCAAGGGGTGCCTTGTGTCTTGCGCATGCGGCGGGAGAACGATACAAGCGCCAGGATGCTTCCGGCCGATGACCCTGCTAGCCGTGACGAGAAGTCTAAAGAAGCTTACCAGACGCCAGTTGCCTCGTTTCGAGTTACCCAATGAGCTGACTTCTACTGCGTACGTAAATGCTTAGGCTAACTTCGGCTTTGGGTCTCTTTGCGCTTTCGATTGTATTCTGCTGCTCTCTCTCTACTCCGTCAACGTCACCCGATATATTGGTCGTGCAGCGCGGCGACAGGTGGCGTATCCAGACCACAGGCTCTTGGGCTATACACTGCATACGAGCCCAAATCGACCGCGAGGATTATGCCGATTCGAGTTGTGATGTGAGGCGAGAGCCGCGCAGGATCAACTTCGCGGCGTCGGGCCGAGGGGAGATCCAATCCGCTTCACTCGCTTATGCCCCATCCTTAGCTGCATGTCGTGGGACATGTGGCAGCCCCAGGACTCGACTTGACAACGGACTCCTTGACAGCCAACGAGATCAGTGGGGCGGACCAGAGACGGGTTTCCCGTAGTGACATGGTCCGCCCTGTGTATTTCATCATCCGTAGATGTAGACTCCCCCCCTCGGGCATGGGCGAGATATAAACCCCCGGTAGTACCGCGAACATCTCCTACTATCACATATCTTTGTGTACCCTAAGCTATTTGCTACTTGCTGCGATTGACTCACTACATTCTTGATATCTCTGTACTTAGACACCTCTTACTTCGTTCATTACCGTCTGCTTCTTCACCGCCATCTCCCGAGATGCCAGTCTCTCACATTGGTCTTACTGTTTCGCATCTACCAACTTCTTGCTCATTCTTTCTGTCTGCTCTTCAGCCGCTCGGATATCGGTATATTGGACAGCAAGGCAACCAGATTGGCCTTGGTATTCACGATGCCGACTTTTTCCTATGCCAAGAAACGCCTGGGTAAGGGACCCCTTTAATCTCAACGAGCACACCTACTAACTAGCCACAGCGTAAAAGCCGGCGCCGCACACATCGCCTTCACCGCTCCTAGTCGTACAACTGTTCGAGACTTCTATGCTGCCGCCTTGAATGCAGGAGGTCGTCCGAATGGGGCGC
Organism: Periconia sp. TS-2; assembly: GCA_030378425.1. Classification (NCBI taxonomy): domain Eukaryota; kingdom Fungi; phylum Ascomycota; class Dothideomycetes; order Pleosporales; family Periconiaceae; genus Periconia; species Periconia sp. TS-2. The sequence goes on along the minus strand of JASNQO010000042.1, from coordinate 183,830 downwards.
CTGCCGCAAGAAGTGACGAGGATGGGCACTTCAATGCTGCTATTCTTGACCTTGACGGTAACAGCATTGAGGTCGTATTTAGAAACGGACCCGACATTAGAGACGATGGGACTGTCATCGAGCATAGTAGGGTCATCAGGTGGCAGCGGACGGTTGCCGAGAGCTTCAATGACAATAGAAGTGCCGTCAGCGCTCGTACGACGCAGTCTGTTTCAAAGCAAGCTCTTGCTCCCGCGGCCTCCAGGGCTCCCTCGGTCGTTTCCAAAGCGCCTACCGCAGCGTCAAAGACTGCTAGCCTCGTAAGAAGTGTATCTGAGCCTGTAGCAGTCCCTCAGACTTCGACCACCGATGGCGGCGATGGAGCCGCGAAGAAGATTATCGGTACTCTGCTTGGAGCAGCAGCTGGTGCAGCAGTCGCCTATGCAATGGTAAGGAGCGAGCAGGATAGTGCAAAGAAAGAGGCAGACTTCAACACGTTCCAGCAAGCCAAGACTGCGGTAACCCAGCTAGCTCAGGGCAAGGAGCAACCCAAATTATCCATGCAGGACCCACAACAGATCTACGAAACACAACCAAAGCTACTTCACCGCAATATCAGCGACACCGACTCGCACTATTCCACGCCTCAAGCTCGTAGCGTGTATGCACCGCGTGCTATTGAGGCTGCTCCACAAAGCTATCATTCGCCGTCATATACATCAGTGCCACCTACGCAGATCGGTGCGCTCAAAGCCATCGAATATGCACCAGCATACTCGGTCGCACCGAGCCGGAGTGCATTCACAGCTCACCGCTCAATGACAAGCCCAGAGTTGGCAACCCTGGAGAAAACGAGGAGTACGCTCTCGAAGGTGCAGAGTGTTGTGCGAAGTGTTGCACCAAGCACACTCATTTCTACATTTGTGCCAGATCAGACTCCAAGAAGGGGCAGCGAGGGGAGTGTCGCAAGTCACCACTCTAGCAAGTCCAAGGCCAAGTCGTCGCATTCACACGCCTCGAGGCATACTTCGCAGACGAAGCATAGTAGTAGTCGAAGTAGAGCGACTAGTCCGCCTCCATCAAATGCCCCGTCGAAGACCCCTACGAAGGCGGGATCGGTTGTTGGCAGCATCCTAGGCCGCGATACCAAATCGAACGCAGGCAAGACAGATGATTTTATCGATGATTTCGAAATCGAGGAAATCAATGATACAGATACCGTTGCACCTAGCGACAGTATATCCAACGCAGGTTCCTCGTCACGTCGCAGTCATCGCAGCCATCGCAGCCATAGGAGCAAACATGACTCTGACTCTGCAGTGAGCAAACATAGCTCTTCTTCCAGACATAGCAAGTCCTCCAAACACTCGCATTCGTCTAAAAAATCTCATTCACATCACTCCCGCTCACGTCACTCCGACTACTACGACCAACCACGTCTCCCCACAGTCATATCTGAACCAAGCGACGCGAGTACCGTCAAGCCTGTGAAATCCAAAGTGGGTCGGAAAGATAGTCTGATGCAGGGGCAGTTCGAGGGTGTGGCGTATGGGAACGGCACGGTGGCAAGCTTACCGATTCGGGGCATCACACCGAGCATGGTTCACGGAGAAACACAGGAAAACAAAGGTAGGAGTGTCATCAGCTATGCAATGGGACAGAAGCTGAGGGCTTTTGAGGGACAGTAAGAGTTAAGAATTGTTTCTTTAGGTGTGTTCATGACCCTGTTCATTCCGGCGTTTTCAAGATTTTTTTTTTGACATTCTGCATTCTCCTTGCATGTTGCTTTTATACATTAGTCTTTCGTTCTTTTTTTGACTTGTATTCCATCGCTTGTTCTTCTTTTTCTAAGTTGGGCTCTGGCGCAGCTTTCTTATTCGTCTTTGTTTTCTAGACATGATAACGCCACAACGATTGTATGAAGATAGAAACGCACAAGCATTGAAATGCATAAAGACTCAGATTCCTAGAGATACTCTAGAAATGAAATATAAATTATTGGAAATATATTTGATCGAGAGTATTGCTACTGCTGTCTAGATCTCTGTTGCTCATGGAATCACGTCGAGCATGAACACACAATTTCTTTTTACCAAACTTGGTCCAAGGACACCATCACCAAGTGAGTACAAATATCTTTTGAGTCCTACGGAAGGTCTTCAATATCAGACCTTTATAACGTCTTGCTGAATCTTTCAGTACTCTAGCATATGTGGATGTCTTATACACGCGACATAAGCCGTTTAATGATAAATTGCCCACCAGATCTATTCAACCTGCTGTTCACTTGTGCATATGTAGAACATCTCGCAGGCCTTCAGCAACCGAGTCAACATTCATTCACACATTTATAAGGAATTTTAGAGACTCTCAACACCCAATCCCCCCTCACCTGCCCCCGATCTGCCCTTTTGGGATCGGCTTGATCCAGCTTACTGCTAGGTTAATCCCAATAGTCATGACCCCAATGATCCAAAAAACCTTGCCATAGTCCTTTCCGTTGTACCTAAAAATAATAGCAAAAATGATCCCACCAAGATTCCCCGACGCACCCGTGAACCCAGACACAACACCATTCGCGTACGGGTGCACATGCGGCACCAGCCCAAAGTCTGCGCCGTTGCCGCCCTCGAGGAAGAATGCCATTCCGGCGACAAGGCCGAACATGGTGGCTTGGGATTTGCTGTCGAGGACGCCGATAATGATGAGGAAGATGCCAGTCAGGATGCCGTAGGTGTGCAAGATGGCTTTCTTGGCCCAGACGGAGTTTGTGCGGCGGTATGCGATATCGCTTATGTATCCGCCGAGGGGACGCGTGATGCCGTTCAGGAGCCCGAACATGGCGGCCCAGTTGCCCGTTCGTTGTAATCCGAGCTTGGGGAAGTTTTTCGTATAGTAGTTCCCTAGGATGGAGTTGATGGCTAGCTCAGAGCCGAACGTGCAGAAGTAGCAAGCAGCAGTGGTGATCGTTTGAGGGCTTATCATAACAGAGAAGACTTCTTTTGTGGAGGGCTTCTGGATGACCTCTCCCCGAGCGGTATCGAGCATGTCCTGGTCAGTCGCATGATGCTCTGCATCTTTCCAGCCGTGTGGTTTCTCCTCGTCAGAAGGGCGCTCATTATCGATAGGAGATGGTGCATCAGTGATGGTGCCTTGAACATCAACAACACCTGTGACTGAATGGCGCCGCAGACTCTCCTCTGTGGCAGCGATACGCTCGCTCCATTTCCCAGTAGGCGTATCGTCGCATAGTAAGAGCAAGCAGAGCGCCACGAAGACGATGAGAGTACCTGGGACAATGAAGGATACGCGCCAGGCTTTGTGCGGAGTGAGGCCGTCCTTCACAAGACTGGTGTACACTGCAGGCATGACGAAGTAAGTAATGCCACCACCAAGATTGCCCAGGCCTCCAGTGAGGGCGTTCGCTGTACCCACAATGTTTTTATCGAAGAAGCCTGTTGTCCACACTTGACAGGGAACAAAGGAACCACCTAGGATACCGATAAAGAAGCGGAGAGCATATATTCCTGGGATGAGTTAGTTTTGACAATCAATTATGGTGGTAAGTACTGAAGTGACGGACCTGGAGCATTATAGACAGCCCCTGCAAGGAAGGTAGGGATAGCTCCAGCCAGAAGACACCCAGCAAATGTCTTTCTCGGTCCATATCGATCGCAGCAAGGTCCAGCGATAAGTCGAACAATCAAGCTACGAATGTAAGCCTAACATGAAATATTAGTGGATATAAGCGGACGTACGTAGCAGTCAGTGCAATAATATTCGAATTTGCGACTTGATACGTCTTCAAATGGATATCCTTGGCAATGATGTCCGCTAGGAGAGGTGGAAATGCTGTTTACGGGGGATCAGCTTTCTTATCGTGGATCATGTGTAAAGGGCGAGACGCGGGAGGATAAGAACCAAGCTTATGGGAATGACGACTCACCATACCAACTCCAGAATGCGATCATGAAACCAAACCAAGCGAAGAAAAAGACGCGTCCATATATATCAGTCGCTGGATTGAGAAAGGGGATTGACCGCGCTTTTTTGTTGACGGGGTTGACTTCTGGGTGCGCCCAAAGGAGCGAGAGGTTGACCATCTTGACTTCAAGAGAGATCGAGTACTCTAACTATGCAAGCAAAACGGAGAATGGGTCGGGTTGCTCAATCGACTCTCTAGTCTCAGCGCCATATGATGCTGGAGAAGGGTGAAGCAACATAGGCAAGCTCAGGAGGGTTTAAGACTAGTCAAGTATTCTCTCTGACGTCGAGCACCAAATTTCAGCATCTCCGTGCAAATAGCCAAGCACGTACTGCAAAGTCCGCGGGGAAGATTGACCCCCATGCTGCGACAAGGGTGTTTCTATTAGCGGAAGCTAGGGGTGCACTTAGGATACTGTGGCGGCACCAAAGATAGATAGAGAGCGCCCAAAGAGCAAGTCGACCTTACGTCTGTGTCGATGGCCGAGATCGAGATGCATCGAGCGGCTTCTTTTCACTCTCAAAAAACTTAGGGCGTGGGTGCGCCTATCTAAGATTTGAAATGTATAAGGACCAAGGATCTAAAGAGTGGTTTAGTCGTAAAGGGACGAATAACGAAGTCGTAGTCCAGTCCAGTCCATTGGCTCGCAGCTCGCGGTTGGGATCGTTGAACCCCTTATCAGTCGTAATAAGTAGCGCAGGCACAGCTTAGAATTCAGTGGGTCCTTCGGTAGCAGCATACTAGTAGCTCCAAGGACTATTTAACTGAACGAGATCTGCTTTTTCCGCGGCATTGGCTACACACAAACTTTCACCTCCCCCTACATCATGATCTCTGATTGAAGAGCCTTTTCGGCGCTATCGTGTCGGCCAAAAACCATTCGCCTGGTGGTATGGCCTTATCTTTCGCCCTGCAGATCCCAAAACAGCTGAGTAGCGAATGACATGGACGACAGCGTCAGAACCCAGAAGGGTTACACGAGGATTTAGTGCAGAGCTCTTCAGATGCTTGAAGGTCTCTTCGACTGATCGTGGACGTGGGAAGACTAATAGATGTCGCTGGTCTTGAACGAGTTATCCCTAGCGCAGCCGCGAATCGTCTTTTGATGTTGGATTTAGCTTCCGTAGCCACACGAGTTGATCGCTATCGCCTTATCTCTACGAAGTGCAACCAATCAAATGGCGCCGAGAAGTCCGAGGAGATGCAGCGTCGCGAGTTGAATGTCACGTGAAACCAGTGTTCCTCCGAGAGATCATACCTTGCATATAGGATCATGAAGATAATATCATTTGGGAGGTCCAGACCTCCAAAGTATATCCAATTGCTTGCGCTAATCTTTTGAAATACAACCTTGCCCGCAGGACGCTCGATTAATGTTCGGTACTGTGGAACGCTCGATCGCAGAAATGGCTTTTGGAAAGCAAAAGCCCGCCCGATGCACATGCGCAAATACGAGGAAGGAAGAAATATTGTACGCCTAGCTCCGCCGATGCTAGTTTCTTCGACAGCGCGATGATGAGCAAATTGACGAACGAAACTCCTGAAATCGCCACAAATGGCCCGCTTTTGCCGCTGAAATGCTTGAAGTCAAGGAAATTCGTTACAGGTATACAAATAGAGCTCGATGTTAGGAAATTCGTCATGATGTAGTAGACTTTCGTTCGAGTCGATCCATAGAGGGCCGTTCTGCATCCATGTCTACGTCGTTGAGTTCGTCTTCTCCTGGTTTTCTTCCCCAAACGACATAGCTAATTCGTCAACGAGCATTCTCAACGCAGTGGAAAGGCTCACTCACATTTTGTTGTAGCCGTGGACACTCCGATCTGAAATTGATTTCCGGACATGCACCAGGTAGACTTCAATTTCATCTTTGGTCCAATTCAACCCCCTGGTGAACAATTGGAGGCTCCATGCTTGGACTCCATCGAGATAGTTGGTCTCGTTGAAGCGGCCAAGCATCTTGAACTGCGGGTCCTTGGGCCACGAATTAATGGGTAGCTTGAATACCTCCTCATGTACATCGACAAAACCAGCCTGCTCGTACCAGCGCTTCAGCTTGTTCGCGATACGCATTGGTTTGCCAAGGTTCATGGCAGCTTGATCCTGCGTCTGCACCCACTCGGCGTAGGCAAAGTTCGGGCCCATGGTGCCATCATCGCAGTAAACAGTTGGCATTAGCTCTTGCGACTCCATCCAACCACCAGGCTTCAAGTTGTGGAACGACTTGGCAATTATTTCCCGGAAGTCTTCGAAGCAGCCAAGGAGGAGCCGTGTGTGAATGAAATCTAAGGGATCGAGCATCCAGTCTTCTTCATTCGCATCGTCGATGACGAATTTGACGTTGTTCGGAACCCTACACAAGTCAGCTCTTGTCACTGTAACAGGTGGGGGCTAAAGGTACTTACCACTCGGGTTGGATAGGCGATAGATCTGTCCCTGTCACCTGTTGGATGTTAGACTGATCATGGATGGACCCTGTGGTTGTCTACCTCTGCATTTGGAAAGGTATTGCCTGTGATCGTTAGTGAGGCTGCTTCGAGTGGCGAATGGTTATATACGCACCCATTTCAATAGCCCATTTGCCAGTGCCAGTGCCAATGTCTAGAATCTTGCGCGGTCCATTTTCACTCAGTGGCGCGAAGAAGTTACGGCCTTTGAAGAGAACTTTGAGAATCTCATATTGGAGGTCCATCCGTTCGATCTCGAACTGCGTAGGCGACGGTTAGCAGGGAAATGTTCCCAGGTTGGGCGTGAGCGGGGCTGCGGAGGCGGCGGTACCTGGTCATTGGGGAAAGGATACGCTACAAGTGGAGTGAGTATGTGGGAGACTAGTCAAATTTCACGGGGACTCACATCCGGCTTGGTAGCGGTGGTAAGTTCTACCGTTCTCGCGGACATAGTCAAAGATGCTCTGGTTGACCGACTTGGTGCTCCTGGCAATGGTGAGTAGGGTCAATGGCAGCGGCAACAGGCGGGGACGACGAACGTTCCACAGCTCTCCAATCCGTCCGAAGGGTCCGACTGCGAGGAATGCGGGTTAGCAGGGCTCTCGAGATTTGGCGTCCCTCGACACCAGGAGCAAGCGTATCACGTACGTCGGGTTCGATGATGGAGCGAGGGCTGACGGGCTCGACAGACGACGGCGGGCTGGTGTCGCGCGGCGGGACGGGGATGCTCAGCGACATGGCAGTGCGGCTCTTCTCTGCCAAAGTCTCTCGTCCGGCGTCGGGTTCGAGGAGAGGTTGGCAAAAACACGACGCTCCCGAGTGCACGGAAAGCGAGTGGGCGGACCCAAGGCCACGGGAGCCGGGGCGCCTGCCTGTTCGGGCCTCATCAGACGAGCCCGCACTGCACGTACAAAATGCAACATTCACCCGCCGCCCGCAGCCCGCAGCCATCCGCCGTCTCCAGGCCCACTGGCCCTCTGCTTGCTCGCCCGCCCGTCCGCCCGCCGTACGTAGTAGCCCTCGCTGTCTAGTCCATGGCGCAATCCCTCCGCGCCGGTCCCCGCCGGCCCGCCTCCGTGGCGGCTGGTCCAGCGCATTGCACCGGCGGCTTGGACACCTCCTCGCCTCGTCCGGCTCTGGCGCCTCTTTGATCAGTCTTCAGCATTGCCCTAGAGGCCGCCGGTGCGCCCTCCTGCATCCGCGTCCCGTCTTCTGGGTCCCGCTCTTTGGATCTGGGCCGCGCTGGCGAGCTTGGCTTGACGTGGCAGCTCCAGTACGGCTAATCTCGCGAAGCCAATTCTACGGCCGAAGAAGGTGCTTGACCATGGCTCTGGCGGTGACGGAACGACTGGGCACAAGGTGATCTGGCTTGGGCTGATATGTTCGAATTTGCCATGATAGTATACCTTTATCTTGAGCAGTGGGGACTGGAAAGATCCGCAGGTATCTATCAGACCACAACATGCTGCAACATACAGTCCCAAGGGTACCTCGATCATACATGGTAGGGACTGGGCTACTTGTGTCTGACTTTTCAGACACCATCCGATGCTCATATGGAAGCATGGATACCCATTTGATTTATGACATTGAACTGTCCTTTACGTGTCTCAATGGCTTGTGCTTCAGCACTGATTGAGTGAATCCTGTTGTGTTGCAGTCCGACGGAATTGGTCGCCTAGGTGCTCTGTACAATGACCATGATCCAAAGGAAATCATATAATCCCATGATCCAATGCCCAAGAAAGACACTGTATGCTTTGGCAAATCTTTCACGCGGACTTTTCATATTCCTCCGAGGCAAACGAAGCTGGTCAAACAGTCGACTATTCCTCGAAGTGAGGCTGCCATTCCTCATGGCCACTGATTCCGTCTCTTGCACCGAGATATCCCAGCCACTGCCCGACGCCATGTTGGACAGCGAACCCTATCCATCTCCTCCTGAGACCCTCGCAATACACTTGGCTACGGTTGGTGGCTTTGCAGTATGCAACATCTTGTCCTTCATAGATGAGCTGCTCCCAGAAGTGGCGCTTAAAGTTGATAAAAAAGGATTGCAATGAAGCAACGGAGGCTCCGCCATCAAGGAAAGCAGGATGACAATGAATTAGAACCTCAGCTAATATTACTCATGTGTTCGCGGTTCTGGCCCATTGCCTAGGAAGCTCCCCTTCGTACTACCGCGGTCTTTCCATACCAAGTGTCGAAGCTTGTTCGTTCTTTGAGACAATACTCTGAGATTGTGCCAAGGCTATCACATTTTCGGATCATTACTTCCACCTTAACCGAAGACGAGCTGGCTTATCGAAGCAAAATGAGGCTGGTCTATGAAGAACGAGGCAGGCTGCTTTACAAGACCTACGAGCGAGTGCCGGGAGAAAGAAGACGAGAACCACATTGGTCTTTGAGGTCCCCTGGAGACTCCGTTCCGCATGGCTACAAAATCGGATGAGTCGACCATTAGCAATTGCACTTGCGAGGATGTACCAGACGTGAAGCCTTTTTTTTAACCACATACTATCTTTCAACACACTAGCTCCCCATCCTTTGCCCCGTAATTCATGGCTTGCGCCCTAGCTTAAGAATTTGACCAGTGTTTACATCACAATAGACTGTTTCCATTGTAATAAGTCTCGATGGAAGAAGCTCAAATTTTCACACTTCAAGAATCTCGCCACCTTATGGGTGCCGTATGAGTCATTGCGTCACGAAAGGCTAGAGCGGATTAACGTGGATGGTGAATGCCTAGCTCCTGAGGTATTCCCTTGGAGTCTAAAACACTTGAGAGTATGTGTCAGGAAGCACGAAGTGCTACCTCTGCTTGCATGGCTAGACAACACCCTCCGACGTGACGAACTGCTGATTCCGTCCCAAATAATCTAGCTTTATCACGGGGAGGAGGTGTAGAGGGCAGTGGCTTTATATGAAGAGAAGCCTGGTATCTTCAACCTCAATGTTCTTGGTATTTTGGTTGAGTGGAAGCGATGGGGTGTATGCATCGAGGCGCTCTTCCGCTTAGCATCTAACAATGATGACTTCAGTGTCCTGTCAAACCACCACCAGAAGCACTAGGAATCAGAGTTTGAGGCGACCATCAAAGAGAAACGCTAGGGAGAGAACGCTTAATTTGCTAGACTTGAATGTCGATCCCCCATAGGATAGTGCGGTCATCAAAATTGTTAGGCTTGATATCATACATGTATACTTAAAGAAAAGTCATTCAATTCATGAAGCCGTTCATCATGTCCTGCTGAAATCCGACATGTACGTAAAGAGTTAACCACCTCCACCATGAACCTTCCTCGACTCTACTTCTCATGAGCAGCATGGCCACCCTGGGCGCCAAGTTCTTGGGCCAACTTGCTGCCCTCCTTGAAGGTGCCGTCTGGGTTACGCTGCACCATGTCAGTCACTGCTAGCAGGAGGATATGAAGCACTTACGCCGTCCTTCTCGATCTGATGCTCGTGAGCTACATGACCGCCGACGGAGCCAAGCTCCTTGGCAAGGCCGGAGCCCTTGGTGAAGGTTCCATCAGGGTTGCGGTCTGGGTGGGACTGTACCATGGGTGAGCGAGATGATGATGAATGAGAAGTGCTAAAGCAGGACATACCTCGGTCTGGTGAGGAGCACCATGAGAGGCATGGCCACCCTTGGCTGCGATGTCTCGAAGCTCGTCTTTGGGAAGGTTGGCGAAGTTAGCCGGGTTGGTGGTAGCCATTGTTGTTTGTTGGGTGAGATGTGAAGGACTTCTTGGACAGTGTCGAGTGTTCAAGTAGTGTTCAAGTAGTGTGCGAGTTGAGGATTTGGACTTGAAACGAGGATGGATTCTGGCCGGCTGCTGTCTGTTTATATGCTTCCCTCTGAGACCCTCTGACGTTATGTTGCCCGGTGCAGCAGGCACAACCGTGTCTCAGCAAACCTAGGCAAACAGCCCGTAACGGCCATGGCAATGTAAATCGCCCGTCCAACTCGCTCTGATTCGACGTCTTACAGCATCGAGATGCCACGTCGGTTTGGCCTTGCACGCTTCCTTGTCCTGGTCCCAACGGCCCGCCGGGGTACGAGCGCGGGTACGTCATGGGCCAGACGCGCGCTCACGTGAGTCTCGTCTCGTCCCGTGTGCGCGCGCGCGCCCGCGTCGTGCTGGATCCAATGGGCGATCCGAGCGACCCCAACCTCGCGTCTTGCTGCCTACAAGTACTTGTACATACGCCTGCTGCGCCGGAGGCACCTCTCCTTACTCCAATACTGCCCCTGCTTCTACAATTTCTCCGAATACCCTGTGATCAATTGCTCCTTCGCCACCATGAGTCTCAAGCGGAAGGCAGCAGACGCCGCTACCGACGCAGCAAAGAAGACCAAGCCCAATGGCAGCATCACCTCCTTCTTTGGTGCCCCAAAGCCAAAGGCTGAGACCGCCGCCGCCGCTAAATTCGACAAGGCCGCGTGGGTCGCCAAACTCACCGACGAGCAGAAGGAATTGCTGAAGCTCGAGATTGACACATTGCATGATAGCTGGCTGCCGCATCTCAAGGATGTGCTTCTTTCGCCAGCCTTCCTCAACTTGAAGAAGTTTCTCGCGCAGGAGCTCAAGAGCGGAAAGACGGTGTATCCGCCAATGCAGGATGTGTACTCCTGGTACATCACACCCCACCTTTCTACGAAGCAACTGCTGACTGGCGATCAAGGTCCCGTCACACTCCACTCAACACCGTCAAGGCTGTCATCACAGGCCAAGACCCCTACCATGGGCCCAATCAAGCTCACGGTCTCTGCTTCTCCGTCAGGCCGCCTACCCCCGCTCCTCCATCCCTCCAGAACATCTACAAAGCCCTCAAGAACGACTACCCAGACTTCACTCCTCCTCCGAAGAAGGGTGGTCTCCTCACACCCTGGGCCGACAACGGTGTTCTCATGATCAATACCTGCTTGACTGTACGCCGCTCAGAGCCGAACTCGCACTCTAAGCGCGGATGGGAAATGTTCACGCAGAAGGTCATTGATACCGTGGTCAAGGTGAGGACCAATGGAGTGGTATTCCTAGCATGGGGCAAGGCAGCACAAGAGAGAACAACCGGCGTCAACAAGGAGAAGCACCTCATCTTGAAGAGTGTGCATCCCAGCCCATATAGTGCTGCCAATGGCTTTGTAAGTCCTAGGCTACCGTTCTCTAGTGCTCACCGCTGACAGAATCTAGTTCACCTGTGGACACTTCAAGAAGGCAAATGAGTGGCTTGTACAGCGCTATGGGAAGGGTTCTGAGATTGATTGGAATCTCGACGTCGATCCGGCTGAGGCAGGCGTGTGAACGTACGGCATGCAGCTTGAACAGGCAGCTGACATGCCGTCGCTCGTGTTTTAGGCGTTCTGTGTTGGGGGTCTTAAGATCGCTCACCGAGCAATTCTGCACGGTACGGGTAATTAATTGGGTTAGGGATGGCGTTGGTACGGCGCATTAGGTCTCAATGTTGGATCGAATGAAAAGATGGGTGCCTCACGGCCGCAATTTCCTCTACGATATCGTGCCACTATGAGTCACTTGATGCCTAAGCCTTGCATTGATGTCTGCAATTGTGGCTTGTCGAGAATGAAATCTGCTACCAAGTCACCACTCGAGGTGCTCACCCAATTGCCAACTGCAACCGAGATACGGCATAGAAGACCGATGATCCACTCAAAATTCTCTCACCAAGTCCACCTAATCGATCCCGATTAATGTTTTCCCTGTTGCTGCCGTTGTCTCCTTACCTCCATGCTGTTTACTCTTCTACCTCTTCTTTCCCACATAAACCCGCAGATCCTGTCTGAAGCTCTCGTCATCGAGCGGCTCCTTCATCATCACAGCGCGCATCGTATCTTTTAGCAGATCAATGTTAATTTCCTTTTTCAAGATGTCGGGTGCAGCTTTCGTGACGAAGAGACGGACGACAAAACGCCTCAGATTCGACCCCTCTTCGCTGTCACCCTCCTCGCTGTCGCCGTAGATAAAATCAAGAGATTCAGAGCCCAGCATCTTTCCAATATCTTCGACGTCTTGCAATATCTCTGCAAGAGCGTATTTCTGGAATTTCTCCGCTTGGAATGCTTTTCCCAATTGGTACGCTTTCAGAAGACGGAGGTAGCGCATGTCCGATCCCACCTCTTCTCCATTGTATAGTGGGATCTCGCCGCGATACAGCCATTGTTCAAAGCTGTGGAATATCTTAGGGTCGTGTGTTAGGGATTTATGGAACCTCAACGTCTCGAGCTTCCATTTTGCCGGGCAAGTTGGACAGGTTTTCTGCTTGTTGCTCCATTCCCTCATACAAGCTAGATGAAAGTTGACCTTGCATTGATAGCAATAGGTTGTGCAATCGTCTGTGCCAGCAAGTTCTTCGCTGCAAATTGGACAGTCATTCTCAATAGGTTTTTGGTCTTTTCGGTAGAGATTCTTGAAAAGGCAGGAGTACTCGCATAGCAGGCTTTCGTGAATGGAGAAACGCCGTTTCCGATGGCCGACTAGAATTACGACCATCTGAGGAAAGTACCTGTATACAATGTTAAATTTGATACATGGAATAATTGGAGCCACGAACTCGATAGGTCTCGATTTCTCTACTCTCCCGGAAATGGTTCGGTCATTCGGTGGCATGGCGGTAGATTGCTTCAAGAGATTTGCTCTGTTGATGATAACAGACGGGTTGTCTGGGTTTGGTGCAAGGTAGATGAAAGAATGAAGGAGCTTCTTGCTTGATGTATCAGGTATAAATCTGCTGTATAATTGACTCGCGCAAGATCAGAGCTTAGGAGGTCACTTAAGTGAAGCAAAAGACGATAGAGAGCCTGTCGGTGAGTGAGACTATTTCTCCTAGCAAATCTTGAGGTGAGAGACGTAACAATTTAGGGTCGGCCATGCGATGGTTCGCCAATGATCGAGTTTCTAACCAGGATGAGTCGGGACTGGAAGAGTGAGAGGTGATAGGAACCGCAAGGAATACAATGAAGGCTATTTTCATATGACATGCCTGTGTAGGTCTTGGCTCTAGTATGTCTCTGAAAGCCTATAGCAGACAATAGGACAGGTAAGAGAAGTAAGGAGACGGAACTATTTTCAACACCAGAATTTGCAAATGCGTCAAGTGGATATGTACGTTTCTAATTTTAACATTCGCCTTCACCAAAAGACATCTTCACTACCTTAGCTAGACTAAAGACTGTACACCGAAGTCTTTCGAGAACTCGAATTGCCTTCACTATTCCTCAAGACGGTCAATGTGCGCAAGGATATGACAAAGGCTGAAGTCTTTGCTTTCATCGCTGTCCGTTCCTCACTGCTTCAAACCTAGGATAGTAATCGCTTCGAAACCTCCCCATAGAGCTCCTCCTGCTCTTGCTCCAGCTCAAGCGTCATCTCGATATATCTTGAAGACTGATACAGCAAGTCTGGCGATGCATCAACGAGGACCTGAATGGTATCTTTCAAGAACTCTATGGGGAACTCGTTATCTGTTGAACCACAGATGCCGCCTCCGCCAGCACTGATGTACATCTGGACTAATAGGTTGCGAATATTGCACCATTGGTCTGTCTTCCCGTATATATATCGTACTTCTTTGGCGCTCGGAAGAGAGTCGTTGTCGAAATCCCGGAGCATTGATTCAATGACAGCTACACGGAATTTGAAATCGCGGAGACTAATTCCGAGCAAGTAGGCATCGGCCATGCAATGATACGGTTCTTCAACGACAGACTTCAAGGCTGGGATGGGAATATGAGGGTTGTAAATCCATTGGCTGTATATATGGAACGCAGCCTCATTCACCTTGGAAAGACGACAGACGCGCGAGTCTTCCATGTTGAACTGATTCTGAGGAGTGTCGCGGCACAGTGGGCAAGTGAAGATTTTATTCGACTTCTGCATCTGTGACTTCCACCGTTGGATGCACCCGTAGTGTATATTACCTCCACATGAGGTACAGAAGGTTACTTCTCTGTGACCGCTTCCAAGCTTCTCGTGGCAGATGCAGCAGTCCCCTTCGATGGGTTTTCGATTCTTTTGGTACAAATCCCGGAAGTAGAGTGACTTGGAGCAGAGTAAATCTTCGTGGATTGTGAACACCTCTGACGTGGGTCCGATATAAAAGCGAACGATGCTGCGGCCATACCTAGATACAATTAGACAATTCTATTTGAAGCCAACGGCGAGCAGCCTAATCAATACTTACTTGATTGAGTTTCCCACTTGACCGCTCGTCTGGGTGGAAGTCGATGGCATCCTGAAGCACTGACACTGGTTTCCTTCGAAAGCTCTCGATATTGTTCGGGCGCAACGAATTAAGTGCGTGATTAAGAAAGTGAAAGAAGTACCTGAGCGGAGGAATAATGCTCCTCGTAAGGGTAGCGTGGGCCAAGCTGTTCGCTGCCCTAGTGAAGAGTGGTGAATATGGCCTTCTCCTTCGTCACATTAGCGAAAGAATTGGTGAAGAGTCATTCACCTGCGCTGCCAGAGGCTGCACGCATCCCAGGCAAACGGGCAAAGGAGAAACAAAGGAACAAGTTAAGCTTTGATGTGTAGGCCATCCAAGTGATTTTTTAGAAGTACCTAGTGCGAAGTATGGCCCGGTAGGGCGTGCACTGTAAAAGCGCTCGAGGCTGTGCCCGACCTCATACCTGATACTCCAATGTGATAGTGCATGCGCTGTCGTGATCAAAGACATCCCAATACTAAAGGCCGCAGCACTCTCATAGCTTAGAATATCTCATGCTCGTATGATCCCAACTATCCATGCCTGGAATTCTCCTATACCGCATCCAAATACTCCCTGAGAAGATCTTCTGCGGATTTCTCGGCCATACGACGGACACAAGCGTCGCCCAAATCACGCACGAAGCTTGGTGGGAAGACCGCAGAGAAGTTGCTGAACCAGTCTATTGGCATGTCCATGACGAAGAGATTGGCGAGAACCTTCCTCGACTTCTCGATGATGTAATCATCACGATAGACATCGAGCACAGTATCCTCCGTGATGGCGTGTTTCGGCTTCTTGCAGTACACGCTACCGAGTGACTTGAGAACCGCGGCGATGAAAGTCTTATCCTCGAAGATGACGCCAACAGAGTGTAGCCTAAGCAGTTCGAGCGTGTGTAGTATCAATACGCGTGGCGTCGAAAGGTCATTAGGAAGATCGTCTGTGATCTTTAGCGACTTGAGAGAATAGAGCCATTGGATGTATCTATCGATAGCGACGCGGTCGAGGTCGGCGTTAACATTCACGGAAAGAGGATCATCGAGGAAAGCCTTGTCGCACGTGGGACACTTTCTGAAGATGCCGGACTCATTCTCCAAACAATGCTCGTGGAAATTGTCGCCGCAGCCGTCCCTGCAGAAGGCGATATCGCTGACGCTGGGATCAGTTACCTCTTGACAGACCACACATTCTTTATTGACGTCCTTGCGTCCACCTTGGAGATAGCGCCTGAAGTATTTTGAGTTGCGGCAAATGAGATCCTCGTGGATGGTGAAACGGCGGTCGTGATTGTCGACCTTAAACTGAGCAAACTTGCGCCCGAGTCTATGAGGTGTGAGTAGGATTAAATTGCGGCAAGTGGATATACAAACTTGAGCTGTCTGTCCCTCGTCATGGATGCACGGCTCTTAGTGACAGCCATTTTAGCAACGCGAGCAGGATAAGTACGGGCAAAGCCTCGAATCGGCTATGAGGACGTGAGATGTCTTGACACTATCACAGTCTGTTAGTGACGGCACAGACCGTGATGGGATGACGCGGTGTGAGGATGTGTAGGTGGGAGGAGAGAGTTTGTTATTGTTTAGTGAAGTCTTGAGGTGCCGACATAAGAATAGGAGCACACGGGCCAATGCCAAGCCCATGGCAGTGAAAGGTAAAAGACTATTGCCAAGACATACAATCGTGATCAAATGTCATTCACGGGGATATTATGCGCACCGCGGAAACCGTTCCAGGCGAATATCCAAAAGCCTGCTTGTGCCAGATGTCTTGCCGTCACCGTCCTGAGATGCCACCAATTCATGATACAAGAGAGGAACCGCTGACCTTGACTCCTAAACCTGGTATCCCTAGAGAAATGCTTTTGAAAAGCTGATTCTGAACAAAGTCCTAGCATTACGCGCCAAGATACCAAAGCTCAACTCCCAGGACTTCAAATCTGGTCCCTTCGTCGCTCAAAGGCTCGTTCCCGAATGTGGGACATGTGCTCGATATGCCGTTTTCGAGATTGTCATCAAGCCAAAGACCATAGTGACCGTCACTGCTCATTTTGTCAGCCTCTGCCGACTTGGCTCATTAACAATTTGGCTATACATACCCACCACCAACACTCAAAAACCCTTGTTCACAAAAAATCATGTAATCATTCACGCCGCTATATGGAAACGCTTTGAACCTTATGCGCTCAGGTGTGCTGGTCCCACTTCGACTCGCTTGCCCAGAATTTGGTGGGCTCAATGTACTCGACTTGTTCGTGGGAGAAGCTATGGTAGTCATTCGGACGGCATTGGTAGTGTCGGCAGACGGAGGTGGCGGTAGGTTTGTGAGATCGGGGAGCGAGGGCAAGACATGTGCTCTCCAGAGAAAACATTCTCCATTCCCGAAGAAGTTTGATGACGGATGCGGAGCCTCTGATAGATATGCACCAAAGACCTGAAGAGCGTCAGCGAGATATTGCGACATCTTGCGAGTCTGTATTTACCCCTCCAGATGCATCTTGCACAACTAGCACAAAGCCTCCCCTCTTCCCCCGATAGTCCTCACATCGTTTATATAGCGTCGCTAATGATACCCCATCTTGCTCTAAACTGTACCCCAACTGCCACTCATCCACCAGCTGCAGCCTAGGTGGCACCAATAACCGGATCTCTTCAGCCAGCGCTTTGCTTAACAGCTTCCCCTTCTCCCGTGTGCTACTTTTCCACCCTTGTAATGTCAATGGCGTTAATGGCGGGGGTTGAAATGGGCTCGCCTTCCTTCTCGGAGGCTGGAAGACAGAATCCATGCTGTCGATGCTCTGGAAGCTGTGGCTTAACGACGTGGCGCCAGATCGGTTGGAGGGTGATTGACGGGGAGTCGTTTCAGCACTGAGACGTCGTAGCAATCCGTTCACGGCATAGGATACGGGGTAGGTGAAGTAGGAGGAGGCGGTCGAGGAGGAGTGGGAATCGGCAGACTCGGTGGACGGCATGGGCTGCGCGAGGGTCGCCGGGCTAATATGGATGCTGTAGGATCGCGGCGCCGTGATGAATAATCTTTGATTCTAGTCTGTGATTGGGTTGTTTGGCTGAGCCTAGGGGCCTTCATATGCCTGCATGCGATATTGCGGTAGACGTTGTTGCGCATAAGCTTGAAGATGAAGTGGGCTGACTTGGCTTCAGCCTCCACTTGGCCGCCAAGACTCGAACGAAAAGTGGGAACGCTGGAATGTAGACAACGATCTTTCAGGAAAATGCTTCAAATAAGGCTATGGGGAGAGCTTCATCAAGAATTACGAATTGTAAGACTGCTGCTCTGCCAGCTACGTGGAGGTGTGGCTTTCCACGTTCCGCCACCGCAAGCCTTAGCGCTTCCCCAGAAAGCTTGTTTAGCCGCCAGCCGACGATAACATGAATGGGCATGCGACAGTCTCCTAGCAACTCATTTGCTTATAATGTGATCACCAAACGCTTCCCCAGGAACGAGAATGCTGTAGCAGGGATTCATGCTCTAACAATGACCTCCAGCACACAGCCTATGCCTCTGATATCGTGAATAGACCTAAATTTGAGTGGGCATGTTACGTCCCCTCAGGTCAAGCTGGTGTGTCGTCTACGTTCTCAGCTCCCGCCGTCTGTGCCTGAACTCCAACATCATCGACTGCGCCAGCTTCTTCTGGCGTTTCTTGCTCATCTCCGTCCTGATCAGCTTCACTCTTGAGCACACCCCCCTTACGTTTCGGAATGACCTCCATGAATGCTTTTCCCCAGTCGTCAAACTCCATCCACTTCAGCATAATCTCTAACACATGATTCGTGACCAACACTTGCCGGCTCTTCATCTGCAGGAACTCGCCGATGGGCAACTTCGCCGTCTTGATGCCTCGTTCCAGTGCTCGTTTGTAGCAGAGACCCTTGTGTCGGTTCTTGTCGACTAGTCCACCAATAATGTACGTGCTGTTTGGCTTCAGCCGTTCTAGCGTGACGTCGCTTTCGGCCGACAAGTAGACGACTTCTCCCTCCTCTTCGCCGCCATCACCGTGTTCCTCGACGGGCTTTGGATTGATCGATGCTTTCAACGCACCCTCAATCACGCCACCCTGTGCATCTTTCATCCAGTCAGTAGCCATCTCACTGACCTTCACGAAATCCTCTTCGAAAAATCTGAACCCTGCCCAATTCTTATACTGCTGCGCCAAGATACCGTCAAACCTCTCCTTCATCTTACCCCCGAAACTGCTGACGGCAAGATGGCAACGGTACGGCGCTTTCCGATTGTCAGAATAGCAGCGTGTAATTTGCAACCCTAGGCTCTTGAGTTCATTGTCGAACATGAGGTCCTCAAATTCGCAGTCGAAGATAACTGTGAGTGGAACCTGAACACCTTGAGGGCCAGCAGTCCGTGTAGGCTTAGAGGATGATGAACCCTCGCCATTAGCGCGATGTTCTGCCCATTCTTCTCGTTTTCGCTCTTTCTTTGCTTTGATCTTTTCTTTGCGCTTGATCTTTCGGTCCTCCCGCCCTGCTTCCCACCGTTCGAGGCGCTTCTGCTTTTTGAGTTGATTTTTGGAAAGTTTGGGTGCCGTTTCTCCATCCTGAACAGACTCGTCCGGAATGTGTTGCATTTTTCCATGGTCTAAAGGTTGATCTTCAGCTTGGTTGCCGTTCAGATCTTGAATCTCGCTGTCGAGAGATGCAGCATCGACATTGGGGGTATCTTCATGTCCTATTACGTGATCCACCTTCCGAATTTTTGCAGGCCGCTCCTCGGACTCCATTTTGAAGTTGTGACGTTAGTGTCAAGCACAACTCACTGGAAACTCGATATTTTATGCCTTATGTAAGCGCCAAGACACCCGAACCCGGTCGCTCAAGCTCGCGCAAGCTCTCCGACGTCGACTACAGACTCTACATCTCGACCCCTTCTCACCCATTGCGACCGCACCGCACGCATTCACCATGCCGCAGGATATGCCGCCCACGGGCGGCTACGGCCCCGTCCAATATAAGCGAAATTTGCCCGCTCGTGGCTTCCGACCCGCCGCATACATCTTTGGAACCGCTGCGATCATGACATACGGCTTTTGGAGAGTTGGTCAAGGGATTAGGGAGCACAAGTGCGTATTTATTCTATTTGCGTATCATATTTGGAGAGAATTTAGAGCGATTGGTAAATGAGTTGCGTCGGGGTGTGTAGGCTAACCAGGAAGTAGCGAACTCGCTCGCGAGAAGATGTGGGCGCGGATACACCTCATTCCTGCACTACAAGCCGAAGAAGACCGCGATCAAGTGCGACGATACCTAGCGGATAAGGCACGGGAGAAGGAGCTGCTAGGCACAGAGACAAAGGTCTATAACAGTGACAGGTATGCCACTGACTACACGTTCTAGTTTTCATTATATTAATAATGCGATCGCAGATTTGTCCGGCCAACATTTGCCGTGGCACCGGAGAAGGAATTGAAATAGGAAATCAAAGACAGGAGGAGCAGTCTAGGGTAAACTGTACATATAAACATTACACCAAGAATTCGTGCCCTTTCTTTTGTGTTGCCATTGATATTGCACATCCATTCGCTCTGCATCGACGATTTCTCCGAACAACATTCTTGTCTCCATCTTTGTCTATTCACTCCCATTGTCCTGAGTTGTTAACAAACCGTTCACGCGACCTCGACCCTCTTACGCAATCTATTCAGGCTATATTCGCCGCCTCAAGTCTGCAATTTCTTATGATTTCAAGTCAACAACCATTGCTCCCGCAGGAAAGCATTGAATCGGGCTAAAGCAATGGAACCCCACGATACTCAAACTTCCTCCGTGATTTAGCTATCCAGACCGTAACTACATTCTGCAAGAGCACTCAATGTCGAGATTCATTTACCTCTGTCTTCACCAAAAAAATATCAACTCAATCTGCTGATGCTTTCACAGCTACTGTAGCCCCTCAACTAGCCTTTCTAAAAGCCGTGGTTGACAGCATTGGTTATAATGGCCCTTAAACAAGAGGCCGGAGACTTCATTCTCGTTGACCACCCTTCACGGATTGAAGACCAGAACAACGAGAACGTGGTCGTCGACCAAGACGAATCACACAATCGGTATAACGAGTGCGACCTCCCTCGATCGTCTCTACATGATCTCGGGAACCGCATCATCGTAGAGCTTGGGCCACATCGGGACCGGAAGGAAATTCACCTCGGTAAGAATCCGCAGACTTCGAAGCTCCTTGTCGGCGTTGGCCAACCGTGCGCCTTTTGTCTGCTACATACGGGTTCCTGATGTAATTAACAATCTGTTCCAGAAGGATTGTTTTCTATGGGATCAAGTCCAACTTGATTATACCTTTGAGTAAGCCGATGTGTTCATGTTGAGACATGCCGCCTCTGTATCACGGGTTGAGGTTTTCCAGCAGAAAGCCCTTGTTGTACTGTTGAGGAAGACCCAGACTGTGCACCCCAAAGCCGAAAACATGTTTAGACGTCGAGATGACAAGTGGGTATACGAGAAGACTCGGCCGGGAGATGCACTTTGCGCGGTCATCGTAAGGATTGACTGCTCAGCTGAAAGAATCAGGGGAATTCTTAGAAGAGGCTGTGATTTACTTACAGGGACTTAAAGATGGGAAAGATTTGTAAGACGCTCTTTCTATTACGCCGTCTAATTTACCACCTCCAAGCTCTCCACGTCCGGCCTCGCACTTGCTAGTCTTTTCTGATAGCATCACTTACCCGCAATGGCAACATTTTCATACAGCCTTGAGCTTGACCCGAAATTTGACAACAAACGATCGTTATCCAAATATCGCGCCTACAATTATTGATTCTAGCCTCGCATCTGCTAAAGCACCTACCATGATTCCTAGTCGACTTCACACTCCTTCGTACGACGAAGATGAACGTCACGAAAAAATTTCTACTTCGGCAACCGTTGCCCCAGGCTCTTCACTTAGCCCGCCGCCTACTCCACCCCTCGGCGATGCTCATGCCTCAATTACGCAGTCATCTGAGAAGCGTGTTCTGTATTCTGTCCTTCGAGACGCTCAAATTTCTTGGGAAATTCTTGCCTCAAGCCGGGCAAAAGTCGCTGACTCCACGGCATTTCACGCTCAATTCGACGCTCTCGAAAATCATCGCACTTTTCTTCTCCAACTCAGCGAAGTCCAGCATGTAAAAGACGGACCATCAGACACCCACCACCCCACTTCTTCTGTCGCGCACACTTCGAATCGAACAACTAGTGAACCAAGAAATATGGCCATTAGCACAAGTTGCAGCTGAGCGCTACAAGGTCAGGGGCCAGATCGCTTCTCTTATATCCCGGAAGCCCCCCAAATTAGTCGGCCTATGCCCGCAGCCGATAATGACAGGATTCGAAGTGCCGTATCTCTTGTAAATTTGAGCCGATCAGGACATATTGGCCGGCAAGGTGGAAGCTAAAGGGTGCAGGACCCGCCAGCTAATTCTACGCTAGCCAATCCGCCACTTCGCACCCAAACTGTGGAGACTTCAAGCCAGGAGCAGACTGTAAGAATGACCGCTCTATCTAACAAATCTGGCCTCCGTCCTGAAGCCATGCCCTTCTCTACGAACACCCACCTCCGGCAGCCTAGCACGCTTATGAAGGATAATTGGTGTCAAATTTCCATTGAATCCGCAGGTGAGAAGCCTGCTCCAGCACATTCTGAAGCACCTATGAAATGGAACGACAGTGTATTGAGGAACAAGTCCAATCTAATCTAAATTGTGAGTTCAGCAAATGGTGGACGAGTAGCAGGGGAAATAGAGCAACCTCTGAGGCAACCGACAAGCCCGCTGAGAGATGAGGATTTGTTGAGGAGGAATCGAGGTTAGAATTTCGCGCGAATGAAAAGGAGGGTCTAGCGGGCTAAGGGTCGGTATTGGGGGTGGAGTGCTGGTGGATGGATGTGGAAGAAGGAGGAGACATATACAATGAAGAGAGCTACATTCATTGATAGACCACCGGGGTTATCATGTTCCAAGTATCAATGCTGTAAAATCACTCAACATGGTGTTCCTGCCTAATTCCACTGTATTTTCATATACGTCCTCAACATATCATTCTGGCTTCCGACAGATGCGGCAGGTCACGTGCCCTATTCTTCATCATGAATATCAGCCTCATTATTCAAGCACAGCACGAATAGGATCAAAAGTCTGGTTTCACATTCAATGACCCCATCTGTACACGAAACAGGCACGATTTTATCAAATATTCTACGCATACGCCAGTCAAACCTGCCGCTGGCAACTTCGCGGTTCTAGTTTTCCGACCTGATGCGGAGGTAGTGCGGGGAGACATTTTCCCCATAATTCTGGAGACATGGGGAACGACAGGCTAATGTATATGCGGCAAGCCTATTTGAGCGACCGCTTTTGCACTTCAACGATATTTTGTGGTAATTTGTTGATCCCTGCTGTCGTCATTCCCTTGCAGCACTTGTAAAACGGATTGAGCTCTCTGTGATATAATTAAAAGATGGCTTTGAAGAAGGTTGCACTAATTACAGGAGGGGGTAGGCTGCTTTTCCAATGATTCATTACTTGTGTTGCTATGCATTATACGCGTGTCAATTCTTTCTACTTTCTTCTATCATTTCTGTCTATCCCTAAGACCGTTCTTCGCAGCTCCTGTTCAAACAATTCGATCTAACATACCTCAGCATCGGGAATGGGCCTCGAGGTAGCAACCCGTCTCTCTAAACGCCCGGACTGGGACATCCACATCCTCGATCTCCATGCCGGACGCGGCCAGCAAACAGCATCCTCACTTGACGCCACCTTCCACCAATCCAACGTGACGGACGACGCATCACTGAATTCCATCTTCAAGATTGTCTTCTCCAAGAGCAGTCCGTATCTCCAATCTTAAACCCTCTATCTTCAAGCTAATCATTCAGACCGCCTTGACTTCGTCTTTGCAAATGCCGGCATAGCCGAACATGCAAACTTCTTCGAGGAGCAAGAAGACGACGATCCTGCGCTTCCAGTAAAAGGTCTCCATGCCATCGTAGACATCAACTTAAAATCAGTAATCACTACATCGTACCTCGCGCTTCACTACATGCGTAAATCGCCCCAGGGAGATAAATCCCTAGTCATGACAGCTAGCTGTGGAGGTCTGTACCCGAGTTACTACTCGCCGATATACACGGCGACGAAGCATGCTGTTGTAGGGCTCGCGCGGAGTATAGCGCCGTATTTTGCGGCAAAGGCGGAGATCCGGGTTAATGCTATTTGCCCTGGTACCGTTAAGACGAACCTTCTTACTTCTAAGGAGTGGGAGAACTTTCCTGAGGAGTACTTCACGCCCGTGGAGAAGATTGGAGAGGTCGTTATTATGCTTGTTGATGGTAAGGATGATGGTACTGGTAGGGTGGGCAAGGAAGTGAAAGAGGGGAATGTGGAGGCGTTACTGAAGAAGGGTGGGTTGAGAGGAAGGGCTGTGGAAGTTTCGGGGAGGAATCATTACTATAGGGAGATGGTTGAGTATTGTGACGAGGGGATGAGCGCGGTCATGGGCGCGACGAATATAGAGGTCTTGGAGAATGCGACGGAATTGTAGTGTAGACGGAATGAACGATCCAGTACAGGTTACGTTTGACGGTCTCTTTCTGAAGCTACTCAATTTAAGATTTAGAAGTAGTCACCTATAGGATGCGTGTTGAGATAACAGTTTTTGACAACGGGCCCGAGGAAAACCCACAGTATGGGTTCACCGTCTAGTGAGATTAGTGATTCTGCAGTGCGACCAAGCTATTCTCCGCATTCAATGAGGTCATGACTTCTGTGTTCATTGCCCCAGAGTATGTGGCGAAACCTATTTCAGAATACTTTAGTGGTGTAGTACTAGGCAACATGTAGACTGTTCAAATGGCAACCTCCTATTAATTGATAACGAAGTATTTTTTTTACTTCCAACTGCTTTCAAAACATTACATGATTTCGATAGTCGAAAAATACATTAGCCTATGATACTGCATTTTGCCCCTGAGGTTCAACCAAGGGCCTGCGAAGCATGAATTGAAGTTCCTACAGGATGGCTGGAGCAGGATCTGCTTTGACTTTGATGACTAGGGCGGAATACAGAGACTATACCGTGCTGATATGAACCTGAGATTATAGTCTACGTGCAGCCAGGCTACGGCGATGGATCAGGAGGACCAAGGAGGGATCGTAGCGGTTTGGTACCTAGCCACCCAGCTTACGGATATTGAAAGCGTACGAATACTAACTGGCCGCGCTTAGCGTAAACAGGTGGACTGGTGGTACGATTCACGGTTAAATTTTGGACTCTTGTATCAATAAACGCCATTGATAACACTGCGAGAGATACGTGGATTCGGCGTATGTTCGGTGTACGCGCATTCGGATGTTTGATTCGGAGGATTCGGACGAGATGTATCTCCGTGCGCCTGACCACAATGAGGAAGACGTGATCCTACTACGTCATTAGTACCTATGCTCCTTAGCGACATAGCAACAAAAGCCCTGGCGGTTGTGATTCTCTCGTGCTGTCCCTGCAGCCTCACGGTTGGGTGTGGACAGGTGGCACCAGCGGTTGAATTCTAAATGCAGAGGTAGGTGAGGCTTAGATCTGGTGGGTCTAGTGGGACTATTGAAGCCTGTTGATAGCACTGCTCAAGAGAAGGCCTCAAGAGATCAGGTTGAGTGATATTTTGCGAAATGTATTCGAAATGGGGCTGTTCAAGGTTATGAGACACTGTTCACGTTAGCGGGCACTGTGAGTCTTCAAAGATTCGTTTGTTTATTCATTCTAGGTATGTTGAACGAGCTCCGCCCGGAAAGTAGGTTATGAAATACGCTAAGCTTCCGAGAGTGGGAAGTATGTGTCTATGCACGTCGAAGACCTTATTGGACTGCGCCACATCCTCCAAAGCGTGATACAGAGGCGATGGAAATTCCGCGAAGCGAGAAGACCGTTTCTCGGGCAAAGCCACGTGCTGTGGGGCGTAAATGTGATCCATCGGGCAATTGTTGACTTCGACCCGTACTTACCACATACCTATTTGATACCTCGGATCGGTCGTTTCAGATGATGTGGCTGGTGGGATAAGAAATCCTGCGCCTCGTTCTATGTGAAGAAGGATGAGTACGCGTGGGGAATGCTAGAGGGTTAGACAGAGCGCAGCCAATGGACAGCGTGGCTGAACGTGGCAGAGTGCTTGTAGAGGGGAAGCTTTCCGGGGCCTAACCGCTCAGCACGCCGGAGTCCGCTTGTTTGAGAAGGTTTTGTCGCGCGAGTTGCAAGCTCTTTCTAGTTGACCGGACTTTGAGGCGGCGTTGTGGTCGGTCGGAGAAGACAATTGGGACAAGACAGATAGAAGCTGGCGTGTACGGTGCAGGGTATGTTGGTGTCCAAGACAATTGATCCATCGCGGCAAATCATACGATATTTTGAGTTCTGACTCGTCTTCGCTTGCTGCGCACTGTTTCAAGTGGACAAAGGATGCAAGATTGAAAATCTGCCTTGCGCCGCGGTTTCTGATCCGCACTCGGAATTGGGGCATGCCACATGCTTGACGCCAGAGCCGTTGTTTGAGAATGGGATGCGCAGCGGCCCGCATGCGGGGCTGGAAGAGGCGAGGTCAATGGCTGGCCTGTCCTCGTGAGGTTATTCGCGAATTTCGCACTCTTGGGCTCGATGCTACGCGGCGCGAAGGTCGCACTCGAGGCCGAAGGGAGAGGGAGAGAGAGAATTGCCGCCGGGCAAGAGCACGTGAGGGGCAGGATGGATGTTGCTGCGTGTGCTCAGCCTTGACGCGTCTTCCCCACCCGTCACGAGCACCGTATCAACCGTGTTGGGTGTTGCAAGTCCCACGCCCATGCCCATGCACATGCCCATGCAGGTGGAGTGCGTGAGTGTGTGTATATGTGTATGTGTGGTACGTGAGTGAGTGTATGGGGAATGGTGGAGTGACGTTGAAAGAAAGTCGTCGGCCCCGCTGCCAGAATTGTCGTCGTGAGTCAGTGGCGGCTGGCAGGCGCGACCCGACCGACGGGATATCGGGCAACCCATCATCCATCCTCTCGTCAACGTCTCGACATCATCTCTCCTCGTCGACGCCCCCTGCCCGCGCCGCCTCGTAGCGTACGCTCGGTATCCGGCGTGGGAAACTTGAGACGAGCCCACTGCATTTCCGGGGCGTTCACTTCGCCGGATGGGGCGCACGCACGTTCCGCGCGTTTCTGCAATGCTCTATCCAACACTACGAAATGGGCTTCGGAAATGTACGAGTGGCAGTGCGGAACAACGCCGATCCTGCTGTTTGATGTTTACAACTACGGACCAGCATGGGCACTTTCCAGCTGCTGCCCACAGCTTCGTGGAGCTACAGAGGACGGCACATGGCATGCGATCAACGAGATAGTGGGGATAGGCGCCAGAGGGGACCGGAGAGCCGCCAACACCATTGAAATTGGTCCGACCCTGCGTCTGTACTCGAGTCCTCGGCGCGTGGGGCAGTCTTCGGCGGCTCATGGATTCTTGCGGCTGCTTGTGGATGCTGCTTGTGCATGGTCGACTCGCGCGGCTTCTCTGGCCAGGAGAATGCAGATGAAGAGTACGAAGCAACTGGCAGAACAGGTTACAGGCAGTGGGCCGCCCAACGCACAGAGGTAGAGGCGTTGGCCATGCCTCTCGAGTCCAAGGCTAACAACCTGGAAAGCAAGTCGTCTTGAGGCCCCATCCGCACGACCACCAGCAGCGACGGACAGCACGCTAGATGCTTGGCGCTTCTATTCGATGGACTGGCTGTCATGTTCACGTCGTCCAAGTCCGACCCAAGCGTGGCAGCTGGATCGCTTGTGGGTGCTCTGCCGTGAGCGTGGGAGGGAACGGGAGGCACCGCCGTTCAACGTCCACCGCCTCGAGACGATGAAACTCTCTGAGTCAGCGTTCAACTAGGTAGAGCACAAGGCTGTGGCTCGCTCCTCGGACCTCGAATTACTAATTATACTTTCTTGTCAACCGGCACATCTTCGCCCGATTTGGCCCCCGCGAGCCGACTCACGTTGACGAACACCGTCCGGCTACACGCTGCCGGAGTTTCGTGCGCCTACGACCGGCGTTAGCACTACACAGGCCAAGCGGTAAGCTACTGGAGCGCACACACCGACACTAATCTCTGCCCTGCGATCGACCGCGACCCACGCCCTGTGGTGGCTTCTCTGGGGAACCGCTTTTGCCCCCCGGCCCTGCCGCCTGTGATGTCGTCTTACAGCACGCGCACAGGGCAAAGTCGACGGCGCCTCCCCCTTCTGCACCACAAGACACTCAGCTCGGGGAGAAAACGAGCGTCGCCGCGCTCCTGCGTACGCCTGTGAGACCTTCTAGAAGCCTTCCATCGCCGAGGACCCCCTGCCTGCTCTACAGGGGCCATTGGTGCATGGTCGCATGGTCGCAGTCTCGCTCGTTGAGCATCGTTTAATTGCATGCCCCGAGAAATGACCCTAGCGGGCCTCGTCAGAGGTCAGAGGCAGGGCTGGGATTACCAGTGGAGCATGGTCACTACCGCCGTGCCGGTTCAGTTACCCTCATATTGCAGGGTTCTACTAGTTAGACCCAAGGCTCACTCAAGCGCCCACCGCATTGTGAAGACTTATGCACTTTCGCTCAAGCGGGAGGCAGCAGCAATCTTGCGGTCTCCAAGAGGAAGCCCGAGCACCACCAGCAGGAGCCAACGCTGCCCACTTTTGTAATTCTGTCTAGTCTGTTCCCAATCGTCTGTCTAGCCTCCCTGAGTGAGACGCTTCTTATTCCTAGACATCCCATAAGCACCTCTCCCGCCTGCGCCCCGGATCTACAACTGTCGGATACCCCCCCTCGTGCGCAGCGACCGCTCCATCTCAGTTTCTAACTTGGTCAACTTTTAGGCCCAACCTCACGGGCCAATCACCCGAGACCAGGTACTGCGAGACATAACGACTCCGCCACGGTCCGCCACGCTGGTTTCCCACGAGTCCAAGCACGAGTCTTAGGACTTCAGCCTTATTTTGCGCGGAAACACCCCTAGATGTCGTGCAACTAAACTTATCCCCCCCGGAACTGCCGCTCTACTCTACCCTAACCGACTACGGCCTGGTCTGCTTCTTATACCTGAGCATCCCGCTCCAGCGCATTGGCCCCTCAGCGCACGATATACCAGTACCCGTTCCTCCGACCAGATCCATTCAACACACCTGGCAAACCCTCCTCTTCAAGTGCCACCTGACTTTCATCTTTCGTCGCTCCTCTATTCCTTGGAAGCTGCGTAGACCGTCATGACAACTTTCTACATGAATCCTGACGCCGATATGGCTTTTGTGCCTCAGGACGACAGCATGGGACATCTATTCCCTTCAAGCACATGCCAATCGCCTCCGAGCATCATGTATTCACCTCCATTGCACCAAATGACCCATCGTCCCTCCGCGACACAGCCGGGAGCTGCACCGATTTATCCAGCTTCAACCGACTATAGACCAGTAGTAAGCTCACCGTACCCACCGCACTCTTTCTGGACATCACAACCGGCACCGATCCCACCAAGCCACGTAACCTACTCCACCTACCCGCCGCTTTCTGGACTCAACAACACACAAACTCTGGCACCAGACTCAGCTCTGCTTTCCCAACATCTGCCCAGCACTCGGCCCTCAAGATCACATTCAGCTTCTTCATCCCTGGGTATTCCATCCACCGGAACCGCTGACCGATCCCCGCCATCACTATCGCGGTCACTTTCACCCAGCTCTCCAGACCTGAGAGCTTACGGTTTCCCTAACAAGAATGGCAGTTGGAGCTGTGCTTATCCCGGATGCACCTCGAGAGCAGTCTTCACAAGAGGCTGTGATCTTCGAAAACACCACAAAAGGCACACCAAGTCCTTCTTCTGCCGCCACGAAGGATGTCCTCAGGCCACTGGCGGAGGCTTCTCGAGTAAGAAAGATTTGGCAAGACACGAGGCAAAGCACAATCCTGGTGTTCTATGTGACTGGGAAGGTTGCGACAGAGTGTTCAGCCGCGTCGACAACATGGTAAGTTACTCTATTCACTTTGGAGATGTATTCCAAAGCGCAAAGCAGCTAAAACGGTATGCAGAGAGACCATGTCAAGAGGATACACCTCAAAGCATCTCGAAACTCGGCTTCCAAATCAGCATCTTCGTGATGCTCTTTATTTGTTCGTTTCGTCCGCACTCGCCGGCTCGAGACGGCCGTGAGTTCTCACTTTCGGCACAATGACGAGACTAATGAATTCAATCGAATCGAGTACGACTTTGTAGACTTGAGCCATCTAACTAGCCAGGCTGTTAAGTCTGGTTATGGAGCTACAAGTATAGTCCGTCATACAGGTTGATTCACTCAGCCCTTTCGCACACTTCCATCGTTCACGATACCCAACTTACACGTTTTTATCAACATTCGTTCTAAAGAATCCCGCCGCAGCGGGCGCAGGCGTTGAGCTGCTCTTCATGATTG
The DNA here is from genome assembly GCA_030378425.1 of Periconia sp. TS-2. Taxonomy (NCBI): domain Eukaryota; kingdom Fungi; phylum Ascomycota; class Dothideomycetes; order Pleosporales; family Periconiaceae; genus Periconia; species Periconia sp. TS-2. Next base: position 153,712 of record JASNQO010000042.1, on the reverse strand, counting down.
CATGGCCATGGCGTTTAGCTGGAATAGAGCATCATCAGAGGAATTCGCCTTGGGCGTTACCATGAATGCGAAGGCAAGGTTTGGGGCCAACGCTATATTCCCTGCAGCCCTCGATGAGGCATTCCTAGCATGTTTTAGCTTCAAAGAATTATCTGTTGGCTTATGATTTCTGTCCACACCCGCTTGCGGCCCAATCTTTCATCTCAAGGTTGCAAATATGAGCATGTGGATATCATCCCAGAGCATCTACACACAACAACCTTTCGCGACTTCTCTCCTTCCCCATCGGAGATGGCGAGCTAACACGTCATACCTAGCTTGAGTGGGTAACCCTCTCGCCGGCTTCGGTCTGAAACGGCCGCAGTTAGTGGGAGGCCTTATTTTATTGTCGAGGCTGACCTGACAGGGTTTGACAAATCGACATTGGTGGATCACCTCCAACAACTGCACTTGGTTCGCCGAGGCGAGCTTTAAGCGCTTCTGAGCGTATGCTCTATGGTCTGATATTTCTGCCTTTGTATCGTCGGCGACCCGTGCTATCTGGGAGTTTACGAGGGCAGGTTACGCTGGCATGGCCGGAAATGGATCGGGGGCCAGGAAAGAACCAAGACGCGCCACTTAACGTCGCATTCAGGGATCAGGTTAAGCATATGTTCTGTACATATTGCACAGTCATCGATCGCGTGGTCGAGGGATCGATAGAGACGCTTACATTCGGGCAATAATGGAAAGCCCATGCAGGCCGCGTGCGAACAGTCTGGTTGGCCACACATTTCATCTCGTCGACATCTCGCCAACATACTCTGTATTTTTTTTTTGCGGCCAAGATAAGGAACGAGTGCACTTGAGAGCGCCCCCAGATACCACATCATCCGGGATATTACTGTCCAGTCATACGTCAAGAGCGGGAGATTATACTTCACGTTGCTAAAGAGAAGCCTGTAAACTTTCGACGTGAGCGCTAAGTCCCCTGCAGACACCCCCTTTCCTCGGTCTAGACATGTCTAGACACGCAGAGTACTTTGTTCGGTCTTCTGTCTGCTCGGAGTCGGAGATATTTTAAAGTCCGATGGTCAAATACAGGGCCTAGGGTTTTAATCTAATTGAGGTTATTGCCACTCTGATCGACAGTCAGTTCGCATCGCATTGTCCAGCCTCAAAAATATACATAACTTGTATCGTTATTCGTATACATACCCCGCAGATCCTTCACGCCGTTCTCACTACTTGGGGGTTTCAGGCCTCTCATTGCCTTATAATAGATTTAAGCATACTCGCACTTCAATGACTTGGGTCCGAACCTGGCTCCACCATTCGGTACTCCCATTGCGGTGCTCGGGAGGGCCCAGCATCACGGTGCAGCGGTCGAACCCGTCGTCTTACTGTATGTATGTGTAGCAGCTCTCCAATCGCTTCGGAGTGGGACATTGAGCCTTGCAATCTCCAACGATTTGGAGCTTCAAACTACGTACCCGGTCAAGCGCCTGGGAGCGTACATCTCCGCGCCTCAAGAATCAGGCAGAAAATCGGCCCTCCCCTCTCGAGTTGTAACTCTGGAGGGAAAAGTTATAGCACGGCCGGCGCGCTCATCATGCCCCTGTCTGGGCAAGCATGTGGTCTACTATTCGTTCACTTAAGCGGTGATCGCAAACAAGCGTATACCAAACCCTTTTAGATTAGACTGCGTTAGTGCAGATCTTTGGACCCGCCCTGCGACCAATTCGTGTCTTTGTTTAAGAGACTGCGCCAACCGAACGAGCGTTTCTCGCAACCCTCTGTTCCCAGTTCTTCCCATCCGAGCTCGACCAGCCCCCATCATGACCTCAGATTATTTCCCCATGTCGAGAAAAAGCTGCAGTGTGGGCGAAGTTTGCTGCACAGTACGATGATGGTGTCCCGTGTGGCCCCGTTGTTTGAGGCTGAAGAGCCATCCACAAGGCGCAGACCAGCACAAGCTAGTTCGAGTTGGTATACAGCGCGCCGCCGCCGCCATCTTCGACAGCGATGACCGTGGTCCCTATAATTACACCAGACGTCACTTGCTAGACGTGGCTATGGGAACGACCGCGTTTCAGACCTTTCTGCACGACCGCACCGCAGCCTACGGTTCGCTTTCCGATGATGCAGTATGCCTCCGGCGCACGCGAGCTATGACCACGGTCCTTACTCCGACTCCGACTCGGATGCCACGCAGGACCAAAGCTTGCAACAAATATACTACTACTAATAAGAGAGTCCGAGTGTAGACTGGACTCTTTTAGGGTACAGTCTCAAGGGCAAGCTCCGGTTGTAATCTGCGCAACCCTAAACCCCATGGGTTGCTGTTTGCTCCAGCACGGGTCGTATTTTTGTCCGGTTGAAGACATGCCGCCAGCAAAGGAACCTCCTAGCATCATCCTCGGCGCTTCCATCCAGCAAATTCTCCAGAAATGGATACACCTGACGGAAAAAGGCCACGTGCACTGTCACATAAGCCATCATCCTATAGTTTGGAACTTCGATACCTCGATATGCGAGCAAAGTTTGAACGACCATTCGACCATTCTCATCCAGCACTTGGCGTCTGCATTTTTGCTGCCTATTCCACAATAGACCTACATTTCTTGCCTCTCTGGTTAACATTAACCGTTGCCCAGCTCGCGGAATCCCTCCCAAAACAGCAATCTGCAAGCGAGATTGCACATACCGCCAAAGTCCAACCGTTACGTCAAAGCGCAACTGGCATGTCCTTTAGCATCCTGCTTTTCGCCCCCCCCAATTCTCTTAGGTAGGTGGGTATGAAGACCTTTTCTCCATGTGCCGGCTGCGGTACAACAGCAACATGTTGAAGGATTCGTTTTGAAACAAGGTTCAGGTGCCCGACGCGCTTCGTACCGCTGCATGGGTGACTGGGTGGCTGCAGCCGTGGGCTTGCCGCGTGCTGACCCAACCCGGCCTAATCTGCAACGAGGAACGAGCTGTCTCCTTCAGCCTCATCCCAAATAGCCCTGGTGGCATCCCCCTCCTGTCTCGGGGTTTGGAGTTTTGGAGTTTTGGAGTGCTGGAGTGCTGGAGTGCGGGACGGGGCTGCTGTCAAGCTCACGTGAGGGGCTGTCATCACGTGATACCCACCAACTTCGTCCTGATGCGTCGGGCCAATCACATCCAAGGATCTTATCTCAGGTGGCGACTATGCCGATCTCGGCAACACCTCTCCGCTGTGCACGATGGGACGCGTAACGCAGAGCCCTAAAGAAGCCATCGTGAGAAACTAAGGGTGGATTCGTGATCTCCTCCGATATTGAGTGCGCAAGCAGCTTGCTCGTCCTCGAACAAAACTTTTCATCTCTGTTCTCACCTCTTCACCATTGTTCCTCAATGCCTGGGTGAAGAGGAAGCAGAGCAGACGGGGCGAAAAGCTAGGTACTGCGGAATATCAGATCACCATCTTCTGATATCGCATCCAGTTTGGATGCGGCCACTTTCCTCTCATCATGCTTCTCCAATTTGTTTCTCCAATCTCCGTCGTCTCCATCCTCTGTCTCCTTTCCATTCCCGCCAGCACGTTCGCAGCGCAGTCAGATTCCAAGCAAGATACAGCAGCCCACCATGCTAATCACATCTTCAACGCTATTCACTCTTCCATGCGTCAATGGGGCTCTTCGCTTAATCACAATGGCATGTCTTTCTTCATGGCAACTGTCCCCGTAGGCACTCAACTATATCACGGGACAAGTAAGGAAGAGCCAGTGAAAGGGACTGAATGGTTGGCATTTGAACCGGAGCATGCGTTAATCTTCGCAAGGCCGAGAGGGCCTGGGGGCCCGGGACGTCCTCATCCTCCGGGAGAGGGACATGGACCTGAACATGATGGACACAAGAAAGAGGTAGGAGACTTGAAGGAGGTGGAGAAGGAGCGGTGGGAAAATGATGGCCATAAGCCCCCAGGGAAACCAAAGCATCCTCATGAGCCGCCGGGGCACGAGAGACCGTTTCACCCGCCGCCAGGCCCAGAGCATCCTCATCGGCCTGAGGGAGACCACCTACCTCCCCAACCACCTGGATACCCTCACGATGTGCCGCCACATCCTTCATTTCCTCCGCAACATGGGCCACCACCATTTCCTCCTCCCCCTCCTCCTCCGGCGCCCCCAGGGCATCCTTCGGCGCCGGACCATGGGATGGGACCACCTCCGCCATTTGACCCGTATCGTGGAATACCAGATGCACGTCCAGGACATCCACATATGCCTCCCCCGCCGCCACCGCCACCTCCTCCCCCTCCTCCCCCGTCTGGTTCGCCCCATCGTCGGGACCGCCAGAAGCCCCAGAGGCCTCTTGTCGAGCACGATTTACACGAACACGACATTCCGAGCTTCGAGGAGCCGACAAGCAACCGAACCGGCTACCTGCATACCTACGTACCAAAACAAGCTCTCCGCCTCCTCTACATCGACGGCCTCTCAGCTGGCAAGACTGCTAATGGCACCCTCGACACGCAAGACATTCTACTCCTCAACCTATCTTCTTCAGACCCCCATGGCCCCATGGGCGGCGAAATGCTCCGTGCGCAAGGTCTTTGCAATCTGACCAAATCACTCTGGGAAGACCGCATTGACGGTGTTCTTAGAATGGAAGGAGGCTTCGAAATCATCTTGTGTGATTTTGAAGATAAGCTTGAGGTTAGGGACATCATGCCTGTTACGGACCGCAGGTCTGACAACGGTCCCCCGGGCAGAGGAAATGTCATGGGTGGATGGGGCTACATCAAGGCTATCACGAACAGGTATCATGGCATTGGTGGGGACCGTGTCATCCTCGACTACGAGAAGTTTGTGAGTGTATTTGAGTATGAGGGTTTGGATTTGTGGACGAATGATGTGGTGAGCGACTTGCCGCAGCCACGGCTATCGAACGCTTCGCCTGAGCAGCTTGGCCAGATACGGAATGCGGTGAATAAGATGATACTGAACAGCGAGGAAGAGCTAGCTAAGGAGGGTAAGAGAAATTGGCAGGCAGTGGCCGACCTGGTAGTGCAACGGTACAGCACTCCATTGCATTACTTGCATACGGATAGGGAGGTGAGAAAGAGTAAGGAAGCATTTGCCGGCTACCTCAACACTATCCTCACCGCCTTCATCTCCCCCTCGCACCGCAATGCCACGATTGAAGCCCAACGCTGTGTCTCGCATCTAGTCCCTTCGCTTCCCTCCCCTCCTTCCTTTCCGGCATCCCTGGCCCACCAGACCCTCAACACCGTTACACATGAGATCTGTGAGACCCTTCTCACCGCCTTTGACATCACGACGCGCTCTCTCTCCTGCTCGCATGGATCCAACTCGGCACCTCTCCAACCAGCTCTCGATGTCATCGATGGCCTAGTGGACTGGCTGCAGTGGACTACCTGGAAGGAATGTGGGCCTTGTGCAGATGAGGAGGTGTGCTTTGTGCCCATTTGGCCTATGGGGAGTCTAGAAGAGCACGCAAACCCGAGGTGCACTGGAGAGAGTGACGTGGGCAGTGGGTATTGGGGTCGGTTCGGACCGCCGGGAGGAAGAAGGCCGGGTGAAGGGCCACCGAGAGATCGTGATAGCGGTCTACCACGCGAACATGGAATGGAACGAGGAGCGATGCTCGGGACGCAGACTTGGGGACGTGGAAGAAGCCATGGACGCGGACGTGCACATGGCGGTCGTAAGATGCATCGACAGGGGAAGGGAAGGCATTGTAGTGGTCATCGTTCGGGCGGGGGTATTTGGGGGCGCTTGATGCATGCTGTTGGCAGGTTAGTGGGATGGTGGATGCCGCAGCCACGGCCACGGGATGCACGTCGGGATGGTTTTGTTGAGAGATAGGAAGTATGGAGCGACGCCATGCGCTGCTGCGGCAGGAAGTCGCCTTCTCTCGGTGCGTGAAGGAGGTTGAGCGAAGAGCGAGCGCATATCGGTTGCGCTGCTTGCTCATCGGGCGGCCTGGGAGCTGACGGCAGGCTGATAGAACTTGGAGGGGCATGATTGGATATGCCGACCGTCTTTTCATTTCTTTTGTTATTTCATTCTGATACCTATTCGCCCTGTTCGACGGCTGAGTCTGCCACAGGTATAGTTTTAAGGCCAAAGGGGGTTAGGCCGAGAGTTGTTCAGTCATCGCTTGCAGCAAGATACCAATGAGAAGGTCAGAGGCGTTATTGACATTGTGCATGGTACAGATAGACGCATGTGCATGGTGCTCGTAAGGTGCTGACCGGTTCTTCCCAAGAAGAAAGCAAAAACGAGATGAGCCGATGATTTCTAAGGTTTAGATGTGCCCATTACAAACCAAACCGGCGGCATCCTTGTACAAATCTGCAGAAATGGGCGTTGAGGAGAGTCGCTGATGCAACGTTGAAGTTGTGGACAAGTCTCCTAAAAGCTTACGAACGCTCTCGTGGTCAGGCAGAAACTTGCTTGGGTACCCTTGTTGGCATAGGCCTGCACAGCTTAATGATCGGTAAGGGTAAAATTGCCAATAGGATTGTACAGCTTCACTTCGCTCGGTGAATTGCTGCCTGCGAGATAATGCGGTAGTGGCGGTTGTCGGCTTCTAGCCGCTGAAAGGCTGACAGTTAATTCCCTCGGATCAGTGCCATCGCTCTGGTCCGAAGAGCGCGTCAAGACCGCTAGTGCCGTCTCACATGACGCTTCCCTGACATCTTATCCATCTTCGCTCTGAAGTCTTGCGGTCAGGAGTGATATCACGTGAACCACCAAACAGCCCACCCCGCTGACTTTACCGTACCCGGCGCCATGCATAGAAGTGCATGGAGGATAGGACTCGTAGTTATCCACTCGGAGATCACCGATTCGACATCGCTAAGGTTCGCAGAACATGCTCGAAAGGGAAACCGTTCGTCCGCCATAAATAGATCCAGCGCGTCCATAGTCGTACAAGGACCTACCCCATGTTGTGCATGGCGGATCATTAACCGTAGCTAGACTAAAAGAAATTTGAAACAAGACAAGACGGTACCGTCCCACCGCTGGAGCGTCCAGGGTACGTAGTCAGGATGGCCCAGAGGGCTATAGGATGAGGTCGCATCGGAGGTCGCGGTGATCGACAGCAAGCGATCTGGCGCTCGCGACAAGGCTGAGCGGGTGCATCGTACAACTCGAGGCAGTGATCTACGCGCAGTCGGTGTGGACGCTCGTGCGAGATTATTCTGAGATGTAAACTGCGGATTCCGGAAGACTCGTTGCATGAGCTACTTGTTTGGGGCTTGGTTGATGTTGATCCTGCGGAGATCCGCGCTTTGTGATTGGCGAATCGCCACGCTTTACAGTAGGGCTGATGGTGGCAACATGCTAAACTTGACTCAAATGGTTTCATGGTGAATGAGGCGGTGTCGATTGAGAATGAGGCGTGGTACGTTCTGGATTTTTTTTTCCATCTGTAGTAATCTGCCATGCCCAACTGTGCACTGCTAACTGTCGGTGAAGCGCGGGGTAGTGGTGAGCATTGCGCTACAAAGCGCCGGACCGCTGGACTGGAACCAGATCGAGTGGGGCTTCAAAGCATCGACAAAACAATGGCTAGATGGGAAATTTGGCCGGATTGAAACCGAGGTCGGTGTAGCATAGCGGAAGCTCTCGACTTAGACCCGGGTGGATGGTTGCGAGCGAGTGCGGCGGGGAATCATACCGTGACCATTCACTTCAAACATGTAGATATTGTTGCCCAATGCAAGGTGTGCATGTACCTTTGAAATATCATGTTATGTTCTGCATGGCCCTCTCCAATCTTCTCTGACTCCATCTTGACTTCGTCATTCTCAAGCCGCCCGAACGACCCCTAATACTCTACGTAGGTCGGGATTGTTCTCTCTTAGCTCTTTCAAAAGCACCGTGGCGCATGCCTTGACAAGGTTGGCAACCTGAACGTTGGAGATTGCGGTAGGAATGAAGGCGCTGGACTTTCTAATGGGATGCACATGGTCCCCAGAATTAGACGCATATACGCTTGAGCCCTCCAAGCAGACCTGCGATATTCAAACAAGGCGGTGATAGGATGGTGACAGGCAAAGTTGGAGATAGGTTACTTCACCCGGGCAAGCTCCCGAACCCATCAGGAGGGTCGTTGACCATCTTCCAAAATCCGTATATAATACCAACGAAGATGGTGACAACCAGGGCTTGGCCACACCATTCGGGAAGGGAGCGATCCGTCTGTTCAATGTCGCTGCTTGCTATTGAAGATTGATCTGGCTCGACATAGGCGGGGAAGGCGCCATAATTCGGAGGAGGACCGACCAGTAGCGGCGACGTTGAGGAGTGGGTAGCATCATCATATGATGGCGGAGGCTCGTCCGGCGGAGGCATATGGTATATAGAATAGCTCCATGGCGGCGGTGGTGGTGATGCTTGACTGTTTGACGTCTGCTGGCTGTCAGCTTCTGAAGCTCGATAATGCTAGTATTCTGGTGTCCAATAGCGTACCGGAGAAGTGTTCATTGCTGCGGCAACATGTCCCTAGAGCTTGGGGCGCAGAGGAGCTACAATGGACGGACATCAGCAGGAGGATACTGTTCGCGGTGGACTGATGCTGTTCGCGGCGAGGCATGTGATGGCGTCAGGGACCCGTCGGAGCTTCGTTTTGCCGCCCCGCCTCGTGTCCGTTACGCAATGTTCGTGGTTGACGTGCAAGACGCAGGCAGAAACACAGTCGATGGCCATTTTCTCAAAGCCAGCATGTCCTGTTTTCTGCAACTGATATACAGACATGCCCTCTGCTGCTCGGCCCAACATGTCTCATGATGGCACTGCTAATCTGCACATATTCTCGCCCACGGGCTCCGGCCGCTCATCGCCCTCACCCCGCTTGACGCGCAATACTACAGAAGAGGGTACGTGGGGAAAAGCTGGACTGAAACACATTTGCATGGGCTTACTGGGTTGCTTGTAGCTTTACACAAGAAGGACAAGACCTTCCGCCGCTATGCTACTGGCATCGAACGCGCGCTTGCGCTCTGGGATACGGCGCAGCAGGAATGGGCCGACTATATCTCTTTTTTGGGCCGGCTGTTGAAGGTTCTTCTATCCTGGTATTTAGAGGTGGCATTTTGTACTTATTTGCCTTGTCCAGGCCCTCCAGTCGCACCCTTCCGAAGTATCAGTCATCCCCCATAGCGATGCAGTCGCATTGCGATTAGCGCAGTGCTTGAATCCCACCTTACCCTCCGGTGTGCACCAGAAAACCCTCGAAGTCTATGGGTACATATTCTCTGTCATCCGAGTATGTCCCGGTCCAGATGCTAGATGCGCAGCCACTGACATGGAACCCAGAAAGATGCACTTGCTCGTGATCTCAACCTATACTTCCCTGGCTTAGCGTCGGTGCTGTCATTTGCCTCTCTTTCGGTGCGCCCTCTCTTTCTTGCATTGTTCGAAAATTACATCTTGAAACTAGATGCAGCCGCTCTTCGCCCTGCCTTAAAAGCCGTCATCCTTTCTGTCCTCCCTGGGTTGGAGGATGAAACGAGCGAAGATTTTGAGCGCATCATTGCATTGCTCGATCGGCTTCGCGATGCTGTCAAGAGCCACCCTGAAGAGATTACCGACGCAAAAGGCGACGGTGGGTCATCTCACTTCTGGCAATGCTTCTTCCTTGCATCTATCACCAATGCCTCTCGACGTCAAGGTGCTCTTGCCTATCTCATCCGCCGCCTACCAACATTTGTTCTACAACGGGGGCCATCAGCGACTTCTGAGTTCATGACAACGCTTGAAACATCAGGCTTGCAAGAGGAGGCTGAGGCTGCAATTTCGCCAGAGCCTGGTTTGCTCATCCGCTGCTTTGAGTCTGGCCTGCTAGACTCCCAATTACTGATTCAGCGCGGATTCCTCGACTTGCTTGTAAGCCATCTCCCCCTGGACTCAGCTGTTCTCCAACAACGAATTGGACCCGCGGATCTTGAGCGATTAGTCGCAGCGGCCGCCAGCGTCGTTTCGCGGAGGGACATGAGTCTCAATCGAAGATTATGGGCTTGGTTTCTGGGACCGGAACCCAGTGAATCGATATCATCGCCCACACAAGACAAAAGCACCGGTGCTGCGGATGCATCCACCCACCATACCGCCTACTTTTCGCAATTCGGGCTACAACCGCTGACAAGAAGCGTCATGAAAACTATCAAGCGCCCTTTTAAGCTCCCCGCAGAGAGAGCTAGGCCTTTCCGTCTCTGTCTTTCCTTAATGGATCGTTGGGAGGTAGGCGGTCTCATTGTGCCCGAAGTATTCTTGCCTGCATTGCAGAGCATACAATCGTACAGCGAAACCGCCCCAAAAGAGCATGTTGACGAAGTGATGCGAAGCGCTAGCACATTCTTTGACGGTGTAGACAGCGGCCTCATATGGGGAAAGCTAGTGCAGCTGGTCATTTCATCGCTAGATTCGGATTCAAGTCATTCGGAAGCACTTCGACAAATGAAGCTCGCCAAATTCGTTCTTTCTCGTTTCAATCTGAAAGAGGAGGACATGCTACTTCATCATATGCCTTTGATGCTTCTTGCAACCCTTTCAGCACTTAATCAAGCCCTTGATAATACGGCTGGCAAGTTCACTCTGGAGAAGGAAGTGGTAGATTTGGCCTTCGAAATCGCAGATTCTCTCATCCAAATCGTGCCTGACAGAGCGATCAAGTCCGAGCTCATTAGGGAGCAAGATATAGACTCGATGACAACTATGACAGAAACAGTTCTCCTTCGAAAAATACAAGCATTTTACGAGGACTCTCAAGGCAGCCTGGATGTAGCAGAGCCGCCATTCACCAGGATTGTCCTTGGACAGCTCGTCTTGCGTGAATCCTGGCGCATGTTTACTGCTTCGATTTCGCACGAATCTCGTGTTGCAGTAGAGATGCCCTCACGGATTCTCTCGAACGTAATCTTCAAAATTCAAAAATTTGCCGCCTTGGATGATTTAGAATCTTTCTCAGGATTTCAACGCATGCTCTCCGATTACCCGGCCTCTGCCAACAAAGAGCTTTCGCTCCCTCGTTTGAGCGCGCTGACAACAGTCCTCACTGCCTTGCAGACTTCAAAGCCTGGTGAGCCTTATGTTGGCGCTTCGCAGATGATGGAGATCATACATCCTCTGGTAGCCTCATTATGGAATTACCTATCCCCACTAATGCCAAAATATCATGTGGAAGCTGTACGATGCATTCTTCAACTGCATACGATATCATCTTCGAATCGTACAGTCGAGGCAGCTATTTCTTCCATTATTATCCAGTCAGGATTACACCAACCTTCATTGGCTTCTGACCTAGCTGATTCTGGGCGTCGGTTTGCGATTCTCTGGACTCATACCATGTACGAACTTAGCCTGCAGTCTGAGAAACGGGGTAGCTTCTCGCGACGGTCTAGTGGCATGGGACCTCCGGCCCCAATAGCACAACGTGTGGGCTACCAAGACATACTGAAGAGGCCATTATTGCTCTTACTTGAGTCGCTCCCTGATGAAGGGACGGAAGTCTCTGCTTTCATGAAGACCTGGCTACAGGATCTTTCTAGCCTCAACAAGGTCTTCGATGTCCTCGCAGCCCATCTACAGTCTCTTCAGTACGTGTCTCCGAGCGACAGCTTAGTGCCGGGACAATTGTCACAACCACAAAAACGGCGGCCGCAGACAGATAATGCGAAAGAGTGTCTTTACTACTTGAATCACATTCACGAAATTTTAAAGCGGCCATCGCATTACACCTGGGTAACACTTTCCGAGGAACCAGCTCCTGGAAGTGAAGATAACTCTTCAAAAGGCTTTTTGCAAGAGTGGCTTGTCAAATTCTGCATGACTACCCTCTCTCTCAGAGCGAGTGACACCGCCGATGCTGTTGGTGTGTCACCTTTCTGTGACCTTTATCGATGTTCGATCAGCATTATCTGTCAAATCTACCGGAGTTCATTTTCTGCTCCACTTAGGGACCTGGAGCTTGAAGTACCGCTCATGGTTCGCTTGAGAACTGCTGGGCCTTCGTTACAGAGTCTCATCCTCGATGCTCTACTCTTATCACTAAAATTGCGCCTTACGCGCCTGTCGGATTCTCAAAGTGTGGAACAAAAATCGCACAATCATTCCAGCCAGCGATCAAGATTATCGTTCACCACCACCAGAGATTCTGACGATGTTGACAACGCACCTGTCCCACCCCCGCCCAAGCTGATAGAGACTTTGAAGTACGGATTCTCATCTTCCGCCAGTCGCCTCGTATTAGATGACTGGGTGCATTTCCTAGTGGAGGTCCTTCCACTCTTTGCCGATGCTATCTTCCACAACTTACTTCCTCTCGTGGAATGCTTCTGCAAGCAGATAAACAAAAGTTTCAATGAACTCAAGACTATCTTCACCACGCCGAACGTGGGCATAAAAATATCGCCTGAATCGACACTCATCTCTCTCATCAATGGTCTGGAGCAAATCCTTGCTCGAGCACACGACCGCTTGATGGTACAAGAAACTAAGTCGGCGTCGAACAAATCCCCAGAGCAGCCTCAAGGATTCTTTGGTAACATGGTATCCGGGGTTTTCTCGTCCGAATCGAACCCATCTCGCACGCCAACTGCCAACACCAGGTTAACTGTACTCCTCTGTTTCCAAGATACAGTTCGGATATGTTTCGAAATTTGGTCGTGGGGAGGATATGGCTCCAAAGACGGCAAACAGGACCCTACATCGGTTTCTTCCTTTGGATATACTTCCTTGCGTATGCGCAATCGAGCTAGGCGTATCCTGGAACATCTTTTTGCCGCCGAAGCGTTGGAGTGTCTAGAGACTCTGGCAGTGCTCTGGACGCAGTCAGCTAGGAGCGACACACAAGCAACAGCCATTATGGGACTTCTAAACGTCCTGAATGGCTCCAAACCAAAGCATACAATACCAGCCATATTTAATGCTGTGTATAGCCGGACTAACCCCAACGCATTAGATCCGCATCGTATGTCTAGCATGACCTCAGATCTGTCAGATACGGATCTCGTCTCATTTCTGGTCGATTACACAAATTCATTAGAGGACGATGCAATGGATGAGATTTGGCAGGACTGTACTCTGTTCCTGCGGGATGTTCTCGCGAATCCGCTTCCTCATCGACAAATCCTGCCTTTGTTACTTGAGTTCACTGCTGTGATCGGGCAGAAGGTCGACAATACTAATTTTGGCGAACAGCGGAAAATGAGGAAAGAGCTCGCTGTAAGTTCCATCACTTCTCCCAACAAAATTATGCTAAGTCTTCTCCAAGGATATCTTTCAGCGAATACTAACAGCGGTTTTTACCACTCGTTCAATGGGCTTTCTACAAGATCCAAGCCAAGTAATGGCTGCCGAAAAGATGTCCACAGCCACGAACGGTAGTCTAGGCCAGAAGCGAGCAACCGATGTCGTATCCATTCTCAATACTATTGTTCCTCACCTTCCTCTAATCCTAGTCGAGAACGAACGTGTCACCAATGTCGTAACGAATATCTCAGCCTCCGTTATAGGGCCCACATTTCGCGCCAAAGCATTTCCGGATAACGTATCGAAAGGCATACTAGACTTGCTGCAGAGTTTAGGCAAAGTTGCACAAGCAAACAAGTTCTGGAAAAAGGACCTTTATGATGCGTTCAATGATGCGCGGTTTTTCACTACACCACTACCGTTGCTTAAGGAATCATGGCTACCCGTACTTGCGCAGTGGATGCTTTCGGATAAGGACCGCTTACCCGAACTACTCTCGCGATTATCCGCGCCCACGACAGCAGGTATAATGTTTGGTGTAGGGGCAACTTCAGCACGGCAAGAAGCAGACCGCAAAACACAGCTTAATCTTCGCCGCATTGCGCTGCTCGTCCTCGCCAGTCCAGAGGACTTCTTCACACCCAACATTCCTCAGGTGTTGGAGAAGATTATTGAACTTCTCACTGCGACACCTGCTTCTTCCCCCTCCTCAATAACCCGTGCGGAAGTTATAATCCTGCTCCGCGCTGTCATCCTCAAGACGTCATCCGTCCATCTTGCGTCACTTTGGCCCACCATTAATTGTGAACTTGGCTTAGCACTTTCTTCGCTGCTCCCAGACGCAGAGAATAAGGAGCATTATAATAACGCGGGCGTAATACAGGCATGTAAATTACTAGACGAGTTGGTAGTTCTGGATCCAGATGACTTCCAGCTCATAGAATGGCTCTTCATTTCCGACACCATCGACGCCGTGTACAAGCCAACCTCCCAACCTTACCCTACTTGTCTTACAGACGAAATTACGGACGTCCTTCAACACACTGATACACCCACATCTCGGCCTCGGCCTTCCCTCCCGCATCCTAGCGCCACCTCTGACACAGAAGATCCGAAGAGGGCGCTTTTATTGGATCCTCTCATCCATGCATTGGAAAAGGAAGAAGATGCTGAGGTAACGGATATGGCACGCCGGGAACTACTTGATAGAGTTGTGCGACCATTCTTGGGCAGTGTAGCAATGGTGGCATTTGAGAACACTTACCAGGGTGGTGATGTAGGTTGGGAGGATATATGGGATAGTGTAGTCGCGGATGCTAGGGGAGTAGATTAGCACTGTGTTTACTGAAGGCATGGAAATGTCGATTGTTGGCGGTATTGTATAAAGAAAGGAGTTGACCAATTGAGCATTTGAGATAAACGTCTCTAGAGACGGGTACCTACATCAAATAAATTACTCTACTGGAAGTAATGTATACTTCTCTCTCTTATGCGTTCGGTGGACTGAATATGGAGAACTATGTTCTAAAATATTTTTACCAACCCCTAAATAACGCTAGACATTGCCGTCGAGATCCAGCTTGTTGGATATATAGGATCAAAGCCATTTGCCCATTACGACTGTGGGCGCGACTTGAAAACCTAGCTTTTCATAGAAGTCCACGACACCCGCATTACTCTCCCGGATCAGTAGTTGACATTTAGCAACCCCCCTATCCTTGAGCCACAGCTCAGCTTGACTCACTAATCCCTTTCCCACGCCACGTCCGCGCGCTTCACGAGAAGTTGAAACGTAGTAGACCCACCCTCTGTGGCCGTCGTGTCCGACCATCACACTTCCAAGAATCGTGGGTTGGGAGCCATGGGCTATCAGGACGGTCGAAGAGGGCGTGGACAGGGCAAATTGAAAGTCCTTCGCTGGATCGTTGTAGCTGGCTACGAGACCGCACTCCGACCAGAGCGCTGTGATCGTCGCTTCATCATCAGGGGTTGCTTCACGGTAGGAGATTGACATTGTTTGAGCTCAAGTATGATAGGTGCATGCGAAAAATTCTCTTTCAATCTCCGGTTCTTTTGTGCGGCGTTGCTAGAATTACTGGAGGAAATTGTTGTAACATGATATAGCATGACTCAGGATGGATGGTGCAAATATTGGGGCTTATCTGAATCGTAATTGGTTCGTTAAAAATGACGTTGTCTATATGTACTTTCAGTCAGCTTGGTTGTCACCTCGATGTCTAGAGCATCAAAAAACTTTATGTTGTATCTTTTCGACACAGATGTAGGCTGTAAATCGATATGAGATGAAATTCATGGGACTCAGGTTGCTTGAAGTCACTGGTACCATAAAGCCTCCAGCCTCACAACCATCGTACTTGACGGCTCCACGTAAAATCCAGAGCATTTCGTACTAAGACTGTATCGCAAACCGGGGGACTATTCATCCCTATGCTCATCATCGGACCGATCGACAGCGCTTTATCGTCGTGGACAACCTAATAAGGAAGAATGCAATTCTGGGATTCTCATATGGCCCGCTTTCCCGACGGTTAGGTTCCGCTTTCAGCTAATCACAAAATCATTCTCTGTAAACTTTATTGTGATACTGTGCATGATGCCATCCAGATTTTCGAATGCCAATGACGTAGCTGAAGCTTTAGAAGGCCCACACTTCATGCATTGGTAGTGGAACTTCCAGCAATTTTGGCACCAAGAAGGTCTACGGCGTTCCAGACAACTTTACCAGTGAAGTTATTTGGCGATAGCCTCACAGCAGCAGACGTATCCGGTAGCGCATCCCCGCCACGATGCAAACGGAGTCCCCTTGATCAAGCTCCGGCGACCCACTGACTAATCATGCTCAGCGAACGATTGCAGCTCAACGTATAACTCACTACTGTTGTGCCACTCGATATCCATGTGCTCCGTTGGCGTGCGATTCACGTTTGCTTTAGACCAGTCATATATTCTGGGCTGAAGTACGAGCAGAGTAGCTGTAATCGTTCGCTGATGCAGTAGCCAAGGGCTATCCAGTATTTGAAGCCACTAGTCCTCTGCTATGAAGGTGAATATTACGGCTAAGGGTGAATTGGGGTGGGGATTTCAGGCTCACTAGAGAATGTGATATTGACGCTGCTCCAAAATACTTCGATTGGTCATCACCATGCATAGGGGTAGACTGTGTCAACAATGAGCAGCCTTACATATCACTTGCATGACGTAAAGCACTCGCGTGATACGACTCGATGCGACTGTACAACATGATCTGTATTCTCTCGCATGCGCAATTTCAGTAATAACTAGGCGCCCTTGGCATATTATTGGGTCAATCATATGCTATCATGCTCATGTCAATTGTCTAACCAGCCATTCCAGGCCTGGTGGCCTAACTGAAAAATTATCCGGGAAGTTGCTCCCATTCCAAGGCAATATTGCTGACATGCAGATTTTAATGCCCCCGAAAAGCACATGGCTGACTGATCACCTTTCACCACCAGGTAAATTGAGTCAGCATCTCAGGCTGCTAAAACTACGCCATGTTAACAGATGTGTGATACTTTTCGTGAAGCACTTGGGACAAGCATCTATGTCCGTAGATGTTACACTGCATGCTATTCCACCCACCTTAGTGCCTCTGGCTACATGGGATGTCACTCAAAGCATATGACCATTTTCAGCATATGCATGTCCCCAGATGGAAGGAGGCATGAGCTATACGCTTCTACATACGCTCGCCATTGGCCTATCACCAGGAGCAAGATCAATTCAAGTCGATTGGGAGTATGTGTAACACAATCTAATTCATCTACGTAATTATGAATGACAATGACCTAAAATGTTACATCTATGTTAATTAGAGCAGATCGGCTATGACTTGCGTTTGACTAATGTCGTTACCCGGCATCGTGTGAATGTGAAAGTAAAATTTGAACAAAGAAAAGTCTCTTTGTACGTTGCTGCAACTGTGGTAATGGTCATGTACGACCTTGACCTAGTGCAACATTGAGCAAGACCCAGCTGAGAGATTACCTCTTCCAAATAAAAAATTTAGATTCTTGTAGCTTGGAATGGAGTGTTTTGCGGGGTGCGTCCGCGAGATGCGATTGGTATCTAGCAGCAGGCGCTTGACGTCGATAGCTGCCTAATCAAAGAGCGATGTTGGTACGCTATCGAGCTACCGTCGGGGCCCGGGTATGGCTGCCGCCAGAAGTCTCTTCGGGTGTTTTTGTAACGTGCAGCTGTGAACGATTTCGGCCGTAAATATGTCCGATCTTTCCGAGGTTGTTATCAGAGGAATTGTCTGTGAGGCGACTTTAATTTGAACAAAATTGTCTCAGGGGATTTTGCGGCTGCAGTGAAGTGGCTTGACCAAACTAAACGTGGAGCTCGCCTTGATTGATAAGCTGATCATCTTCTACCAATGATTGAACACAACTGTCTTGGTGTGATTAGGAAGCGTGAGACCACGCTTCTTGAGGACTGATGGATTAGCCGCTATGGGGCACAGGTGGATCGACTTGACCTCCTCAAATCCCATGATGCTCACCCACGTGCCTTTTAGCACCCCTAAAACGTATCAAGATTTTGTGCGAGCGATGTTCTCGCAGTCTAACCGTATGTTAATTTAGGTGCGGAGCGTTTCTCTATGAAAGTCTTGGACAAGTCCGACCGTCCGCTTTCCCCACAGAAAATGAACAACTAATCAAAACTCACAACACGCGAAAACATCTAACTTTCTTCAGGGATTCATGATTAGACTGTTAGACTAGGAAAAGAGCCACGAGCGGATTTCACATGTCGGGGACTTTGAACGCCGACGAACCCCGAGCCTATGCCGATGTCTTCGGGATTAAGAATTTGAGCTTCATGAAAACTTTCCGAGCCTCGGTGCTGTTTATTTTTCTGAACATACGATGATTATTTGTGGGCGAGGCATTTAGAGAAGAATGGCGATAGCGGGATCGCGGTTCGTATTCGGACATAACCCTGAGTGTGACATATGGACCATGCATGCTATCAGTTTGTTTTGTTTTGTTTTGAAAACTCGACTGTTGAATTCAACTATTCGATCGCCGTCGGCCGAGGTTCTATACACCGCTCAGGCTCATCGATGACGACAAAGTGCATGATACAGATTGTATTCACGCTTGCCATCCGCGATAGACAATCTTGGTGCCGTACTTCACTCCTTTCTTTAATACCATCATTGCCTTGTGCTCAGGCACATTGATCGCATTGACGTAGCGGCTGGGTTCAACGCAGAAGCCAGATCGAGCACCTCTAGCCGGGACTCCCTCGACAGCCGGCACGTCGATATACTTCCCAGTGTAGAATTGAAAGGCAGGCTCCGTGGTAGATACCTCTAGGTGAATTTTGGAGCCTGGGTGGTAGAAAGATGCTACCTTTTGTAGAGGTAACGATCGCGTATCAATGGGGACACTGGAGGGGTTCTCGTTGACAATGAAACAATCATCGATGTCTGGCTCCTTTTCACCTAGTGTGAAAGCAGTGTTGGGTTTCACGTTGGGATATTCTTCGATGGGTCCAGTGGGGATGCCGCCATCGTCGACCACTTGATACTTGTTGGTGATCAGAGTAACCTCAGTACCGGCAATTGTAGGAGCATCGCTCAGAATGAAGTAGCTTCAGTGAGGGTCAGCACAACTCCTAATGTTCTCGTAAGAAGACCTGCCTGTGGTTCGTCAAGTTGACCGCAGTCTCAGCGACTTCATCTCCAACGAGCTCAGCTTCAAGTTCAATGTTGAGAACTTCTTGGCCCTGCTCTTTCTCCTGCACATACCACACTCGAGTTTCGACGGTACCAGGATAGCCCTCCTCACCATCAGCACTCCGGTACTTGAACAAAGTTGCTTGCTTTCCATTTCGCTCAACTTCTATAGGACCTTCGAACTCCCTCTTACCCCATCCGAGATTACCCCCATGGAGGGAGTTGGGTCCATTGTTAACAGGTAGTTGATAAGTCTTGCCGTTCAGCTCGAACTTGGCATTTGAGACTCGATTGGCGATTCTGCCGATTGTTTCCCCAAAGTAAGGAGCGTTGTGCTTCTTGTATAACTCTGCATTCGGGAAGCCTTGAACAATATTCTTTCCGTTGACGTTGAACTCCTGGATAATGGCACCGAGAGGTAGGAATTTGAAGGCCTTGCCCGTCGCCATGGTATCGGTCTTGTGGGTTACTCGTAACTCCTGTGGGTATGCAATTCTAGAGATAACAAAAACAAATTTGCAATCAGCTCCGAACTCTTAGAAGATGATTTGAGATTTATAAGGAGATGTAAAATGCACTCTGCACTCTTGGATGGCCAGAATCGGGACAGTGTAAGGGTTTGACAAGGTGGGGCTACTTGCAGTCCCTGACGCAACGTACTCTAATGGCCACAACACAACAGAATGTGATAGGTAGGTCAAGCAAGACTGTGGCAATGGAATAAATTCAATCCGGTACGTATGAAGAGACAGGTAGATATCTAATGAGTGCCGCGGAACAGCTAGACATTGAGGTTAACGCCAAGTGTCGAGCCGTTTATTAGCCTAATCAAGCGGTGGTGAGAGATTGATTGTGCCGTCCATTCTACCACGGGAGTCTTCTTATCAAGCTATCCAACGGAAGAAATTCCCGTGATCCAACATGGCACACCGATGGCTCGACGATTGCCAACACGACATGAATGTGAAGTTGCAGCGGTGTAGACCTCGGCGGGTGTGACTGCAGCTAGCCCATCTTAGTCATCATGGTCGCGCGCAAACGAATGCGAATAATCATCAACTAAAGAGGCCGTAGGATCACACAAACAAGCATTTTCGCATGCACATGAGCGGAATAAGTGACTGGTATCATACAAGGCTACTACATCCAATCTTTGCCATTACTGCTTGTGTCGCACTTCAGGCTGGACACGTCAGGCTGGTCCCAGTTCTGTACAAGTTGTTTCCACCACAGCGATTCTCGGAGGTGCTCCCACCTGAGCCCTCACTTCCATTCCCACGTCATCGTGATTCTGTGATCTATGCAACCAACCCATCCTCCCTTTCGCCAGAAAAAGTTTGGCTGATGATAAATCCGACCCTCCCAAATGCGCGATAACGCCGAGGCTCAAAGGCCGGATCCGGAACCCCAAAGACTGATCTATACCCTAAACGCTTGAACGCTTGCATGAACCCAACCGGAACGCAAAGAAATCGTGCCCGAGCCAATCATGCGCCCACTTGATTATTTATGAAGGTGCTGAAGTCCAAGTCGCCGGCGGTGTTCCAGTCGGGCATTACTGGGTCGTGGACCACTATCGGATCGAGCATCATCGCGTTCTGGTCGAAGTTACCGTACGTGTCGAAACCGTACATGGGCTTGGAGAAATCTATCGGTTCCTCCATCATCATCGAGTCGGACTGCCACGTTGTCCGTGAAAGGGCTGATGGGTCCATGGCTCCGGTGTTCATAAAGGTCGTGGAGACCACGGGCGCCTCCTGTTTCACAGGTGACACGATCTGTGATTGCCTTGGGAAAGGGCTGTTCATTGGTGGAGTTGGTGGTGCTTTGTGGCGTGAGAATGGATCGGTGAAGGGAATCGATTTCGTTGTCGGCGTGCCACTGTATGACGACGAGGATGATGTATGACCATGATCCGAGTCAGAGCTGACAGACCCTCTCCTGCGAGTATATGGTGCACCTCGTTCGAGTAGCTTCTGCTGCATGCGGGAGCAATCCTCCTCGAAGCCTTCGTAGTTGCTGCTACCGTCGCCAGAATGTAGTAGATCGAGCCGGTCGAGAATGTCGTGGGTAAGTGGGTGACCACCCTGAGCTTCTCGCAGAGGTGCTCCTGGCCAGCTTTGGCCCCTTTGTAATCGGCTGTAAAGTTCTCTCAGGCCCGCTACGAGTTGTGTTTGTTGCTGCTCAAGCATCTCAACGTATCTAAGAGGGTTAGCTTGCTCCGTAAGAGCGTGGTGTTGGGCGGCTACTCACCCCTTGGGATAGACTTTGTCTTGCGACTTCTTCCTCTCGCCAAAAACGCAAATAGCATTGTCTGCTTTACACCGACTACACGGGCTAGCGCCATCACACTGTGGCGGCTATTAGATATGGTTCATGTGACTGAAAATTGGTTGTCATACTTTTGATTTCTTTAAACGACATCGATCGCAGGCTTTACACACCCGCTTTCGAATGTTATCTGAGGCCTCCATTGAGCTCGATCGTTGTGAGGACATGTGTCGGAGAGGTGTGAGCCAGAGGGCAAGATGGACAGCGACGGTAACACCAGTCTATGTGGAAAACAAGAGTTGAGTGTTCAGAGACTGTGTGTTGGAGCTACAAGTACGAGGGCTGATCATCAAAGGATGTGCGGACCAAGTGTAGCTGGGGTGGGGATTCTGGGCTCGCTGAATACGGAGAGGCATGTGTGGGCAGCAGCATGGCATTATATCTATTCACGTCAGTCGGCAGGTCCAAACGGACGTTCGGCCTTAAGGTTGTCGAAGGTCGGCGCGGAACCGTGGTAATGAATGGTAATAATGGGTCCACTTGGGGCGCCCTGCTAAAGCTCCCCTGCGATGCGTCGGCGGACCACCCATCATCACTCGGAGCGTTGGATTACTGTCGGCCGCCGGGCAGGGGACCAGGGTTGGCATGCTGCGCCAACCTTACGGAAGACACTGGGCTCAGTCAACAAGAGCGAGCGAGCAGTGACAAAGCGCGGCGCAGAGTCGACCAGCGGGTGGACCGTGGGCGTGGTTGCTGGACGAATTCAGCCACTGGGGACATGACGCCGCGCGCCGCGAGCAGCGACAATGTGCGAGCGCCTGTACCACATACGGGAGTACGAGCGTTCGTAACGTCTCCGCAAGCCGTCGCAAGCTCGATGCTGGGCGACTGCAGCAGGCTGGCGGGAGATCACCGCCATAGATCACAGGGCTTCGGATATCGGAACCACTCCAAAGCCGCTCCAGCGCGAGCATTCGGACGAAGCCCTCGCCTTGACCGCACGCAATAATCATCATCCAGGGACTGGAGCAGACCCATTCCCACCAGCAGCAGCGTCATGATCCATCACCATCACTAATAACGTTAGCCCGAGCCTGCTCGGGAGCCCGTCACGACCTGCGGCTCGGCCGAAGCAGAAAAAATGCTGCGAGGACTGGCTGTCCACATGTCAAGTGCCCTGCCCTTCCTTTGAGGCATAGGCGAGAAAATGGCTCACGGCTTCTCTAGAACGGTACGGTTGACATATACTGGCCGGCTAGGAGCCTGGGAATCACCGAGAGGCCGAGTTCAGCACCACACATACGAAACCATGTCGGGAATTCCAAACCAAATCCCTCCCCAGGAGCACAAGGGCCTGTCTGTTCACCCTGTCCCCCCCGTCACCAGCCACACGGCGCGGATATTGCTCACGGACCACGATAGTAGCGAGAGCGCGAGTGTCGACGATCTGCATACCTCACCGTCTCTCTCTGCTCGGCGTCAACCCTGCGTCCGTCCTGCTCGTCAATTCTTGCTGCCAGCATCGCTGACGGGCTGGCTGATCCACCCGTGCCCTGAGTTCACTTGCTGAGGGTACAGTCGCCAGTCGCGGCTCGCGGACGAAGACAGGCGATCCTCGTCTGTGCTGCTTATCAAGCTCGTCGCGATGGGCACTCGTACATAGTCGCTAGGACGAATTGCTAATTCTTAACGTTGCCGTCTGCACTTTCATCCACACAAATTCTTCATCAGCAATTTTCTCCCCCTCGCATAGCGCCTCGTTCCCGTTCCGAGCCCATGTGCGATGATCCCGGACATTTTTCGCTCCAAACGCGCCATCCATTTGCGCCCTCAGGAAACGCTTCGACGCTTCCCGCTGACTATCATCCCCGTCTCGATTGAAACGAACGAGTGTAATTTTCGAACTGAGTTCGAAGCTTTCAGCCCTTCAGGAGAATAGATTGCAGGTCGTCGTCAGGCATGGTGGCTCAGAGCACCCGTTTCGTATAACCTTGCGAGCAGCGTATTCGCCGTTTACCGATCCCGCGTATTCGCAACAAGCTACCTATTAAACGAGGCCAAAGCGACTCATCGGCTGTGCAAATCTCGCTGCGAGCTTAATCTTCGCGTGTCACGTCAGCACCAATCAAGGCCATGTCAGCACTGTTGGACGAATCAGGTAGATCATTGCAGATGGGCGCAACAAGCTTTCCAGAGCGCTCACTTGTTTGGGTAAGCCATCAGTTACACGTGTGCTCTTAACTCCGATATTCGCACCATCGAAGAGCAGGATTCTCGGTGAATTTCCTACATGCTTCATGGCTGGCTTACAAACGGGCTGAGGCGCCATATCAAACGCGACCCTGCGACGCCCAAGAAAGTTGCACTGTAGTTTCAGGGGATTGACGCTGCAACGGTAGCTAGCAGATCAGTCCCCCCAATATTCATGAGCCCTTGCATATAGATACATACAGCAAGGCTGATGAATCACACCTGCAGTTGAATAATTTCCAGTTGTGGTTGTAGCTCTTGACGGAGGTAATGGTCTAGCCCTACTGCTTGCTGATGCCAGAACCGGTAGATAAGGACGAGGCGCCCCTTTGTCAACCCCGCGCCCGCCTGTGGCATGTTGACTAAGGCCAGACATTCCCACCATGCGAGGAAAATGAGGAGAAGCTCGAAGCTTGAAAGCTAGTCTATATTGCGGAGCCGGAGCCGTGTCTGGTAATTGGCTGTAATCCCGCTGGTGAAGCCCAACCACATCGACTTTGGAGAAGGACACACTCTCTAAGCTGCAATAAGCCCAGCCACGTTGATGAGATTCTCATTGCCGTTCGAGTGTACATGCGATCTCACGGGTTTTCCGCAATTGTAAGCTGTCTAGGCAGCCATGAAATCTTCATACAGATTTCTAAGCATAACTGACAATGAAGCTGCGGCATCACACGATCCAAACCCTAAATCATGATGGTTCGGCGTCTTTTGACGGTTTCATGTGTGCATTCGTTGATACCCTTGTCAACTCGCCGAATCTGCTCAATAGCTCGCCGAAGCAGCCTCAGGTCCCCGCTTCGGGCACTTCACAGCACCTTATTTCGCCATCTATACCCTGTACATGCCTCACTTTGGCCCGTTTTGACAATACAGGTTTTCATTTTCAGAAACACACAGCGTAACCTGGTCTATTCGGAAACCAGGCAGCCCATGGACAGCTTGGGCACTACGTGCGCAGGTTTTCATTGACGTCAAGACCCTGATGTCCGGCCGAAGAAGATCAAAGCGAAGATGCAATACGGGCCCAAATCCAGAACATGCCTCCCACCATGGTATCAGTGTGGGAAAGCCCTGCTTGCGGTAGGATGACGCTCCAGCCACAAGCGCCACGTTTGATCGATGCTAGCCTTGTCGATGGGAGTGTCCAAGAACGGTCGCCAGGCCCTCGGCATTGGCGAGCAATGCGAATATTGGGATTCCAAGACATTCCAAGCCAACTCCTTCATGTAATTTACACCCAACTGTCTATTCTGAGCGGGTGGTGACACCTCTGTCCAAGTGACGACCAATCACTCGGCATTGCATGCGACACGCCTCCTAAACGCCCAGCAAACCTTCGCACGTCCGCCCTCATGCCCATCTGCCCCCCGCTTCGGTCACCTCACCGGCCAAGAACATGCTACAAACCCCGTAGGGACGGCAACGTAATCCTATGATCGTCCTCCCCATGCTCAGCCTTGGCTCTGCCTGCCCAGCCCCAGGTAAACGAGTTGGCATGTCGCACACCAATTTCGCGACCATGGACCAATTCGGCCAATTCGGTCGAACAGTTTTCGCCCAGCGTCCCGACAAGCGTTCTTCCAAGCATCGACTTCGCCTTGCATTGCGCGTCCGATTTTCCATCAGGCTTCCATGCCTCAGACGCCCTCATGGGTTGTCGGGAAATACACCGGTTGGATGTTCGTCGTGATTCCGCTCTTGGCAGCGCAACCTGGACGAATTTGCTCGGGATCCGCGCGCTCGGCCACCCGATCTCCCGCTTCCGCTCAGGGGCTACAAGAAAAGCAGGCTACAGGGCTCCTGGGAGGAGAACGCTGTGGTCGTGCTCGGGCCCGAAGACAGCACGTTCCGGGCCCGTGGTCGCGTGACGAGCCCTATGAGTGCCCGAGAGCACAATAGTGAATATTCTGGTTTCCTTCTACGGGCCCGTGTCGACCATGGGCCTGTGCATGCCTCATTCATTCCCTACACGTATGTATTCCCGTCCCATCATCTAGGAGTGGTCTCAGGGGAAACAGAAAGAATTTTACGCAGGGTGACAGGGATTCCAGTTCGAACTATGAAGTGGTCAGTACTCTAGCTGCGCCGCCGTCGACGATATTTTCAGGTGCTCTACGAGCAGAGCGCAAGCTAGTTGAATCCTTGGCCAGGATTGATCCAAATTTGGAATGTGCCCATGACTGTGCTACAAGTAGAGCCAATGCCAACACCAATATTCCGAGGGACTGTGGGATCTCTTGCCGCTATGGAGTGCTCCTTTACCTTCCCCTTGCAATTGCTCCGTTAGGTTCGATTCGATTATCTGAACCAGCCTTTGGATCTACCCCAACGGCTTCGGTTCCTGCACTCACCGTTTCCTTGTTCGTTCTCTTCTTCACACATTCCTTAATCCACACATGGAACTAACTAATCCTCATGCCTCAGTGGCTTTAGTGCTCTAATGGTTGGTTTGATTTTCTGATGATCGGTATCCCTAATCATGGCGCAACTCCGCGATGGATTTCAAATGCAAAAATGCTTACCCCATCAAACGTAGACCTTGTACGCACTCCGGATTTCGCCCTAATTCCGCACATGAGTCAACCGCCAGATCTCGACTACAGATGTGCTAGGGATCATACAAGCAAGCCATAATATCACAAATCGTTTCAAGAAATGTTGGTGGTCGTCGGCAGTCGTTGACTCGAAGGCCCATGCAGCTTGCTTTGATATTGATTTTAGGTCCGGACTAAATTGGAGGGATTGCGATACAAGCATTTCAGGAGCTTGGAAGCATCGTAACGGTGACGAAAACTACCTAGGAGGATGGACAGATCCTCGAGGCGGCCGAGAGAAGTTTGCACCGTGCCGGCGGTCGACTTTTGCAAGTATCGTTATCGCCGACTAACACCGAAGTCGGAATTGAAGTCGATATACTCCATGCCCTCCCCGCAATCTTCAGCATGTTGTGCAGCTATCGATGCAATTGTCGCCGTCTTGTGTCCGATCGATGCTGACATCTTGCAATGGCTCACGTGTTATTCCGACTCCGCTCTATCCAATCAATCCCCATAGTGTAGAAAATAAGCGGCATCATGCAGGGCGTCCTCCGCGCCTCAATTTTACATTTCATGTCTCCTACATTTTCGAATTCGTTTAATCCCATTTGCTGCGTAGGATGACGCCTCATTGCCAACAATTCGTCAAGCGGCAGACGCTCACAGCAACGTTATCGGGGCGGTCCACGTTGCGCGGCGTAGACATTCTACGCCCGTGTTGAGGTGATTACTTCACACCGATAATTGCTTACATTGACTGGCATTGCAGCGCAGCCGAAGCATCTGGATGGACATGTGTTCAACGGCATTATCGAATACACCGGTATTTTGCGCGATATTTGCGTCTGTTTTGATACGCATTGTGGAGTTCGCGGGTGAAGGCACTCCGTGGACGGTCCACGGACTGTCCGCGCAGCGGGAGACGCCCGTAATTAAGCACTGCGCCGAAGAGCTTAGATGCGACATACTTTTGCAGATTGGCAGCGGTCTGCAAAGATAAGATGACATAACGATTCCGTCGAGGAGCATGAGATATCACGGATACATGCAGGCGGGCATACAGCGATGGACATGTGATTCCTCTTCTATCATTTTCTATCACACCGTCCTTTTCAAAAACCTCGAGTAAGAACCCTACAAGGGTTGGAGGTCTGTTCGGCCGAGGTAGGCCTGCTGTCTCGTATACTTGGAATTCTGGTTCACTACTCTTCATTTCCACTTCGCTTCTTTTCTCAAGGTAGAGCTCACTGTAACACGAGCACTGTTTATTCACAACTAGAATGATGAAACATTGTCAGATTATTTTAGCCTTGTCTCTTTTAGAAATGACGGTGTCTTGGGGCGATGATGGCGTTCCTACTGCTTTCACCTGAGAATTAGCATGTATCTTTCCTTGTGAAGCACCTCAATTGCGCAACGGCAAGAAAAGCATATGGCTCTGCTTTTTCTGCTACAGTGCCCCTTTTTATTTTCTCTTTCTCTTTGGGGTGCTTGTTGCGATGCAAGCATTCATCTAGGGCGACTTTAGCTCCTTCATTTCACGGTCTGCTTTGTCCACGTTGCAAAGGCCTCGATATCTTATATTAGCAGACACACAGCGTCCAATGAATGTCCAAAGCAGGCCCAAGAACTATATATACCATGTAGCTACACCTATCAGCGGCGCGCCAACCTCCGGACTAGAAAGCGCCCAACACCGCAATGAAGCTAGGGTTATCTGATCTGCCCGGTACCACCTCTAATCTGTGTCTCCACACGCAGCTTCCGCCCCCTCGGTATTGGAGATGGCCCATTGGAGGCTCTCGAGTTGGTGTCAGCGACGAAACCCGGAGCAGGAGAGGTAAGCAGAGAGGCTCCATGTATCCCCCGACAACGCAGCATGCAAGGGAGCGTGCTCTGGATGTGTCTGGGTCCAAACACGGGCTCGCCGACTCGCCTCCACAAAGCTGAGCTCCGAAGCCGTGGATTTGGAAAATGACGAGGCTCGTATGGTACGCATCTCATTTGTACCGAGAACCCTTTGGAAGCTTCGCTTCATTCCCCATCAGGAATATGCGATGGGTTGGAGGCGCGCGGCGTCCCAGCTGAAGGGGCGGGCGACGAAACAGCAAAACGACGAGCGCGCAAAAGCCTGGTATTCGCATTGCTTTTTCACTCACATTGTCTAATTGTGAGTCTTGCTGGCTACCACAGGACCTAGGTAGTCTACGGGCGAACCGCGAGTCCCTCGGCGCATCTTACTTCCGCATAGCGTGTAACATTATGATATCCCCTTTTAGGCGCACCATAGCCCCTTCCTTCGCACCATCCACATCCAGGAACAATAGCAATGGAAATAAGTCGCCAGTATCCCTTTTGTCCGCTTTCATATCCAACCCGCGAGCATTCGCTGTCCTCATCCAGCCACCACGATACGCTTTCGCCCTGGACCATTGCGCGTAACGTTATCCTTGCTGCGATGATGATATCATGAGTCTACATGGGGCTCCCTTCCCCCCTAGTGAAATGCGCAATCGTTTTCGTCTGAGCCTCTCATATTTGTAATTTTTTTTTCCCCTCTAGCCCTACAAGGCTTCGTTCTAGCAGCCTCGTTAATTCCCCCAATTTTTTTTCGCGCGTAGGATGATGTGCGCTTCCGATCTTTTGACCCACCCACAGCTAGCACAGGCACGACGTGCTGTAAGCTTACGTTTTCCAGGAAGAAGCCCACACGCCCTACAGAGAGACACTAAAGTTAGCTCGAACAACGTGGAACCAGTGCACCCGATCGGACAGGGGGTTATGTGCTATACGACGGTATTCTTTCCAAGGAAGTGGAAAATGTGGAGTTAAGGTTTTGCTGCGTTGGACTCGTCCGGGATGGATGGGTTTTGGATTTTGGCGGTGGTTGGGGGCCCCAGCATCTAGCTAGCATCTAGGTACATATACGGTATGCAGTGCGGACGAGAAGGGACGGAATTACGCGCTGTTGACTGTGTGTTTTGTATCTGTATTGTAGGGCGTGTTGTCGGAACCGGGGGTAGTGTGGCTGCTGTGTTGGAGACTGGGAGCGTGTTGGTATAGTCTAAGCGCGAGCATGGCGCTTGAGGAGGAGATTAAGATAGGGGCATTGGAATTTTCAAGACGCATGGTTATCTCAATCAGGCTTGTTGGAAGTGCGATCTTGTCTATTCAAGGCACCGCATATGAGCATTGGTGGTTTTACCTGCGTGTAGTATTTCTAGGTGGTTGTTCGCGTGTTCACGTGCACTTCTTCAAACGTGCAGGGACATCTTGCTGACTCCCCCGTCAAGTCCACCTTCATATGCAATATTTCAATTCTGTCGACAGGCGCTATTGATTGAGCACATGCGAACACGAGTCACAAATAAGGGCCCTTTCCCTGGTAATGAACAACGCACTTAGAAGCGTAACTGTTGTAAGTCAATTGTACGCAGCAGGTAGCAACGAATAACGTGTTAAACCCGTTCATTTGAAGCAAACTAGAAGGCACCTGGATATCAAGCCTTTGTCCCAAGCCCATGCCAGCCAAAATGCAAGCTATGCAAACAAGTCCAATGCGAGGGAAACCGTATTACCATACCAGCGGAAAGGGAACAAAGTCATACAATACACGTCGGGAAAGGAGGAATCGTCGAAGTAGGGGCATTGAAGGACCGAGTAAAGTGATGTTACAAGAGCGGACATTGACTAGCCAAACCGGGCTGTGGCAAGGCGACACGGTAGAAGATGATAGGCGTCTTTCAATGGTTGGGAATTGAGTATGTCGATTATGTGCTCTCCTTGTCAAATTCCATCTCGTTGTCCATAAGTTCGGCTTCTAGCTGTGCCCTCTCGTCGTCGTCCTCCGCATTCGGCCCACCTGCCTCGCTTCTCTCCGACTTTTGCCTCTTCAGCTTCGGCTCTTGTTCTCCGTTCTTTGTGATGCCGAGACGTTCTGCTTCCTCCGGGTGGAGATTTACCCAGCGCTCGCGCCACCGCTCGCGGAGCACGTCGTAGATGAAGGCTAATTGGGCCTCGCCTTGAACCATCATCATGCGTTGTTGACGAAGGGTCTCAATGACGGTCACGATTGGGTCGTCCTCGGTCCCTACTTCGTCCAAGCTGCCTTCGTCCAGCTCTTGCAATAGCCAGTCCAGGGCGATGAAGGTCCCGCTGCGGCCAACGCCCGCACTACAGTGCACAATGCGTGGATTAGTCGAGTTGTCCGAGTTCTTCTCCCGCGACAGATCGATGAGCTTGAGCATGGCCGTACGGTCGTCTCCTTCGGGAACGAGGAAGTCAGGCCAACCTTCAAATAGGAAGTGGAAGACCTTCCTTGATTCGCTACCATCTCCATTTGTCAGGTCCAATTCCCGCACCTGAGCCCTAGCTTCCTCGTCATCGTTGACGTCCACGAGCTTCAAATGGTGCATCAAACCGTCTCCGTATTCGTCGTCGGCATTGATGGCCATGTCTGGGGTGGCTATGGATCGTGGAAAGTAGGGAAAGCACTTCTCGCGGTTGGCCTCGTGGGTCTGGGTAAGCATTACGATGACGGCGGGCGAAGTTTCGTGCCAGACCATTCTCCAGAAATGGGGGGTGGTCTCGGACTTGGGCCCCTACGGATCATAGTTAGAGAGGGGGTAGTGTATGTCGGGATGGGATTGTACCTGAGTCGCAATGTACTTGAGGACCGTCTTGGTCTTTGTCGTCGTGAGCTCTATGGGCGAGGCATTGATGTAGTCGTTGGTGCCTTCGGGCACCTTGAGACAGACGCGGCTGTTCAAGTAGGGGTCAACATTGGCGTAGCGGTTGCGCGCAACGACGTCGTCGCCGGTGCACCTGGCCCAGGGAGAGGGCTGTTCGGCGTCGGACTGCTGGTGCTGGATGCCCTGGAGGAGGCGTTTCCGCTGCTCCCACTCGAGATCACCAAACTTCTGGTGTATTTCTGGGGTGGCGGTTAGTCTGGCTGTGCGCACGAGGTTCTCCAGGCTGGTATACCTGCCTGGTCTGCTGCATCGCAAGAAGGCGGGGTAGGGGGTGGGGTCCTGGGGGTCGAGCGAGGCGTCTGCGCCGGGGGCTATCAGCAGGCTGGGGACGCTCGCCGAGGGCGTGAAGAAGGGCGTGTTGATGGACGAGGTGGCCTGGGAGCGGGCGCTGTCTCTGCTGCGCGAGCGCTTCGAGGACGAGGGCGAGACGGGCACGGCCAGCGGCGCCGACGACATGGCCGCGTCGGGAGTCGTCGTAGTCGTCGTCGTGGGGCCGCCCTTGACTTTGGCCTTGCGCCGCAGCGCGCGCAGCTTATGCAGCTTGAAGGCTTTCCTGTCGGCGCCAGGCGAGGCGGCCGCGTCGGGGAGAGGAGGCACAATGAAGGATGCGGGCGGAATGGTGACGGGCGGGGGGCGGGCGAGGCGGGCGATGCCGTTGGGTGGTGGTGTCGTGAGTGGCGTGCGGCGGCGGCGACGGTTGGTGGGTGGATTGCGGGAGCGACAGGACGATGCGTCTTCGCAGTCTGGAGCATGCACAAGTACAAGAAGTAGAAGTAGAAGTAGAAGTCGTTTGCTCTGCACGCACAAGCAAGTTTATATGTATGTGAATATCTGTATATATATATAGACGTCCGTCGCCGGTCCTGAAACGGGCCCTGCGCGATTGCATCTGATCTGTGCCTGCGAGACCCACCACCACCTCGAGCCCGACAAGGCAGCCTTCCAGATGTTTCCTGGCGGCTTCTGGCCTGTCGATGCTAGCGCCTCGCCGTCTTCTCTCCAGGAACCGGGGCCCGGCGGCTGGCTGCAAAGTGGTGGTCATGCAAGGCCTCATAGTGCCCGTTCACTGCCGAGCCTCTGCGTCCCACCATTCCTCCTCCACCCCACCATTGCCCCCTCGGTCCCGCCATAGTACGCGTCTCCCACAGCACGCATGCGCCAGCCGTCATGGGCCTGCCGTGGTTTCTGTTGTTCGAGGTCAGTATTCCTGCCAAGCCATGTGTCGCGGTGATCAAACCAACAAGATTCAATGCAGGCGTGGGCGGTAAAACGAGTATGTCCATGGCCATCTCCCGTCCCTCGTATCCCCACAAGACTCATCCGTGAACAGCTTGTACAAAGCCCCATGTTCAATCGTGCCGTCCAGAAAGCGTACCGCAAGATCAATAAGCTGCCTCCTCTGGAGCAGGAGAATGGTATGGGTCGTATGTCACTCCCGGAACACACCAGTCATTGTAGCGAGCAGACACCGACAGTTGCATAGGAACCGGCCCCTCGACCCTCGACCACTTCAAAGATGAACTGAAAGACCAGTTCCGCCACCTTACCTGGCAGAAGCGCCCTCCGAAACAATGACCGTCATCGATCAAAAACACTTTCCGAAACCCATGCATATCGAAGACAGCACGTGGTTGATCCAGGGACGCGAAACCCCACCTGTCAAAAGGATGTAGTCAGTTGGCTAGTTCGCCAGGGGCATCTGGATGACAGCATTATGCCGCTCTACATTTACGAGACCGAGCAAACACGATGTTTGAGCGCTGATACACATGGTGCACGAGGAGGAAGCCCAAGGGACGTTCGGAAAATTGCCCATCAAGGGACAAAAATCCCATGCTCTGGGTGGTTTTGGATCCAGTCGATGTCGACGGCAATCACACTACAAGTTTCGCCCTCTGACACGGGTAATCATTGCAGGAATACATGTACAAGCCGGGTGGAGAAGGAGGGCCAAATGGCGCATGTGGAAGTTCCAGTCAGTCGTAATACGTGAGAAGATCAAATCGAGGCAGACCATTTTTTTGGGAGATGTGATTCACAACATGAGCCAAAGCTGGATTCGAGCGGGAATCGCCACGCTCCTAATTCAATAAACTGTGATGCTCCGTCTGCTGTACTCTTACAAGCAGAGTACCCTGTACGTGCAGGGGGTGACGTGATTGGCTGAGCTTAGCTAAAGCTCCCGCGGCACTGCAATAAGCGTCATGACGACTGTCGAGCTCATCCAAGGCTCCATGTCGGAATCATTCATCTCTCTCGCCGACTTCGGCCCTCCCAATGCCCGCGATAGATGAACGCTGCTGCCATCATGGCTGACTCTCAGATCGCTGAGACTTCAGCGTCCGACGAGGCTACCGGGGGTGCGCCGCCCACAACGGCGCCTAGTGACCATGTGGAGCAGCAAGACTTCACGAATCCCACCATTAATATAATACATAGCATCTCTAGGAAAACTTCAACAAGTGCATTGTCTACAATATCCCGAGAAGGAACGCCCCCGCCGCTGCCTCCTCGTCCGAAGAACCTGGGCTTGCTCGATTCGCGGCCTTCTACGTCGCACTCCACCGCACCTGCAAGACCGCGTCTTGTCTCCCAGGCGACGACACAACTTTCATACGCAGACACACAGACACATGTGAACGAGTCGAGAAGTGCCTCGCCCTCCTCCACCTCTCGCGCATCGAAGCAGCGGACGTACTTTGGCCTGAACATAGGTTCGTCGCGGAACACGAGCGATGTCGACGACAGTGCCAGCATCCGGAGCGTCGTTCCTGCAACAGAGATGGGTGGGGATGTAGAGAGCATGCTGGGAGAGGTGATTGGAGAGCATGAGAAGCAGCTCTTACAGTCTTTGGGCAAAAGGTTCGAAGACAGACACTCGGCGAGCATGTTTCCCCCGGACCCAGAACTAGAGGAAGCGTTTGGCACAGAGTTTGACGACATTGGTGACATGGAGCAGGACGGATCCAATGAAGGTCAGAGAGACACTGTGTATCTAGATGGAGCTTGCGCTGATAGTGTCAATAGAAGCTGTCATGCTCCAATGGCGGGCCAAACTGAAGCACTTTCTCATTCTATCGAGCGCAGGGAAGCCGATATACAGTCGGCATGGTGATGACCAGCTCGTGACAAACTACATTGGCGTGGTGCAGACCATCATCTCCTTCTACCAGTCCACCGACGATACGCTGCGAGGCTTCACGGCTGGAGACGTGCGCTTCGTCGTGGTATCAAAAGGCCCCTTGAACCTGGTTGCCATTACACGTCTGGCCGAGAGCGATGCGCAGCTTCGCGCTCAATTGGATGCTCTTTACATGCAGATTCTATCCACCTTGACCCTGCCGAGCATGGAACGCATGTTCGCTGCGCGAGCAAACTACGATCTACGCCGTCCTCTCCAGGGAACCGAAACCCTCCTCTCAGCCCTTGCAGACGGTTTCACGCGGGGATCTCCTTCCACCCTCCTCTCTGCGCTCGAGTGCCTCAAACTTCGCAAATCCCAACGCCATGTCATCAACAACACCCTTCTCAAGACACGTTCCGAAAACCTTCTCTACGGCCTCATTGTGGCGTCTGGAAAGCTCGTCTCCGTCGTGCGCCCGAAGAAGCATTCACTCCACCCTGGCGATCTCCAACTCATCTTCAACATGCTCTTCGAGGCGGGCAGCGTCAAAGCTGGAGGCGGGGAGAATTGGATACCGCTGTGTTTGCCGGGATTCAACAATACAGGCTATTTGTACATGTATGTCAGCTTTCTGAACCTGGAGCACCCAGGTGAAGAGGTGCATGAGAGACCGAAGAGTCGGGAGGGGGATGGCCAGGATGAGGTGGCAATACTGCTAATCAGTGCGAACAAGGAAGGATTCTTCGAACTGAGGGGGATGAGGAACGAGCTTGTAGAGGTACGTGTGTTCGCTTTCGCTTCCCTTTGCGATTGGTCGTGTCGTCTCTCCCTCCACATGCTCTATACTGGGGGGAGTCGAGACTTCTACAATTTCAGCATCACGCGATCGTAAATTTCTCTGGGCACCCCGCCGGAACCCAGCGCAATGGAACTTTCCGACTGGAGAGGACTCCTGGGGTGCGGATGGGGGTGTTTGGAGCCTCTGCTGCGTTTTCGATACGGGATACGGGGAGGGCAACGAGCGTGGTTCGGGAAGCGGCATTTGCAAACGTCCGTCCCTCCGCCCCGACGCAGCGGACGACGCGTCTCGGACATGGCCTCTTCTTCATCCGCCTTCTCCAGGCAGCCGCTTTTGTCCCTCTCCCCTGTCGTACATCAAACTGCTAGCATGATTCGTGGTTTCGCAAGCGCAGTTGCTTGTAGCTTGGAGCTTGGGGTGATTTTTCTCATGTCGCTAACCGTGTTTTACAGCAATTGCAGAAAAACGGGGCCATCGATGTAATCCGAAAAGCTACAAGGGCGGGTAGGCCCAAGGTAGTCGATGTAGTCCCGGGTACCGTGCTGAGGCATTTTCTGTACAAGAGCAGGGGGAACGTGCAGTTCGCGATGCCGGCGTTCGACGAGGGCGAGCGCGGTGGTAGGGCGTGGGAATGGCGGAGGTACGATGGCTTCCTTGATGCGATTGCCCCGTCTAGTCCGATGTCCTTCGGCCGAATCCTGACGTCGACGTTGAGCGTCCACGGACTCTCCACGGGGCTCGACGTTGAGGCTTTGACTGCCCTTGATCACCAAGTCTTGATGCACCCACAAAGTCGCACAGTTGCTGACGCAATCACTATAGGCTCATGACCTTGTATGCAAGACTGCACGCTCGCATCCACGCCAAACCTACCAATCTCAAGATTCATCACGAGACGGCCACTACGTACATATGTTTGGGCTGGCAGACGCCGCTGTTCGAACTGTATTGTGTTGCGCCTGGGAACGCCAGCAGGCAAGCGTTGGCACAGGCTGCGAATAAGGTAGTGCAGTGGGTGAGGAAGGAAGAGGAGAGGGTGTTTATCATTGGTGGTGCAGTGTTTTGATCGAGGCTATGTTGATGAATGCCATGGATTCATGGCACACGAGATACCCTGATTTGTGGATAGTAGAATATGCATGGACATGTGCAATTGGCATATAGCTGTTGTATTGGGCTTGTTTCTACCTCAACTTCCGCCTTCTCTCCATTATTTTTCTTATCTCTACGAACGCCTTCACTGAAGGTGGTAATTCTAGAGTCTTACCAGAGGAAGCCACTGACACTGGGCTAGCTCTTGCACCAATCAATCTCCTCATGATTTCCTTATGCCCATTGTCCAAGGCCCAATCCAGGGGCGTCCGGCCCTGAGAGTCCTTCACCTCTTTTTTGGCTCCGGCATCCAGCAGCATCTTTGCGATCGCGCTTTGCCCTGTCACTGCAGCCAACAGTAGTGGTGTCCGGCCCTCAGAGTCCTCAACCTCTGTATCTACCCCGTGCTCCAGCAAAATCCGTACAATTGCGCCTTTTCCTTTGGATGAAGCCTCCAAGAGCTGCGTTCGCCCATATTCGGGATCCTCGATCTTCATGGTAGCGCCCTTCTGTAGCAAAAGTTCCACGGCGTCCTCATGCCCTCCTTCTGCAGCGACCGATAGAGGCGTCCGCTTGTAATTGTCCTCAACATCTATATCTTCCTCGCCATTTTCTAGTAAAAGGCGTATGGTTTTCGTCCGTCCATATTCAGAAGCGCGTAGTAGTGGTGTCTGGTTGGAGTCGTCTTTCGAGTGCATGTCAGCGCCGCCGTCGATTAGTAGTTTCACGAGACCGTCATTCCCACGTGTCGCAGCTTGAGATAGTGGTGTACGCCCGGAAGAGTCCTTAGACTCTGTATAAGCTCCTTCCTTGAGTAGTAATCGCACAACCGCTTCAAATCCTTGTTCTACAGCATGTGATAGAGGCGTGCGACCTTTGGAATCTATAGACTCTATGTGAGCTCCTCTCTCGAGTAGCAATTTCACAGCGGCTTCATGCCATGTTTTTGCAGCATGTGATAGAGGCGTGTGACCTTCAGAGTCTCTAGAGTCTATGTGAGCTCCTTTCTCGAGTAGCAAATGCACAAAGGCTATTGCTCCTCGTCCTACAGCATGCGATAGAGGCGTGCGACCTTTGGAATCTCTAGAGTCTATGTGAGCTCCTTTCTCGAGTAGTAAATGCACAACGGCTTCTGCTCTTCCATCTACAGCATGTGATAGAGGCGTGCACCCTTCAGAGTCTGTTGACTCTCTGTGAGCTCCTTTCTTAAGCAGTAAATGCACGACTGCTTCGCGCCCTTGTCTTGCAGCATGTGATAGAGGCGTGCGCCCTCTTGAGTCTGGATACTCTATATGAGCCCCTTTCTTGAGTAGTAATTGCACGATAGCTTCTTGTCCTTGCTCTGCAGCATGTGATAGAGGTGTGCGATTATTAGAATCGACAGGATCGATTTCGATGTTGGCCTTCAGTAAAATACCCTTAACCAGGCTCACAAGTCCATGGACACAGCCAAAATGCAGTAGGGTTGCACCCAAGACGAGCCCTTTCAAAGGGCTATGAGGAACACGCCTCCTTTTACTGGAGTCTGAAGTTTGAGAGCGTACGATTTGAGAGCGTGCGGTTCGATATATATCCATCCAAGTTTGGATTATCTCATTTGAGGGCCATTCAAACAATCCCAACAAGTCTATTTGAGGGATCCCCTCTTCCTCGACTTTTTTGGCGTGCTCTACCCAGTTCCCCATAGCATATTGCATCAAAGATTGCGGATCGAAAATTGTTATATCATTCTGTATCTGCAAAGCGCTCGAACGCGCTATCGTGTTCTTGATATGTCTGATGCAGGACCTCGATAGATGAAAGTGGGCTAAGCCCACAAAATGATGATCGAGAGAATCATAGAGCATCTGTATTGCACCACCGACCAAAAAATCTCTGACAGACTGGTGTATGAATTGTGGCGTACGTTCTTCAGTACCAATCACTTCGACAAGTCCGCCGGAAAGGCTCTTCACTCTTTTCTCCATTTGGTCGTCGGTCGTTGCATGCTTTGTCAAATTCCGACCTTCATGTATCGTTTCGGCGTCGACGTCAGCAGCTTCGGCCAGTGCGCAACGCAGCTCCGAAATGGTCAAAGGTCGCTGGGCGAAGCAGATCCATTGCATAAGGTGCAAGGTTTCCAATCGATACTCTGCTTTTGTTTTCATGAGGATTCCTCGGTATAATTCGTCTAGCTCTTTTGGTATCTCTCGTATCTTGGCCAGAACTTCGTCAGTGGATCTGCCTTCATAGTAGAGTGCTAACAACTTAGGAAGAACGAGAACAATCCATTGGAATACGCCGGAGGCATGCTCTACAACCATTTCCTCCAAAGTTTGGGTGTCACCTTCGCTCAAACGTATTTGTTCGAGCTCACTGTGGACATGTTGCGCTATATCAGCGTGGTTTTCCTCTTCAACACGGATGATAAGCCCATGGTCTAGTGATATAATAGGATAGTGCCGACATGAGAAGCATATGTGCAATATAGCAGGTCCACTAGGGTCGAGCTCTGAGAGTAACCGCTGGAAGCATTTGACCAAGTCTCGAGCAACGCTTTCACCACACTCGTCGAGCGCATCAACGTAAAGTGTTATGGGACGCTTCTGCGAGATGGATGAGATGTACTCTTGTAGAAAGGTTTGCAATTCATTCTGGTGCCATTCCCACTTTGCTCCATATGGTCCTGTAGTATCGCATCGTTGCTTGAAAATGGAGGTGAATTGATCGAGTAATTCAGGAATCTGGACTAATATCTGATGCAAGAGAGAGCGAAAGAGCCCAAGAGAAGATTTTTGAAGGGAGGAACCGCGGCCATGGAAGAAGAAGGACGCCACTAGGAGCTGATCGTTTGAAAGGGCCTTGCTCTTGCTCTCGCAAAGCGCATATTTCATTAACGTTGATTTACCGACTCCAGGATTTCCCTTGATCCAGAGCAGTCCTTTCGGTTGATCGAGCCATTCTTTATATTTCTCATGAGATGAAAGCCAGGTACATGTTTTAGGGGTCTCTTGCTCTATTTCGCTTTCACGTCTGTTCATGTCAATGAACGCTAGCGAATGCAGACAATCTATTAGAAAAGTCAGTTTCAAATTCCCATTCGTAGATGATAGTCAAACCTCTTCGATCCTGAATTGACTGCACCATCTCGCTCGCGGGTTGAACTACCGAAAAGATTCGCGTAGATTCGCTTGCCGGCATGACTTCTAAGAGCTCTTTCGTGTACGTAGCTGCGGTGGCAGCAGCATAGGGCTGCCACCTTTTGTTTTTGTGAGAATCTGAGTAGTCACAGATGCCGCGAATGACTAAACAAGGGTGTTTTTGAATGGCACCAGCACCCTCCATCTCAAAACAGATAACCTCGAGATCTCGATGAAGCTCGTCCCTCTTAGGTGCGGAGAGCTGGAGCTGGTTGCTAGATGCTATGTTGCCGTAATGGATCTTTGGAGTATCTTGTTGTCTGGTAGCTCCTGCACCGCGATCTTGACGCAATTGGGATCGAACTGGGTTGCAACAAGTCTCGCAGTCATTATTTGCAGATTCTTCGGGGTGGGGATAGTCGGGTTGAAATAGCCTATCCTGTGTTGAACCTTGATCCTCGAATTTACCGCGTTCTTCCAGGAGTACATTCTGTCGCATTTCCCGTAAGAAGGCTGGGATCTTCGTCCCACACCGCATTAAGTGCCTAGCTTGGAGAGCCTTAACAGCATTTAGAAGAGTATCGGGCGGGCTGTTGGTGTGTCCCCAGAATCGATGCCCATGTCCTTGTGTCCATCCCCCAGAATCGTATCGAACAACACCACCATGATTGCCTGTCGGATAGCTGACTACTACGTCTCCAAGAACTACTTGTGAGCGTGCACCGGACGGGCCGTAGCTGGGAACTCCACCTCCAATACCAACCACCATGAAATGCTCGATATTTTTGAATGCGGTACGCATCCTAGCAGCAAGGTCTGAGGCAGCATCTGTGCCCATTCTCGGCTGCACAGCCATTACAACGTTATGATCTCGTATTCTTCCTCCATGATAGATGTAACCATCTACATGAATGTCTCCATGATCGTCGTCTAGCACGGCTCTCGCGGCCGTGAGCTCCAATGGTAACGGGGCTATCCATCCTATGGAGTACCAAGAAGTATGAGCCTCCATCGCTTCGATGTAGCGCAGATATACGATCGGAAATTTAGCTTCAGTAAAACGGTAGGATACTCGCAGAGTTAATCAGCCTCTACTCCTTCCTTTTCGGTCAGCGGTGTCTTCGCGATGGGGCATTTGACTAGGGAATCGGCCTTGTGCTAGTTCTACACCGACTTTGAGATACCTCTGGCTTTCGTCGGTTGCTCCTGGAAGGAAGCCGTGCCTTGGAATGGAATGATGAAATACGAAGAGAAAGAGTTGTTCCTCCTTACTCGACGTACTGCCGTGAATGTTAGCAGAAGTGGTTACGAAATGCTGCGCTTTGAGCGCGCGTAACGTTTACGAGGCTGAGAGGCGCTACTATGCGTATTGATCCACGTGATCACTCGATTACGCTGGCCAATAAGCGTCGGAAAACAGTGAATACATATCTACCCATGGTTCACCGCGACTACTTTCAAGCTTCACTCGTGACTCTGATTTGAATATTTAGATTAGCAACTTTCTACATTTATAGTCATCTGCAAGTTGACAGGGACTTCAAGATGAGCACAATACAAACACGTAAGAATTCTACTACTCTCAGAGTCATTTGATGGCCTTTGCGAATAGTCTCTCCGCCGCTATCAGAGCTATGTAGGCGTGAAAGATCTATGCTACACCATCGAATAACGATGGTGCATTGTTGCGCTCCTGAAAGGCAACTATTTGGATTGGGTTCAAAGCATTTTACGTTATAAACAAAGATCATTGTCAATCACAATACATTTCACATTGAGTGGTACCAGAGTGAGAACCAAAAGTAGACATCAGGGTGTTGTATTAAATGCTAAATTCGTGAACGTACGCATCTTGTACCACTATCCGCGATAATGACCATTCATCGTTATGCCATCCATAATTGACCCATCCACCCAAATATACTCAAATTAGGAGAAAACTCTGAATTGAATCTGCCCCGAGCAATTATGCGACCATCCGATCCATCCTGTAATGTATTGGTGGCATGCCGCTACAATATTTTTCAGGTGAAGGAAGTGTTGGTAAACGCAGAACAAAGTTTAGGCAAGGAGACCTAGCAAAGGCATGCCGTATGGTGGATGACTAATTTTCTCAAAAGTGTCCAATGAATCAATTTCTGTGAGTGACTGAAAATTGTTGTCGCTAGCGCCAATCTGGAAATTTGATGCAAAAAGACTGAGAATGGTCGATAGCCGCAGGCTACACAAGCCGTTGATATATATATCGAGAATCGAAATCTAGAAGTAAGAGAGTTGAGAAGGACTGAACTCGACTAATTGTAATTGAGACCTGGATCGCAAGGTAATCCAGAAGTCGACAAGACCGGTTCGAAAAGACTGTGGGCTGAATAGGCCGGAGAGAACATTTAGGACACTCAATTGCCAGACAATGAAAAGACTGATGCCTGGATCGCCTAGACGTTCAACCCAGGTAAAAAGCAGGCCATGGAGGGTTGACGTGACCTTCAGCGCCATTCAGCGAAAGTCTTGTTTCAATGGTAATAAGGTGGTTTGCTATGCTTGTCAGAATAGCCGAGTCTTTATCGAAGAAAAAGGGCGAGTAATTTGTATTTCGCAATATCGTTCCCGCCATTGATAATAGTGGGTGTGACGGTGTTGCGTTGCTCAGAATCGGTGATTATGCTA
Source organism: Periconia sp. TS-2 (assembly GCA_030378425.1). Classification (NCBI taxonomy): domain Eukaryota; kingdom Fungi; phylum Ascomycota; class Dothideomycetes; order Pleosporales; family Periconiaceae; genus Periconia; species Periconia sp. TS-2. The sequence goes on along the minus strand of JASNQO010000042.1, from coordinate 112,142 downwards.
GATGAATGCAAGCCAGAACCCGGAAGGGCCAGAACGAAAGATGAAACCAAAATAGAGAAAAGGTTAGTCGATGTCGAAACGGGTACGAGCTTTCTTGACGCGTGGATATTTTTTCGATTCGATGAAATCACGGACTCGAAGCAAAACAAAACGGGTGATTCGTCCCGAAGAACGACGGACTTGACTTGACACATCCCGAAGGTCTCCTTCAAGCGAACGGTGAGGATTTGGATTCATACTGTAGCGGCCAGTGCCAGATAACTTCGTCATGGTTGGCTGGACCTCCTCGGGCCGAAGTAGAACGTATCCAATGTACTGGTCGTCGCAAGATGAAACTAACCAAATATCCCACCGTTGAGTGATCATCTTAAGCTATCCGCTCGATGCTCACAATATTGCCCTCCTGATCGTGAGTGAGGACTCTACCCTCGTCTCGGAACACAATAGTGCTAAGATTGTTCCTGCGACGGAATAACCTGCGGACGGCCCCTTTGCTCTTCTCGTACCAGCTGCGGACTCTGTCGATGGCAATTTGTTTGTGATATGTGAACGATGACATTCCCTGAGCGTTTCGGAAAGTTTGGCGTTTGGTTCTCTTTGGTTCTTCTGCAAGATTACTGTCGATAGTGTTGCGCTCGTTGGCCGTCTCTTCAGCTTGCTGATTGTCACTCGAGGCGGCTCTGCTTGTGGAGGCTTTGGTGTTTCGACGTCCTTTGAGGCCACCAAAACGACTTTTGCGAGAGGAGCTTGGCTCTCCGTCGCCCTCGTCGTCCGACAAGTACTTGTCTAGCTGAGAAACTGGATCTGGCAAGTGTAAGTAGCTGGGCAGTTGGAGAGCAGACCTAGGATATCGGTCACCTGCGACGTGAGACAAGTCATTGCCATGCACGCGCAGTGGAGCAAGAGCATTGCCGCTTGCATTGAAGGGACATTCAGGCGGGTCGACAAGATCTGCGGGCCTATTGACCCGGTTCAGATCGCGGCGATGTCGTTCACGAGCGCACGAGCTGTCGCACGCTGACACCAATATGGTACCGACTGAAGTAGTGGGCAAAGCGGGAACGGCCTCCTGTTGGAACGTACCTAAAGAGCTTGACGCGTCTGACAGCCGGTTACGCAGATGTGAAGGGCCTGGTGGCGGAGACTGTTTTAAGCCTGTTGGCGGAGGCAGTGAAATGTCAATTGAGGGGCTTGTCCTCGTCCAAGGGTAATTCTTCTCCAAATTCCAGGGCGCCGAGTCGGTCCCTGTCGCCGTAGGCGTGTTGGGTTGAGAGTGCCGTGAACTCGAGGAGGGTCGGGACTTGAACGAGGTTGGTTTGTTGTGTTGTCCGAGGGACAAGGAGCGGGTACGCAAGGCTGAGGGTGAAGGAGCCCCCAGCTCTGTTGCGCTTGTTTTGTCGCGTGTGGGCGGATGGGCAACGCTCCAGCTCCTCCCCTTTGTGGCTCCCATTTCACCAAGGCTCTGCGCAGTGCTGGCCTCACCGCTATGACTCGAGAGTGACATAGCCTCCTTCTCCTTTTTGGTTAAGGCCTCGTACAGCGCATCATCAACGACTCGGAGCTCGTTCGGCGAACCAGGTACTGCCCGTAGACGCGCATTCGAGCGCTTGCTTGCAGGCCCAGACACTCCATTGATCTCCTCAAGAGCGTGCTCCATGATGACATCCTCCTCAGGCCACTCTCCGACCTCATCAGCCTTGATTGACGGCAGCATCTCCGAGATACGCTGCGTAAGGCCATTGATATCCGGGACCTCTAGCTTCTTAAGCTGCTCCAACAGCTCGGGAGACATGGCCCGCTTATTCGCAAATAGATGCATGACTGAAGGCGAGCTCGCTTCGCCCGCTTTACCGACATCTAAGCCTATGAAGAGACTCCGATACTTGTCGCGAATCTCCCTGGACGACATCGATTGCTGCAACTCGGATCCCAAGACCTGCTTTGCGTCCATGGGTAAGATCTCCAAGGAATGCGATGTGTCGAAGTCGAAGGCCTCATTCAATTTTTCCAACAGGTTAGTCTTACTGAAATTCATGGAAGGAAGCCCGCGGGTCTGCGCGAATCCGCTCTTCCGGTACGATTTAACTGAAGAGGCCCGCCCAAAAAGCACTGCGTCATCGATCGATATACGTGATGCTCGAATTTCTGCAGAACCAACGACTGGAAACCGAATACTGGAGTTCTTCAAGTTACTGGCGCTTGTATTGAGACTGGAATCCTCATGCGACTCTTCTTTGAGGTCAGGGAGACGATTCGCCGGATATCGACAAGTCGAGATCCTGAGATCCACGTTCCCCTCGGCTGAAATAACAGTCTGAGCCGAGCCTACATTCCCGTCGCCAGCAGAGGGAAGATGGTGAGATCTATGTCGGTCCCAGCTTAGATGAGTTGTGGTATGGCTATCCCGTTGGTTCTGATCCGGGGTTTGTGGAAGTATGCCAGGCGAGGAATGGGTCTGCGACTTGAAAGAGTTATCTTCGGGCGAGTACACGGACGATGCTTCTGGAATAAATGGCGGCGACGAAGTACTGAGCATCGCGTTCGTACGAGGTCGTCGAACGGGCGTAGCATTTGCGGAAGGGATCATTGTGAGATTACTATGCTTCGTGATAGCTTCCCCTTTGGACCCCGCCTCGGGCTTGCCGGACCTCTCTGTTCCCGACTCTTGCTTGGCTACTTTCATTTCCGCATGCATTACAGGCTCTGACAATGAGTGTACTGCTGCAGTACAGCTCCCGGACAAGGGCCTCTCGCGCATTGGAGGTGGAGTAGGAATATTCTGAGCGGTATACGGAATGTCCTGCTTGGAGCAAGCTTCGTTTGGTGTCTTTTTTCGACCCAGACCCGAGTTTGCCTTGACGAAGCGTGAAGGACGAAGCGACATTGCCGACATCAGAAATCCCGCCACTGCACTCGAGCGTTGAGCTTCCTTGGACGAACTCGACTCCCGAGGAGGTACATCCAAGGGCTGTTGATTGCGACACTCAGCAAACGAAGAAACGGAAGCTGCAGTGGAACTGTACTGTGAGCTTAATTTCGAATTGGCTCTAAGTCTCGGAGCAACCTTAGAGATGTTTGACTCTGATTTCGAAATAGGATGGTGCTGTCCATTCTGGACCAAAGGTGAGACGGGCCTTTCAGAACATCTCTTTATGGGCCTATTTTCCGATGCAATGAAATCTGCTGAAGGCATTCGAGACATAGGCGTAGCTACGGGCATAGATCCAGCTCGGTCTGGAGTAACGGTATCCTTGCACGTTTTAAAAGACCTGGCATCTGCTTCCTTGAATGGTAGCTCAGGCTCAGGCAGATCATCGTGCGATTCAAAGGACTCGATATCCTTTCCTCGGACTTGAGGCTCTGCGAGATCCGGAATGTCCGTGCATGATTTGAACGATTGCTCATCAGACGATTTGGCCGCGTGGTTGCTCCTCTTGTCAGCAGGCTCATCGGCAGCTATAGCCTCCGTCAGGGCAGGCAATTCTCCATATTGCTGGGTGTCTGTATGCTGATAGCCGTCTAGAAGATCGGACATGCCATCCTCTGTTACAGTCTCGATGTCAGGCTCGGGAATGGGTTCTGTAGTAGTATCGGTGTCAACGGTGATACCATTGTCGGCGACTATGGGAATCGAACAACGAACGGCAAAGTTGAGCGTTGAAGAGTCCACCACAGATGTATCAGCCTGGGAGAGGATGCTGTACCGGTTCTGCAGGACTTCCTCGAGCTGTCGAGCTGAGGTGTCTTGACTATGATTTCCTGCATCGGCTTTTCCTGGCTCTTCCTCATCCTCTCCAGACCCGGATGGCTTCTCCTTTGGCTCTCCTAGCGCTCTTGCCTCCTCTGTTATCTCCAAATCCTCCGTGGTAGATGCAGGCTCCAACATTTTTAATACTAGGTCGCGCGTAATACGACGTGGCACGGGCGATGCAGGAAGTTCTGCAACATCTGGGACTTCACTAGCCAACTGACCAACAGCCCTGTCAGCAACGTCCTTGTCATTCTGAGTGCTCGGCTCGGGCGTCCCTCGCTCTTCTAAAATCGTCTTAATGCGATGGACAAAACCAGTCGGTACGGTGTTCATCTCATGCTCTAAAGGGGGAGATTCGAACTGTTCAGTGTAGTCGTAATACAGTGGGCCGGTCGATACCTCTTCCTTTACCATCCCAGATATGTCTCGGATGAGCACCTGTCCACCAGGTGTATTGACCAAGTTGATAAGCGATGCTCCGTTCCGTGGTGTTGGTGGTTGAGTCGCATCAGAAGACGGAGTGTCCGAATCGGTCCGCTGGTTTGTTGATCCGCTCGAAACGGAGGCCTTTGTCGACCTATGGGATGCTGACCTGTGGGAGGTGGATTTGTGTGACAAGGATCTGTAGGAGATAGACTTGTGACCTGGGCGAACCGGATCTATAGCAAAGGCACGATGCTGAGGCAGCAGCGGGGGCACTGGAGGAATGTCTGGTTGCATATCACCATATATCACCGGAGAACGTGCTCGGTACGGACCGCCCATCTGATGCCCTCGCTCAGTGCGTCGAAGAGACATGTCTGATGGCGTTCTGTGTCGCGGGGGTAGCGGCGGGTATGGAGGTCCCTGGCTGCCGTTGGCACCGACGCGTCCGAACTGCGAGCCCGTGGTATCACTCAAAGCGGGAGACGATGGACGGTAGGAAGGCCTCCGAAGTCTAGTCGGATATCTGTACGGGGACTTTGGCCGCTGATGAGGGTGATCATGGCTGCGAAGGCTGGTGAATGACCTGTTGTTGGATAGGCGAAAGGTCGGCTCAGACGTGTTTGCCATGGTCATGGAGAGGCTACGCTGGCCATCGCGAGTGTCTCGAGCCGCCCAGGGAATCAAGGGAGAAGAGCCTGGGAAGTTCATTACGGTTGGTGAGAGCGTGTCCGGGACATACTGAGGGACGTTGTTCTCCCTCGAGCGACGCGTCGCATTGGAGGCCACAGAAGGAACTGCTCGATGGACTGAAGTTCTGTTGGACGTGTTGGACCGAGACGAGGCAGTAGAATGGCGGGATGTCGCTCCACGTCGTGAGGCCCGCGGTACGTGCGGCAGGCCTATATGCTGGTCTGCCACGAGGCCCTCGATGCCACCAACCTCAGTCGACGTCTTGAGCATTGAAGAGACAAGCCGTGGATCTGTACTCATGGCGGTCACAGGGCCCGGGCCCTTGTAGGAGGGTCGTGTAGCTGCAGACCTGTCAGACCCGCGGCTGGCTTGACTGGACCGCCCGCTCTCGTTGGGATCTCGCTCCCCGAGCAGCATCGCGACTAGACAGGCTCTGGTGGGTGCGTGTATCGTCTGGCCTGTCAGCAAAGTGGTGCAGAGCAAGGTAAAGGATGTCCTCTGGGCGGAAGAGACGATGCCCTGGCCGGACGGTAAACACTGTTGTCGGATAGTGCGTATCGAAGCCCAAAAAACGCTCTGAAGCAAAACGACACAGCCTCGGTCTCCTCTGCCAAAAACGGATGAGGATACTGTCAGGAAGCCGAGTGGGAGAAAGAGGATGGAGGGGGAGAAAGAGGGTAAGGAGGGAAAAGTCACAAGCGGTGGTGGTGAGAGCCGCGCCTTCCTCGCTACACGCCGACCACAGGGACAATCGACGACAATCAAGCACGCCCGCCTCCCTCATCACTGCACGCCGGGCAGGCAGCCTGCATGCTCTACACCATTGCACCATGAGCAAAGAAGGTGGCATCGACACCTGAAAAGCTGGGATTGCTACCTACCATGCCTTGCATACGTTGGACCCGCGCAGTCATGTCCACGGGTGGCAGCGGAGTACATAGCCATCCGCCGCCCGCCGCCCGCCGCCCGCCGCCCGCCTCCAGCTCTCCTTTACTTCCTCTCCGAATATATCGAGCCCCCGGACGAGCGAATCTGGTCTCCAGAAGAACACATCATCCAGTCCCTCTCGTCTCTCGATAGGCGGGCGGCGATTCCCTCTTCGCTGATAGCTACCCTGCGTTACCGAATAAAGATGCGTTGCGAGCTCGTCATGACTACATTAATTACGGAAAAACGCCATACTGTACAGATTATAAGGCTCTGGTAGCGCTGATGCTAGAAATCTCCGCACAAAACGCTAACAGAAAGGGGTATATCACCGCGCAAGACGCTATGAAAGAATGGCAAATGCCCGCTCAACAAAACAATTCGCTATTCTCATCACTCAGCGATTGGGTCAACAGAAGCGTGTCTCTTCTTGCTAAACAGTCGCTTGAGCGATGAGAGGCTGGACTTCTTCAGCAAGCGACGCGACGAAGCATGGTTATCAAGAGACGTTTGAGCTCGCTGCGGAAGATACGCCGGTTGCTCTGGAAGCATTGGTGAACTAGGTGCGGGCGATGCCGCGCCGTAGCGGCTCGAGACTGAGTGTTTGGGCGTGCTCGGGTTGCTACTGGGAAAGAGACCAAACTGAGCACGCGGGTACGAAGATTGAGCGGACGCAGAGCGAGGATGCGCAGCTATGGGTGATGCAAATGATCCACCAGAAATAGAAGAGTACGCAGAATCTTTGCCCGTCAACGGAGGGCTGTGTTCGTCTTTGACTCTAGCATCCACAGGCTTCGCAACCACCACTTCTTTCTCATCGCTATACTGAACGGGCGCCTCTGGCCGGTACATATCTTGCCGGAGCGTGGTATCCGAGCCGTCACGACTTACGCCTGGATGCCGATCATGACTATTCGAGCCATCCTGGTCATATTCGGATGGCTGGTCAATATTCTCGCGTGGCACAGCTACGTCGACGCGTGCATCCTCATGCTTCGAATGTACATTCTGCTCCTGCTGCTTGACATGGCCGCCTGGCTCGGGCTCGGGTACAGCTTGCGTCTGGTCAGCTGCTCGTGGCGCTGGTTTATCAGACGGTTGCCTCTTCTGCGAAGGTGTATCCAGAACGACTTCCGTATTTGCAGGAGACGTCATAAACGGAGGTCGTTCGTTGGGAACTGTAGGCAGCGGTTTGTTGTTTGCAAAGTTCCGAAACGAGCGTGCTGCATCTCGCGAGTTCGACGAGTTCCGGGATGACGATCGGCTCGCTATCTATGCATACCGGCTATGTTAGCACATATTTTGGACACGAATGCACCGCGATGTGTCAAGGGCGCTGGAGGTCGACAAACGGGAAGAAAGAGGTCTCTTACCAAACTTCGGCGACTGGCAGCCCCGCAACGTTTCTCGATCTCGTTGCAATAGCTGCTCACTTGCACGAGCACTACGCCTAGCTTTTCTGCTTTGGCGACCAAGCTCAGCAAGAACTGCGCCCAGCCCCCAGTATTTCCGCACATGGCCGAGTAAATGCGGGCTACATCTTCGTTCATGGCGGTCCACTCGTCGCCAATCTCCAACAAGTAGCCATCGAGCTCGTGATTGGCGTTGCGGAAGGTGTTCATATCCACCAAATAGTCGTTTAGCATTAGTGACATGCGATTGATGGTCCGCTCGATGGTCACATTACCCTCCAGGAGTTGTGACCGATATGTGCGGTCCTCGAGGAGGCGGTCGAACTCGTTGACATGCTCCATGGGCACCTTCAAGCACTTGCGCCGAAATAACATATCTTTAAGGCTGCCCTCGATGTCTTCATTCGCCCGCTGCAAGAAGCTGTCGAGCTCATTGACATGTTTCAATAAAATGTCTGCTACGTCGGCCACCGACTTCTCTAGATGTTGATGCAGTAGATGCACACCGAATACGATCTGGGTCACCGTTTTGAGAAGCGGATGGAATTTGCCCTTGGGATAGTGTCGCCAGTGGCAATTGTATGTGAAGTTCCAGGCGCGTTCAGGAGCATCTGGCTCTCTGCACAACTGCTGCTGCCGGACCTCGACGCTCTTATTCGGGGTTGGGAAAGGTACGGCGCCAGTCTCGCCGGTGGCATCGAGCATCGACTCCTCGAACGGCCCCTGCATTGAGGGCAGCGGGTGGATGGGAAACGTCATGATGAATTTGTCGCGCTGCTCGTGCCATTCATAGGGATTCGCGTCGTTGTTGGTATCGGCATCGCTGGAGCGTCGGTTTCTTCTCTGCGAAGTCCTGCGGAAGGGCACCATGGCGATTGCCCTCTCAGTATATATGATATATGTAAGGCTGTGCGTCAGAGTTTCGGGGACCACACCGGGGATTCGATTGGCTTCGGCGTCTCGTACAGCGGACACGGACCCGAGCCCAGATGCTACGGTGCGATGAGCAGCTGCGGGCGGTGCATAAGCATTTGCAGGCGGTCAGGCACGTCGTGGCAGAAAGCGAGTGCACAGCAGCGTCTCCCGAGCGTGTCTTAGGCGGCGGCGGATCGGGAGAAGGGAGCAGCAACAGAAGGCATGCTGCCGCGAGCGATGACGGGCGGCGCGGAAAAGTAAAGAGGTGATTGAAACAGGCCTGGGGCAGCTGCCGTGCTGGCACGAGGGGGTGGAAGCTTGGGGGATGCAGTCTCCTCAGCAAGAGTCAGCCCGCAGACCAACAGGCGCCATCTCCAGCTGCAGCGTGCACTCCGCGCGATTCCAAAGAGGGATAGCTGCCTCCCCCGGACGTCTAGCGCCCGTGACGGATGCTCCACCACCGGGCCCGTCGCAGCATTAGCCGCGTGCACCGTGGTCTTCAAAGTCAAAGTGTTTTCTCTCTCGCCCTCACCGTCTGCGCGCTGGCGTTCGCCGGGGTCGATTGCCCCGCGCGCACATCGCCCCTCACGTCGAGATGCGCAACGGGGAATCCACTCGGGCAGAACCGCCCTTTGCATGCCACTTCCGTCCGTGGAGGAGCCGTCGATGTCACCCAACGCCGAGGGGACCGCCGTAGGAGCGCCTCCTGCAGACATCGACCTGCTGGTTGCGGATATGGCAAGAAAGATCGCGACGGCCATCAGCAAGCTTGGCTGTGAGCTCGATAAGCGTAAAGTGATCGGTACCAAAGCTCATGGAAAGCTTGAGCTAGCCGTTGTGGCTGAGAGCTCGATCGCGTCGGTTGAGTATGGCGGAGTGAAGATTCGGCTCAACCACGGTAGGCAAAGAACGATCAAACGTCAACATCCTATCCCTATAGCATTTCAATAAACGCAGCCATACCTACACTGCTCAGGCGCGTGACTCAAATGCTAAGCTTGGGGAATAATTACCTTTGAGGAAAAGGTAGAAGTCAGACGAGAGGGTTAAGTATTGGAAAAACCAGCATGTTGTCGAAGGTGATCATGTATCGGCGCAAATAAGAAAGGAGGACATGGACGGACTTCTGGGGGAATTGCGAGGTAAGTCTCAGGGAGACACGTCTGGATGCGTCGAACACGTGCAGCATTTGCTCGGGCGTTTTGAGGATGACTGGAATGAGGAGAGTAGGTCGAGGAATGCGTAGGCGTCAAATCTTCCCATGTAACACTTCTGCTAGTCGGTCGGTCTCTGGAAACTATCCTATACCCGGCGTGGCTTTCCTGTCTCCTAGCGTGGAACTCGATGAGCGAGATCTCACCATGGCAGAGCTGGGTCGGAAAGAAACCAACCGTCTTTCCAACCATGCGCGTTGGGTGGACGAGTGCAGGCGTGTCGCGGCCGACGATAAGTGCGAAGAGAACTGGCGCACCACCTCCGCTGGTTTCCATGGCAGTGCGCTACTGCACCGGAAAATTTCCAGAGTAGAATATTACACGATTCTAGCATGCACGGCCAATGTTGAACTAGGCTTTGAGCGAGGCATAGTCTATTGGCTAGAATGCGTAGAGTATGAAATGGCAGACGCTGTCTTCGCTCACCGCGGGCCCGACCTCTTCCCTTGTTTCGGCCCAGACTGCGAACACAATAGTACCCGTGGTAGCTAGGGAAACCAGATTCAAAAACTTCAGGGGCGAATGGTAATTAGGGTGGCAGTGATTTTTGGCGATCATTCGAGCGAAGCATCCGGTCTGTGGAAGTTTGCTCGTACCAGGTTGTCAATTACCAGCAAAACCTCAACCCTGAGCAAACTTCCTATTGGAGTATTTGCCTACGACAATGAACCGCTCGGAGAGCATTGTCAAGAACATTATGCTTGTATTTACCAGCCCCGCCATCGGATCCAGACATCGATTACTGTGTCTCCTCCCTTCTCGGAGTCCACTACAAGATACCACCCAAACCCAGAGCCAGTCACACACGCATGATTTGGCCAGACCAGGAGCTTGTCACCAATCGTTAGTGGTGCTATGTCTTCACTTGCTCCCTCCCATGTCAGGATCCCATGCTCTTGGCTTATCCTGCCAACAATCCACCCTGACTTTTCCCCACGCTCATCATACACTTTGTTTCCTTTATTACCCATTTCACCTGTTATGATACCCCAGCCAGGATAGCTCTTGCATGGCTCGCGACCCAATGCAAGTGATCCAGCTGAAATGAGCGCTTCCGGTTTTTCCCTCTCATCATAGGTGGAGGAAATCTCTACCAGCATTTTTAGGGCTATGTTCTCTTTTGATAGGGCGGGCTGGCCGGTTGAAGGACGCGCGTGAGTGGCGACTTGTTGGAGATCAAGCAAGGGGTATACTCCAGCGTGCAACTCTACTTTGTATCTCTTCTGCAGCCTCACAAGCATGTCTTTAAAAGTTCCGGCCTTCGGCGAGCTCGACAACAGATTTTGCGCTGCAGTAGCGGTTGGCGTTGCACCAACAGTAAGCACCAATTTGCCCATGAACCAAGCAGGAACGGCCCTTGTCGCTTCTTCCAGTCCTGTCAATTCTGCAATCAGACCATTTGCTGCATCTTCCTCTGAATTTCCGGCATATGAATGGCCGTAGTGCGAATAAAACCCCTTGAAGTTCTCTCGGGCTTTTTCGACAACCGTTTTCACCAAATGAGGGAACTTTGGGGAGGAGGTTTGAATGCCTGCACGATGATAGCCTGTATCTATTTTGATGTAGACACCAATGTTTGCGGAGCCAGCCTGTTCGTGGAATTTGACAAATGCATCGACGTTGTCGACAATGACGTTTATAGATGAGGAGGTAAGTTTGCTGGCTAAGTCAAGGAGGCGCGGTATGGAAGACTGGGGAATAGGGACTCCATAGATCAGCTAGCCATTGGTCATCAGTAAACATGTTTAGTGTTCAGGCGTTGAATGTTGGTCTTACACTGCATGCGCGTCCCGCAGCCTGACATTCCATCATAAATGGTAACAAATTCTCCGCCTCTACCATGGTGGATACGACAAAATCTGCGGCTCCCTCTGAACCGACTTGTAATTTAGAAAGCTCGAGTGTCTATTTCGAGTTAGTATTGCCAAACTCACCACCAATGGCAACGATCAAATGTACCTTATGACTTTTCACATGTGCACGAAATCCCACACCAAGCGTTTTGCACACATCGAGCATTGCATTGCAATTCCGCTTGACAATAGCTCGGTCGATGATCACGGCCGGAGTGATCACATCTTCTAATTTCTTGCCGACATACTGTAACTGTAGCGATGAGAGGGTCGGCAGTGGGAAATTCGATGCTGGATGTATGGGCATGGTGGGCTGGTCTGCCTGGTGAGGGAAAAGCTCAATAGAAGTACCTCGGGGTTCTTAGGAGGAAAAGTCGAACGAGAGACGTGCTGGTTCTGACTCGAGATGAGAGCTTAGAGCTTGACAGTCGGCCGAGCAGAATTTGCGAGCGTTGATACGGCCGCGGAAAGTGAGGGATAGACTGTCTTGACCCATGCAAAGCTCAAACCTGAAATGAGCAATTCAAAGGCTGATTGCTATGGCTTTTGCCGGAGAGAAAGTCTTCGGTGTAGGACAAGGCTGGCATTAGGTACCCCCCGCGCTCTCGCTGAGGTGTTACCTGTGCGCTAACGCAGACGCGCGGAAAAGGTGGGGTCTAGTTAGCCAGCAAGTAGAAGCGGCGGGACCTAATTCCTGACTGACGACAAGCGACCCTTTCCTAACCTTCCAACGCTCTATGAGCATTATCTTCGTACAGCATTCGTGAAAGACAAGGTGCCCAGATCAACGATACTTGCCTTTGTGCTATGAGACCATCACTTTCTCGGCCTCAACTCATACCTTTGCTGTCGAATTCGATCTGTCCTGCGGTCACTTTTGCGTTTGTTACCATGTCCTATATCTTGACTCCGATTCCGCTTTTTGATTGCATCGTACCCCTGGAGCACACTCTTTACCCTTTTGATGGTTGGCTTTACAAGTGTGCCTGTTTTGGTGTTCCTCGGATAATACCCTAACAAACCATCAAACGCATCGCGTCTTCTGACAAACTCTTCTTCTGTCTCAACCCCGAATTTTTCCTCTGCCAACTCTACAATCATCCTATCCTTGCTGGTTCTCATACCATCCAGTCCACACAATGTCTCAGCTATGTTGGCTGGAGCCACTACTAGGGGTCCTACTGCGCAGAATGTCTGATTTCTCGCACGGGCATCTGTGCCGCTGGAGAGGAGGAACTGAACAGCTTCATAGTCACCGCGCATTGCAGCGTCATACAGTGCAGTGACTTGGTGATGAGAAATAACAGGACCACTTGGATATCTTGAAGGAAATTCGTAAACACCGTTTACATCTACGCCGCGACCGAGAAGTGATGCGGCAGCCTTGAGTCGTTCTGGCCCTGGGTCTCGGAGGGTTGTGAGAAAGTCTTTTGAGGATGGCGGATGAGATACTGCGACAGCAGTGTTGGACATTATCGTGGAGCAAGCTTTCACAGGTGTCGCATTAGATGTAATTTATATCTGAATCCGGCCGTAAACTTCCGATCTTAAAGGTGGTAGAAAGTTTAACTTGAAAGGATCAGGTCGGCTCTTGTCAGATTAGTCGCAGGTTTCCATGCTAGCTGCTGAATAAGCTTCGTTCTAGCCATTGGTGGAGAGAGTACTGCTTCATTGCTTTCCTCCCGTGGAATAAATAAAAGAACGTTCGAGTCTCCCTTCATAAATCATGGAGACTATAGTTCTGACGCAACAGCATGAGATTACATACCTATCAAAATCATAGAGGAGATTGCGAATCACATTGCGCAGGATGTTCTGGAGAATATGTCGTCAGCAGGTTCCTCTGACGGCCTTCGCGAACCCATGCTCGTTAGTGAGTACCACCGAAGACTAAGCATGCTCCTACAAAACACCTAAGAATGTTTAGATCTCCCATCGGAAAATCAAGCCCCCAATCTCAGACGTGCAGTCATAGGAAAACCATGTCCGGCTGGTGATATGATTCTTCTTTGTGGTCTTTAGCTGCTGCTATCTCTTGGTAGATGGTTCTCCTTGTCCGTCATATCTATCGTGTTTCCGGTGCGCCTTCGGGTATGTTCGCACCGCCGGAGGGGCAGCTGGTGTGTGGATCCGGTTTGGCACGGAAAACCGCCACTTGCAAGTGCGTAAGATAACCGAACAGCATTGGGAGATCCGCATGATGGATAGCACTTCAAATCCGTACCTGTTTACTGCGGCTATTCTACTGGCTGGTCTGAGCGGTCTCAGCGAGAAGTGGAATGGGGATCTAGCTTGGAAAGATTGTCACGTGTTTCGCTAGACGAGAGAGAACGTGCTAAGTACCACTTGAACAACAGTATGCCAAGTAGTCTACAGGAATCATTGGAAACACTAAAGGCAGATGCAACCTTGAAGACATGGATACCAAGGGACTTACTAAATGCCTACATTTTCGTGAAGGAGAAAGAAGTGGAAATGTTTCAAAAATTGGCAGATGATTAGAGGCGCCTTCGGTTCCTAGAGTACTTTTGATGCTGGTACCTGCATGCCATTGCGTCTGATGTAACACGACTCTGAAGTCTTTAGATTAAGAACTGGAATTTAAAATATGCCATTGTCCATGGTCACCTCACAACATTTAAATTCTCAATCAAAAATCCCCATGAACTTAGCTTCTACACTGTGTTGAAACTCACTAGTAGAGTTAGGATTGTGCAATGAAGCATGGAATGCACCTACGGAATTTTTCTCAGTGGACCGTTTCTATATCAGTGACACTTTTTGACTTATGAGGCTTCTTTGCTTCCAAATTGACATTTCTGAAGATGATTAAGTTATCCTCTTTCATATCACTTAGGTAGTACCATTGATACGTATTACTGTAATACAGTAGTGAGTTCTCCCCTACCTGCAAATAATGAAGGGAATCATTTGAGGTGATGTCCTTTCCGGTATTGACATGACGGAAGTTCCACATAGCTAGAGGCTAATCATTATTTGGCCCTCTCAAAACGCGCTACACACTGAAATGGGGTGTTAGCTCTAAAGAGACATATAAATACACACGAAATTTTCAGTTATGTACTTGATTAAACCCCATTTTCTGTTTCTGTAACACAAATCTTGACCTGGGAAGGATCCGCTATACGCAAGAATGCTCCCCTGTTTGAGAAGTCTGCATGGGCCATTGTTGATGGCTGGGCAAACTCTGCACTATGCTTGCCGCCTTTGGGAAAAGTTGGATGTCGCTGACGAACCTTTCATAACTGTTTTAGCACTTCTCATGGCCGGGAGTCAATGGAGGAGAATTTACTTGGAAGTCCATCGATTTGATCTCGTTGTAATGTGAAAGGTTGTCATGTAGTAGGTCAGCAATCTCCTGCGTATCATATTGCTCCATTGCTCCAGTGCACTCGGGAGTGGTGTCTTCTGGCTGGAGGGAGGTTTTCGCTTTGATGTAACAAAATCCGTTCCAGTCTAAGGAAAAAGGCTCCTTGACACCTTTCACATTATGGAGAGTGACGGGATCAGTGTCGAATATGTAGCTGCTCACTTGAACACCCTCAATTTCATCAACAGGGAAATCCGTTACATACGGTTTTTCGGTCTGATACAGTTCATTCCTCGATAGGAAATTAGTTTTATAATTATTTTACTAGTGTATTATAAAATTATAATATAGAGTTCTATACTTAGGCTATATAAAACCTAGTAGGTTCAGCTAGGCACCTAGCATGAATAAAGAGTCACCTAGAGCTTCATGCATCGCAATGTTTGGGGGGTTGTTCTATGGAGTTGAATGGTGAGGTTACATGCAGCTACAGAGCGTGCGGCTGAGCTGCAGCGTCCAGCGCCTCCACCGGGAGACGGAGCGCAGGGCGATGCATGCACACTAACATGAACGGTGAATAACGTTGCAATTCTGCCCCTTTCTAGCCACTTAATTATATCCCTCCAAAGCTCAGTCATATAATTTGCATTATTTCAATGGATGAAGGATGAGGCGTGAAGTGTTTATCTTGAATGGTGAACAGCAGCAAGGCCGAAACTTCCAATACTGGCACGCACAAGATTACGAGGGAGGGTGGGGAGGGTGGCTTGTAGCTGCAAAGCCACCACTTGGGGCCAGCCTGATGTTGGGACTTTAGATAGCACAGAGCGGCACGTCAAATGCCTGATTTATAGCGTTCGCAGCTGAATGTCGAAAGAACCGCCCCGGTCTACTTCACAACAAGATGGCATATTATCCTGACTACTATGAACATCGGCATGCGAGTAAGGTTCCTGGACTAATAAAATCGTTCAGCCGTACTAACGCTGATTTGCAAGGCTACGCTAACGGCAAGAACGACGAGAACGCATATATATCCGACACTTCACCTGGTCAGCATCAACGCAAAAAGTTATACAAAGTGAGCGAGTGGTGGTTAGAGCTATTTGCTTGGGTCCTAGGCGCAGCACTCATTGCCGGCACTGTCTACATTCTGGCCCACTTCGATAATACCCCTGTGGAGAGATGGCCGATCCCGATACAGATCAGCACGGCTGTAGCATTCCTAGCGCAGGTCGTGTCGGCTACGCTGCTGTAAGTTCCACATTCAATTATCGCGTGGCTGCTGTTGACGTCTCATGCATATAGCTTCCCAACTGAAGCTTGCATTAGCCAGCTCAAATGGAGGTGGTTCAAATCTTCGCGTAAAGTCATAGACTTACAGAAATTCGATGAGGCTAGTCGAGGTCCTTTAGGCAGTTTAGTCTTGCTCTGCTCACTGTCTATCATACCGTGAGTCCGGATCAACCATCAATTACAAACAATAACCCTGCTAATGAGCTACCTGCAGCCGGCTAGTCCATCTTGGAGCGTTGGTCACCATCCTTATGCTTGTGTTCCCTACTTTTTTCCAACAAGCTGTTCAGACCCAACTAGAGCCTCTAGAAAATACCACGAGAGGTGCCTCAATCCCCCGCCTTAGACAATACTTTCGACCTTTGACTCCAACTGCCTACTCATCTGATTATATATATCGCAGTGATTTCACCGGTACGCCAGGAAACAATCAATACCTAACAAATACGATCGTCTCGAGTATGGTTAGCAATACACAGAACTTAGACAACGTGAAAGCTCTGTGCCCGGCCGGAGCATGTAGCTGGGAGCCATATGCGACCCTAGCAATGTGCTACTCAACAGAAGACATAACAAGCCAGGTAATGGAGCAAGCCAAAGCATCTACCCTGAGTACTCAATACATAACCCTCCCTGAGATCACGGTACGCGATAGCCCGGTATATCCGACAATGTGGTTGACCACAGTGTTCGGCGCAGGAAATGGCACAATCGGCTCTCGAGGCCAAGATGCCGACATCACAGCTCCGAACCTGCAACTCACAAATGCGAACAGCAACCTCGACGACCTTGCGCACATCTATCTGGCCTACCAAGACCCATGCTTAATGACAGATTGGAACGATACTAGTAAAGAATCATGGAAGGCATTCAAAGCCACCATAAGACTATGTTTACAGACATTGAAGACAAGCCATAACTCCTCCACGAAAACTGTGATCGCAGGCTCCTTTACGAACCTGACATGGACTCCAGTCATGGAAGAACGTAACTTCTCAACCGACGGATCTGGCCGTATAAATGGAAACTGGACCACCCGCCTCAACGACGATGACTTTTCCATCGACCTCGCTACAGCAGATATATTAGGCGGTCAAATTGCAACATCCTTCAATTTCTCGGCCTCTTTCAGCCCAGGGGGAGATAACTATCTCTACGGCTCAATGTTTGCGTCGAGCTTCGTTTCTGAAGTGCTGGGACCGGATCCACTGGTCTGCCCGAACGGCACGGAATATGGGCTTCAAGCATTCGACAAACGTATGGCCAATATTGCTACTGGTGTGACCAATGCGTGAGTCTACCTTGATTCACTTCCTTCCTAGCTTTTTGGCAGCATTGCTGACCCAATTTCCAGTTTCCGACTCGCAGACAGCAGCGAACTCGTGAACGGGAAGTCCTTTCGAAATATCTTGTTCATACATGTGAAGTACTGGCCTCTCACGGTACCAGGGGCATTGTTTCTAGCTATAACAATATTTTTCCTGGCCACGGTGATAAGCACTGCGAAAGTGCCGGTGTGGAAGTCTTCGCAGCTTGCTGTACTGTATACCATGCATGGGTCTCTAAAGTTGGACACAAAGAGTAAGATGGAAGAAGAAGCGAAGATAGAGGAGCTTAGTTTTAACCCGACTGGTAACTGGCAGCTTGAGCATGTCCGGTGAAGAATGAGTGTTGAGGGGTTCTTCCACCTGATTATAATATATCATGACCTTCCTCGTTCATTCGGAATGGGCCCTTGCCCAAGCATCCGTTTTTCCCCCTAAACCATTCTCTTCTAGATTTAAACCCCTCAGCTGAAATCATTGTGGGAAATCCTTGGCGGCACTGCAAGATTCCTAGTAAGAACAAGGTGTGCATAATTAGACAAGTGCTCTTTGCGATACACTTAGGTGCAGGCTAAGGGTATTGCGCGCTTGTGGTCGTCAACTTAATGTATGTTGTATGTTGTCAGTAGTCCCTAAAAGGGAAACTAGTTACGTAAAACTTAACAAGTCCACTGTATGATATCTTTTGAGCCGCATAAATCAACTATTGCTGCTCGCCAAATAGATCCTACGCCCCATTTCAATCAAAACAAACCTTTGTCCTCCACCAAAAAGTCCCATTGGAATTTGGCACGCCCTCACCCCTCCTCCCCTCGGGAAACGCCCACCAATCTAACGAATCCAAACAATGTTGCACATGTTCCCTATCGATATCCCTCCCGCAAACATGCCTTCCTGTATCCCGTGCTGTCACAAACCTCTTCACTACCAACACGCAGTGCGCAAAGTGAAACAACTCGTCGGTGGGCACCGCGTCGATCGCGGGACTGCCTAGCCAGGTGGAATTGAGGTAGGAGCCGCTTAGTCGAATCTGGTTCATTTCGGGGTAGCGTTTTTGAAGTAGAGACTGATAGTGGGCTTCTGCGGGAGAGAGGAGGTGGGTTGGGATGAGGGCTTGATCATCGATGCGGAGCGTCCAGGAGGATGGATCACCTGCGTAGGCAGGGTACGAGTTCCATAATGAGGCATTTTGCGCGTTGACCGAGAGTTGGAATTTGGGGCCGATGCTACCGCTCGTGTCGTATTGGGTCCAAACGTGGAGTTTGTCGGGCGTGTGGTTTGTCGCGAGGTAGTTAATGGAGAGGACCAGGGCGATGAGGGCGAGTGCTATGGCGCATATGAAGTAGTAGATTTTTCTGTTAGTGAGTGACTTTGACCAGTGTAGACAGGGCTGTGGCGTTGTCTCTCTGCGTCGTTGGCGTGTAAATGAAAATTTTAACTCTGGCGGTAGTCCCAGCCCATTGAGCAGTCCTTCATCGTACCTTGCCAACACAGCCAGCGTCGAGCACTGTCCGCCATCAAGAGCCTTTTCAGCTCTTTCTTGAGATGAGTTGAACAGCATGAAAGTCGAAGGTTGTCTCCCATCTCTCATGAAACTCTGCAAGGCCCTGAGTACATTGTCTAGACGATGTGTGGACCTTATTGACGAGCTAACAGTCCACAACACAAAAGTGCCACAGTCTTCAAACTCGAATATAAGAGTCGGTGCTCTGCCTTGATCATGGCATCCATTGAGGAGATCACTTAGACTTGTCTCATACCCAACACTCTCTCTTTCTGAATGGTATAACAAGTAGACAAATGTCTCCGGTGGCGAACATAGCGGCTCATAAGAAACACTCCGTGAACCTAATTGATTGAGAAACATGCTTTTCAAATGATCGAAAGCTGGTTCTCAAGAGACAGAGGAAGCAGTTAGAGGAGAAGCGAATGCGAAGGAACGCAGGATCCTAGGGAAGCCGGTGTCGGAGGACCTGTACCTAGGCTCTAAACCAAACTCCTAATCGGCCGATAACCTCAACTGGAACGTTTCCAAAACTGCCACGGAACAGACCACTGTTACGATCTACCGTTGCTTCGCAGCATACCGCACCGTATAAACGGAGTTCGCAGCTCCACCTTACGAAGAGGGGGTTCAAAATACCCACCAAATCTTGCTTCATGCCCTGCACTAGCGACGGTTTGTACAACAACGACCATGATGTTTTAAATGACTTCACAGCTGAGGCAACGCACACTCGTACACCAAGCCAGTTTGACAGTCCCATAACGGAAATGATGCGCCGGCCCGGCCCTCTCACGGAGAATGATCGTCAATGTAGATGTCGGATAACATGATATTTCAATATCGAATACGAAGTGCTGCTTGGTGCGATCTACAGGCATGTACGGCTCTCTAGCGCGAATCCTTCGATGCTGATTGGCCTCATAAGGGTAGACGAGCTAGAAAGGAGCTCTATCTACCCTTTCCCACGTCACGTTCCTTAAAAGAAATAGGCTAAATCACAGCAACGCAACCTCTTTTAGAGCTAATTCAGCTTCACTTGATGGGATAAGCCCCTACGGCAAGGGGTGCTAGACGCCCATGTATAACAGGTTTCGTGATTTTAGCGAGCGAAATCCAATAGAAACCTGACTGGGATCTTAGAGAATCTTGGAACTGGCAATAGCCATCAATTCTAACAATGCCTATATAATGCACTGCGCGCGGTGGGCATTTTAGCGGGTATGCAGATAATCGTCACAGGGCAAGCTAGAGAACCTTCCACCGTCTCGATTGGTAGAGACTAATCGTAGTACTATATTTCTCACGAGTACGAGATAAGATTTTGCCGGATTTACTCGGTGCTACGTGAAATGTTGATCGTAAGGGCGTCATCGGGGGGCATACCGAGCCACTAGTTTTGATGAGAAGCGTGCCAAACCTGTCAGGTATAAAATATATCACATCTCAGTGCGAACGCAAGATTACATTCACTTCACAGTCGCTTCTTTACTTACCCTAAACACTCAAATACTTGACTTACACCTTCACTCTACGGAAATGAAGCTCTTCGTAATCGCTGCTCTCGTCTCCGCCGCTCTGGCTCTTCCGTAAGGTCACGCAGCTCTTCCTGGATTCCTTCTAACATAAAAGCTAGAACGCCAGTGGAGTCCGTCTGTCCCATCTGGGCTCCACCTTCGTGGCCGGGATGCATTACCAAGCGCGATCCTAAACCTGAGCCTGAGCCAGTGGAGTCTGTCTGCCCCATCTGGGCTCCACCTTCGTGGCCCGGTTGCATCACCAAGCGCAACGAGTGAGGTGGAGGAATGACTGGCAGAGCGAACTGCGTGCGTACGAGTGGGGCTTCAGGCAGATATATTGCTCCTTCATATGAAATACAATGATGGCATATGCGATGGGAAACTGGGTTGGTGGTTGTAAGGTAAATATTCTATAATATAGTATTTACGGACCATTACTACCTTTTTGGGCGTCTTGCACTATTTGTCCAAATTCTGTCCTGTATCAATCTGGGCCTTTCAGAGTTATATATAGATATTGTTTAGGTGCAAAGGCGGTCATACGGAATTCTTTGGTAAGACTCGCAGTTGATAGATGGTCGAATTGCTAGGAGCTCAGGAAGCAGGCTCTTTAGTAGACGATCACGGAGAGAGACGCCTCTGGTAGGTAGTCAAGGCTCGTGGATCACACTGATAGGTAGGTAGAATCTAAAAAGTATTGTACAGTCAGTCTTTATTTCTAATTTAGTGTACAAGAGGTGATATCTCCTGTCTAGCTACAATGCCAGGTAGCTAGAGGTCCAAAACAAATAGAGCTAGCCTCTATTTGGCAGCCTTACTAGTGTGAGGACGGGTTTCGATCTCACTATATGGCGATAGCCTCACGATGAAGCTGGGCAGGGATAGGACGTTGAAACTCTATTACACGGAAAATACTAAGGTGGAGAGCAGAAGGTAAACAGGCGGAAGCCTTTTACCTGCTCGATCCACGCTAACCTTATGCGGGCCTAGTGCCCCGTCCCTAATAGTGACCATCATACACGCGGGAGTCACGTGACAGGTCGCCATTCACTCTCTGGCTCGAAGCCTCATGTGATGGGCCGTCACAACTAGGTAGCACGGCACAATGTCTTCAAATACTAGTATAAGGGATTAAGGAGGCAGGGACGCTTAATAGGAGAGATAGTAATAATTATATTACTACGAAGTAGACATTAGACTATTTCTTAAAAAATTTAGAGTAGGCTTGGAGACTTAGGTATATATATCTAGCTTCTCTAATAAGTATCTAAATACATAGGTATAACAACTTCCTAGGTCGTTCTTAATATAATAAACTACTTATCCTGACTGCTCTTATATTCTACTCTCCATGAATTGTCTTTAATAACCCTTTCGCAGCATGTTTTCCCAACACTTCTAACGTTCCCATCCCCAACATCTCCAACACGCTGACATCAAATCCAAATGTCTGCTTCCACCATTGCCGCATATCAATTGCAATCAGACTATCCATGCCGAGATCCACCAAACCCAGCATAATATTCAACTCCTCATCATCCTTCATCAGCAAGCCTTGCAACTTCGCGCCTATCTCCATCGCGAGAATGTGCTCTGCCTCTACGGTCTTAAGGATTGAAGCGTCGGCTCTGGCGGAGGCTAAGAAGGACTTGAAGTCATCGCTAGATGAGGCGGATGCGCTGTCGGACAATGAGCTGTTGTGGTAGACCGCCATGCGCGGGTCGCGCCGCCATACGGCGCGGTTTTTGTCGCTAGAGAGAGGTATCGTGGATGCTAGGCCCATGACGAATGTGTTCGGGTGCGCGAGGCCGGCATCTTTCCTCAGGGCCTTCGGAGACACAGGCCCTGTTGCCAGCGTCAGTGCATCAATAACGTCTCGCTCCTTGAGCGTATGGAAACCCTGTGCCCGGAACGTATTCAACAGGTCAGCAGAGGTGCTCACGACGCCGACGTCCTCTACGACACCTAGATCAATAGACGTGGCGGGCAGGCCTAGGCCAGTGCGATACTGGCAGAAGGCATCAAGGAATGTGTTCGCGGCGGCATAGTTGGCCTGGCCCTTGTTCCCAATGACGCCTGAGATGGAGGAGAAACAGACAAAGAAGTCGAGCTTGGCGCCGGCTTCGACGGTCGCGTTGTGCAGATTCCAGGTACCCTGGATCTTAGGCGCGCACGCGGCGGTCCAGTCAGACCAGGGCATGTTTGACCATAGTTGGTCGCGGAGGACCATGGACATTTGAATGACGCCCTTGAGTGGAGCAGAAGAGGAGCATTTCAGGGCGGCAGCAACGTCAAGAGTGTTAGTGACGCTGCCCTGGATGAGATCAACGGCGCAACCCATGGTCCGGAGTTCGTGGACAAGAGTTTTGTCTTCAGGTCTGGTGCCGGCGCTGCGGGAAAGGTAGACGAGATTGCGGGCGCCGTGCTCAACCATCCAGATAGAGATGGTGCGGCCGAGGCCACCGAGGCCACCGACGAGAAGATAAGATGCGGAGGGGTCGAACTTTGCGACTCGCTTGCGTTCTGCAACGCTGGATTCGAGGAGTGAAGTTTCGGCCGTTTGGCGGAGCTCAACAACAATCTTGCCAACATGGACACCTTGCTGCATGTACGAGAAGGCACCTTGGACTTCGGTTGCGCTGAAGATCCTTGCAATGGGAAGTGGTTTGATGTGACCCCACTTGTGAAGATTCAGAGCCAATTCAAGGAGTCTGGCAACGTTAGTCTCCGCAAAAATCGAGTGTGATATCTCACTTACCTTGCAATGACCCTAGGCTTTGCCACTCGGATACGGTCCATGTCAACGCAAGCGTAAGCCCTATTCTTCAGGAAGACGTCCATGTCAAGCTTCGCCGCTCCAGACAGATCTCTCTTGCCAATCTCAACCATCTTACCGAATTCGGCTACACAGTGCCAACTCGCGTGAAGCATCTCTCCGGACAGGGAATTTACTACGAGGTCTACACCTTCGCCGTTGGTATTTCGCTTGATAGCATCCGCGAAAGACGCATCACGCGAGTTGAAGATCCGGTTGGGGCTAACACCAAATTGTTCCGTCAGGAGCTTGGCCTTTTCGTCACTACTAACCGTAGCATAGACCTCGGCACCAATCATGTTCGCAACCTGGATAGTAGAAAG
Organism: Periconia sp. TS-2; assembly: GCA_030378425.1. NCBI lineage: Eukaryota > Fungi > Ascomycota > Dothideomycetes > Pleosporales > Periconiaceae > Periconia > Periconia sp. TS-2. The sequence goes on along the minus strand of JASNQO010000042.1, from coordinate 88,840 downwards.
GCCAACACCACCAGCAGCACTGTGTATCAGGACTGACTGTCCTCTTTGAAGTACGCCGATATCGATCAGGGAGTAAAGAGCGACGGTATACGCCGAAGGTATGGTTGCAGCATCAGTAAAACTCATGCCATCAGGGATTTTGATACAAAGAGACTCTGATATCGTAATTCTTGAAGAGAAGGCGTTTCGGGCAAGCACCATGACGCGGTCGCCGACCTGAAGCTTCTTGGCTTCGGGGCCCGTACAATGAACGATGCCAGCAGCTTCATATCCGAAGACAGCATCGGAATTGTCAGCGCCCGATGCAATTTGTATGTCTTTGTAGCTCAGACCTGTACTGTATATCTCAATTTCGACTTGATCAGCTATAGCAGGCTCAGCTGCACGACGTTCCCAGTGCAGCCCTTCCATACGGCCAGGCCTATCAATAGCAAGCACCGTCTTGTCGTTCGGTTCGGCGATCATGAGCTCGTCAGAGAGGGCATGTGGGTACAGTCTACCGATATTGACTTGCCCATTGAGCACGGCGTACTCCATCTCCGGGTCAAATACAGCATCATCCGTGCGATATTGAAACTTCTCAAAGACTTCAAAGACCTTGGCTTCTATGAAACAGTCTGTTTGACATACTGCGAAGGATAACCCGGTCTCGTTGCGCACTGTACGTGCAAAGCCAAGTATTGGGCCGTAGCGTGGATCCTGAACCTTAAGACTGCTAAGAGGCGTAATCCAGAAAATACCAGCATCTTTAATGTTGTCTATATATGCTCTAAATTTGTTGTAGGCCTCCTCTGTCAGATTTTGGATGAAGGGTCCTTGGAGATCCAGAACTGAAACGACGTCTTGTCCGGCGATAGGGATGTCGTTGATGGTAGAAAGTACGACATCATAGCCACGGCTCTTAAGCTCTTGCTCAATACCACCGACACTAGGATCGAGGCTAGTGTAGAGAAGTGTGACTTGTTTGGCCACATTGACTGCGCTTTCTGGTCTTGCAACAAGGACGGAACTGATCGAATCAGTTGCTTTCAAATCAGCCACCAATTTGCAGGCGCGAAGATGTTCTTCCCATGCTTGAGTATCTATGTAAGGCTCATTCTTCCACCAAGTGGGAAGCACTCCAAATACAAAGTTGGCCCATAGAGATGAAGGAGTAAGTTCCTGAAGGAGGAGGCGACCTTGTGGATGAAGAAGACTTCGTACGTTCGTTAAACTTGTGCTGAGGTCCTCAGTCTGGTAGATAACGTTATTCGCAACGATAAGGTCGAATTCACGATCGCCAAAACCTTGCTCTTCAAGTTCCTTGCAGATATCAAGTGTTGCGTAGTCCATGTTGCGTACGTCCTTGAATTGTTCTTTAACTGGGTTAAACAGATTCGAGGAAACATCCGTGAAGACATATTTGGAGAATGATCCCCCAAGATGGCCTAAGATAGTTGCAGTAGACAAACCGGTGCCAGCACCCAATTCAAGAACACGAAGGTTGGGCTTGCTGTGTGCAACACTACGGATGAATTCGGAAGTATCGTAATGTTTGATGAAATCTTGGACCTTGTTAAGAACGTCATCTCTCTCGAGAACATCCAGCGCTTGTAGCTCCCCGGTAAGTATTTTTTCAATGGAACCACTGATATTTGCGATTGCTTGAGCAACATTAGTAACGGGGGTCCCGGCGAGGATCTCTACTTGAGCCTGGATCTGGGTTGAAATATCTTCCCCAATCGATAATGTCTCGATCGACTGAACCCAGTTCTTGTACTTTTGCAGATGCGATGTTGATGATTCGATACTCGCACTACAGCGTTTCGCCTGCGCGAGGCAGAGCTGCAGGAGGATTTCTAGGCTAGCCGCATATTCCGAGTGATCAGTCGAGGACTTTAGAACGTCTTCCGCGGCTTGGAACTCGATGTCCTTCTTCCAGACATGGCGAGCTGCCGCATGCGAGTCGCCTGTGCTGGGGCTGTCCAAGATTGTGGAAGCAAAATCGATCATTTGCATGACAACCTGACCATTAGAGGTATACTCACCGTTGCCTAAAACCCCATTCGTGCCAATGAAAGAAGCGGAGACGCTAGCATCGAGGTCAGTATAGCACCTAGAGATGCTGAGCTCGGTAACGCTCGAAGCGACGTTGTTCTTGAAGTTTCCTGCCAATCCCAGAGCAGAAGCAGTAACAAGAAGCTGTAGAGTCGAGTCGATGATTGTCGGATGCAAGTGGTAGTTAGTCTCATCTCCTTGGACGCAATTCTCGACGTGAGCTGTAGCAAGACCTGGATAAACTGTCGAGGTCCTGATGTTATCCAAACACTGGAAGCGAGGTCCATACATATTACCACCTTGGCGGACTGTTTGGTACCACTTGCGTGTATCGACACAACGAGGCAGGTCGGGGCGATCCTCTGTTACAGGGCCAAGCCTCTCAGCCATGCCCCTAACTTGACCAGCACAATGCTTTGTCCACACGTGTCCGTTATGCGATCCCACCGTAAACTCCCACCATTCGCTATCCTGGGAGCTCGTCAGACGATGACGCCGAAGAGTTGTGATCAACTCGACCGGTTCGCCGTCAGGTAGAACAAGAGCAATCGTAGCCGCCGTATTGCGGATCTTGAAACCATCCTGAATACCGGTCACTTGACGAATTGCCTCGCCAGCCATGGAAACATATCCAGCAAACGGGAAAATCGTATCGTTGCCAATCTGATGATCGCGAAGCCAAGGGGCATTGTCGAGATGGAGCAAATTACGCCACATAGGCTCGTAATCAGTGCTCTCTATAGTTTTTACACCGAGAAGATCGTGATGCGGAAATGGCCGCAAACGCCATTCCTTAGTAGCTCTGGTCTCATGCCAGTTCCGGACGGAGTGGTTCCATGGGTACCTTGGCAATCCGGTAAGTGTTGTTCCAATTGGGAACATGGCCTTGAAGTCAAGAGGCACATGTAGCGTGTGTAGCTTTCCAAGAGCAGTCAAGAAAGTCTCAGTACCACTTTGACCTCGTAGAAGTGCTGACACGTATGGTGCACTAGTCGATCGCTCACTCCAGATCTGGCGCAGAGGCCCAGCGAGTGCAGAATGGGGTCCAACTTCGAGGAACATCGCATTTTTGCCAACAGGGTGATCAAGAACGCTCAATACAGCACTGCGGAACAGGACTGGGTTCTCGAGATTCGATTGCCAATATCGTGAGCCGAGCATCGTATTCTCATCCAAAAGCTTTCCAGTAACGCTGGAGAAGAAGGGCTTAACAGGATGCTTGCCGAACATCTTCGGGCCAACCATTTGGTAGTAGTCCTCACCAATCTCAGCCATGTGGTAAGAGTGGTAAGCTTTCTCAACTTTCAAGATCCTAGCTAGCACACCAGGATTTGCTCTTGAGATGGCAGCAACCACTTCCTCAACCTTTTCAGCGTCGCCAGATAGGGTCACACTCTTGGGTGAGTTCTCGCAAGCGACACCAACGTTTGGAACTAGAAAGGGCTTCACATCGTCCCAGCCCATGCCAATGGCAGCCATAGCTCCCTCACGCTGTTGCTTTTTGGAAACAGCTCCTCTGTAGAATGCGGTAGTAATGGCTTGTTCGGCGGTCAATGCACCAGATGCGTAGGCTGCACCGATTTCACCAGAAGAGTGCCCGACAACAGCATCGGGAGTAACACCGACAGCGGCAAAAGCATCGACAAGCGCAACCTGAATAGCAGTACAGAGGGGTTGCGATAATTCTGCGAGGCCGACCTGACTGGTTTTAGCAGGCTTCCGCAGCTCACCCTCGATAGTCCACTTTGGCGCATTCTCCAGAGTCTTGAGGTGTTGGTCCATCGATTTGATGCGGGATTTGAATTCTGCATTGGACCGCATGAGCTCTCTGCCCATTTGAGGCCATTGAGCACCTTGACCTGTGAACACCATCACAATATTAGGGCTTTGAGTAGGCTTAGCAACTGGAGATGGAGCGCCTGGCTTGTCTCTGCTCGCGACGACAAAAGCACGGTGTGAAAGATGCTCCCTCTTTGTAGCAAGAGTGTAAGCAAGGTCCTCAACGCGCTCGGGGTTCTTAGTGAGGTAGTTTGTATAGTTGTCGATCATCTTCGTAAGCGCATCTGTCGTGTTCGCTGAGTAGAGAAGTAGCTGAGGGGTATCCGAAGCCTCTTCCAAGACCGGAGCTTGGTTGAAGCTTGCTGCTGAGTCGAGGATCACATGGACATTGGACCCTCCAATTCCGAAGCTGTTGATGCTCACTCTCTCTTTGCGGCTCTCTGGCCAAGGTGTTGGCTCAGTCGGGACCCTCAATTTCATAGCATCGAACGGGATCTTGGGGTTCGGGCTAGTAAACTTGATGTTTGGGGGAATGATGCGATTTTCGAGGGAGAGAACGGATTTGATCAAAGACGACAGACCGCTAGCGCCTAGGAGTCGATGTTCAGCCACTTTACCCTATGGTTATAGATGAAGTGGAGTGACTTGCCTTCGCTGTGCCCAAAGTTCGGCTTAATTGAGGTGATATGCATTCCCTTCTCGCCGAATACACGGCCAATGGCCTTAGCTTCAATCGGATCCCCAGCAGGTGTACCAGTTCCATGCAGTTCGGCGAACCCAGTCTCACAGTAGTCAGTGATACCTGCAGCCTTATAAGCATGTCGTATCAGGGCTTCTTGAGCCTCTCCGCCAGGAGATGTAATGCCTGGGGTTTTGCCATCGTGATTAGTAGCCGTTCCACGAATGACAGCTCGAATAGGGTTCCCGTCACGAACAGCATCAGCAAGAGGCTTGACGTATATGGCATTGGCGGCTTCAGCACGAGCATAGCCGTTGGCGTCCGCCGAGAAAGTCTTGCAAGAGGCATCTGGCGAGATTGCTCCTTGCTCGAACAGCTTGGCGGTCATGGTGGGTGTGAGGATCATACTGACACCGCCGATGATAGCTGCGGTACAATCTCCATTGGCAATAGCTAGACATGCATCATGCAGGGAGACGAGGGAAGAGGCGCATGCGGTACGGATAGTTATGCTGTTGTAGTTAGATTCCTATTCCAGATTTGTATCGAGTTTCCTACCTGGGCCCCTGGAGGTCCATCTCATACGAGATACGATTAGACAAAGCGAAATCCCCCTGCCCAACAATACGATGAACACCATATTGCTGTGAGTCTTTGTCCATCATCTCGCACCAGTCTTCAGAGTAATTGCCGACCCAAACACCAGTCTTAGTACCTCGCCAGGCAGTGACGCCAGCATCTTCGACAGCCTCTCTAACAACTTCCAATAGTTGGCGTTGTTGTGGATCACAACGCTCAAGTTCATTCTGTGTCATGGAGAAGAAAGTCGTATCCATAGTACCTGGGTCATTGTCAAGAAAGTAACCGTGCTTAGCGTTCACAGTGCCAGGCTTCTCTTTCTCTGAATACCACCCGTTGATATTGTATCGAGATGCCGGAACCTCGGCGCGGGCGTCGTTCTTATTGATTAAGAACTCCCACAACTCTTGTGGACTGTTGACACCGCCGGGCAGTCGGCATGCCATACCACAGATGGCAATGGGCATAGGACTGTTCGTGCCTTGACTCCTATCATTATTGGCAGATCCTTCGCCGTTAAGAGATCCATCACTAGGAGTGGGTGTAACGCCATAGTCGTTCGGTTGCCTGCTGTTTTCCACATGAACGTAACTGCGAGGTTCAGAACTTAAGTCAGTTGCGTGGGGAGCCATTCGGACTAGTCCGGTGGAAGGTGTAGAGAAAAGCTTAGAAGAGGTCTACAGAGTATAGAGGCGAACTGAAGTGAAACGACAGGATATTCGTCAATGCAGGGTTTGTCGACGAAGCCAGAGCTGGGCAAAGTTGTGTCAAAATGCGATGGTCGAGCTCTTAACGTTGGGAGTGATAGAGACCTCAGGAGTCATTTCGAGAAGATGAATATCTAGAGGAATAGCAGAAAAACGCGCCATTGTTCAACGCTTATACGTAGCAAAGTTAAGAAGCAAAATTTCTCCACTTAACTTTCAGCATGGATTCGCGTACTAGTTACTCAAAATCGCTCTCTTCCTACTAAAAAGGCATGCGCCTTGGCGGACATGCGGAATCCGCAGGTATTGACATGTATCCGAGATGTGAAGCTAACCGCTGGAGCAAGGTAGAGAGCCGTTAAGGTCCCATGGGGCGAGTTGAAAAGCGATGACAACATCCCGAGATACCAATGCGTGATAGATTGAGTAAGCTCGTACATGCAGGGGACCGACGATCAAGGCCCCCATTTCCGACATGACGAGGAACGTCCCATATCAGCAGGTATGTATGCAAGACCTTGTGTATTACGAGCCGAGCTCAAAAGATTATAGTTATCACGTGTTCCCAGCCTGAAACCCAAGCAGATCAAATTCTTAGGCAGAAACTTCTACATAGTCCGAGCGTTGTAATTCGATGTTTGACGAGAAAAGCTAGGACATACCCTTATATCGGCCCTTAGTTACTACATTCCTGTTATAATGAAGTGGTTAGTCTGCATTGTCAGTGTATTTGGTATGGTTATCCAGTGTTCGTACCCTTGTATGTACGTAACCGTTTTAATTTTTGAGCGTGCCTCGATGCTTTAGTCGGGGTATGAGAGTCGTAAGGTTGGTAGGAGTGAGAAGTGCGTCAGATCCCGCTGGGAAGCCATGTAGAGACCGAGGATTCTGCCGGTGTTGCTTATTCCCTTGCTCCTCGATTGTAGTAGCTTGAGTGGTTGTCCGTTGCCCCCGCGACGGGTTCCGACAGCCGAATTGATGTGCATCTACTAGCCACATTCCTACAGCTGGGATAGATAGTTATTTGGGACTTTTGATTCGGGGTCAACTTCATGTGATTTACAAAATAGCAACCATCGATGGTGTATGTTGGTCATGGGGGCACTTAGCCGGTGTGAGATGCTGACGAGCTATACGAGAAGGCGTGAACAGGGTCGCGTTCAAGGCTTCAGTATTTGTGGATAGGTATGTTTCCAAACACAATAATATATCAAGGGCTAGACCTGTCGTCGAAAAGTTCAAGTGTCGTACGTAATGAAATCGACGAAGCTTAAGTCTAGAGTGGTCATTGGTGTCAGGTGACCAGCTAGACCGCTAAGACGCTTATATATCAAGTAGACAGCATGAGTAACAACTCTCTTAATAATATATCCTTATTATTACATAAATAACACAGCTGATTGGAACCCGCCATCGCAATGCTGTCAGACCGAACTAGAAAGACCAACTCATAGTACCAGCGCATGATCATTGTGTCTCGTTCGATATGTATGCCACAGTAAATAGTTGAAGTGATCCAAATACTGATGGACCATGCACATTAGGTGGCAGATTTAGAGGCTTCAGGGCAGCTTGCCATTGAGTGGTGATGGCAAAGATATATCGGGTATCTTTCTAATACAATACAATCGAAAATAGCCATAATGCGCGTCTATATAGAGGCCTGACAAGTTCAGATCTTCCTAAAGTGATTCATAGCATACTAATGTAGATGCGCTTTTCTATCGGTGCGTTTCCGGAATGCGGAACCCGCCGGGCATCTGCCGGGTTCCACCATCCTTCCGGACTTTTAACGGAATTGGAACAATCGCCATGCGAAGAGTAAAATCATGACCTGCACTGGGGATTGAGGTATGTGAGTCGCTGCAGAGGGCTTTGTGAAACGTAGATAGCTGTCATGGCATGTTGGAACCCGAGCTCTCAGCGAGACCAGTAATTTATCTTCGACATTGCAAGCAAGAGCTGCGATACAAAAAGTAAAGGGACATTAAAGAGCATGGATGCAACACCCACACGCTCTAGACGTCCATCCACCCTGCGAAACTTTCTTGTTCTTCGACTCTCAAGCCTAGAAGACCTCAGTCAACATGGTCAATGCCGAGCAACTTGCGGAGTGGTTCCCCAACAAGAAGGCGAAGGCCCCAGGAATGAAAAATGCCCCAGTGTTTTATCGTAACCTAGAGGAGGCCCTCGATATCAAGCGGGCTGAGAACGCGACTTTCAATTTGCGCAAGAACGAACCTGCCCCTGATAGTATCGATTTCAGCACTCTTGACTTTCTCCACATAAGCAAGACCGGAATGATTCGTCAGCCATTCCTGGACGAGCTCGCTGCCAACCCAGATTTTAGTCTTGGTGCTGGTGGCTCGCGTCTCTTGAACGGAAACAATACTTACACCGATTCGGCCGAGCGCGAGATTGCTGAGTTCCACTCTGGCGAGACCTCTTTGATGTTCCATTCTGGATTCGAAGCCAACGTTGCAATTATGGTTGCAGTCCCTAGACCAGGCGATGCGATCGTGTTCGACGAACTTGTGCATGCTAGTATGCATGAGGGTATGCAGACTAGCAAGGCACTTTGCAAGAAGGCTTTCAAGCACAACGACCTCGACAGCTTTCGAGAGGTCCTTTTGGAGGTGCAAGCATCTGAGTCCCTCATTCGTGATGGAAAGCGTAGTATCTTAGTCGCACTCGAGTCCTTATACAGCATGGACGGCGATTTATGTCCGCTCAAGGAGATTATTGAGATCGGGGAAGAGATTTTTCCTAATGGAAACATTCAATTCTTTGTTGATGAGGCCCATACTACCGGCGTTTTTGGCTATCAAGGTCGTGGCTTCGTCAATGAGCTAGGTCTCGAGCACAAGGTGGCTATCCGCATGCATACCTACGGCAAGGCTTTTGCCTGCACAGGAGGTTTGTTGTATCACCTCAGGCTCTAACGAGTCCATGCTAACTCGATTTTAGCAACGGTTGTCTGCAATGAGACAATCCGCGACACTCTCATCAATACTGCTCGATGCTTCATCTATAGCACAGCACCATCATTTCCTATGGTAGCTGCAATCAAAGCCGGCTATAAACTCATGCGGTCTGGCCAGACTATGGCAGTAAGCTTCTCAGATTCTTTTCAAAGACCATGTTACTAACATAGAGTAGCTTCAAGACAACATCCGCCACATTGTCCGCCACTTCTGCAAGACAATCCAAGAGCACGAAGTCTGGGATGAGGCCAACGACGAAGGCATTCTCTCTATCCCTAACATGGAGGACTGGGAATCGAAACCCATGCTGACTCAAGTCATGCCCGTCATGACGCGCCAGCGCTACACCAAATTCCTCTGCTACCACCTCCAGCTTGCAGGCATAAATTGCTTTCCAATCGACTATCCGGTTATTCCCCGTGGCATGAATCGGCTGCGAATTGTGTTCCATGCGACGAACACAGAAGAGGAGGCTGAGAAGCTAGCGAATGGAATTTGCGAGTGGGCGCAAGAGATGCTAGATATTGAGGCAGCAGGTAGGGGCGGAATTAAGATTCCAAATGCAGCCAGGCAAGTGTATGCTGCACAGGCTGCGGCTGAAGCGAACGTTCCAACAGCTGTACAGGCCAAGCAATCGCCAAATGGCAATGTCAATGGTGTCTCCAAGAGTGTGAGTGTCAGCGTAAGGGAGTTGAATGGGGCGATTACTGTTCGGTAGGTCCAAAGGGGGACAGTAATACAGATGTCCTTTTGGTAGCATATTAGAGGCCTTGAGAAACATAACTTTTCCTCCCTCATTCAGAACATATTCAGCCTATGCATAACAAAGAGTAAGGAGTAGCACTGCTACTCAGCCGTGTGGTATCTAGTAACAACTCTCGCCTTAGTCTTTGAATTCATTTAAACAATGATGGGAAAGCTGATGTATTTTAGACAGTGCGTTAGGCTCTTACTCCTACAACTTAGCCAACGATAACGAAACTCTTGACATTGTGTTTTCTCTTAGGCGGCATTTCAGAACCAAGCGAAGCACTGTTTCCATATTTGTCCCAAAAAAAAAACCTCATACTCCTCTTCAACTTAGATCTGACATGAGCGCCAGCGAGATCGATAAGCAGGCCCAGGTACCTCCGTATATTGAGCACAAAAGTCAAGTTTGGACTTTCGAAATGACCATTCGGACTATCGGATTCCTCAACTGACGCTAAACGACTCTGCACTTAGAGACATCAGAACGAGGTTGAAGACTTTGCTTTGACCCGCCATTTCATTCATTGCCAGATTTTCAGGCCGATATATGGCATCAAACCGGTTGAGGAGGCTAGATTTTATATCCATCTCTTGATCGGCGAACACATCGGACGTTAACTCTAGAAATTTTGACATGATATCTATGGCATAAAGACTTGTGTGAAATGACTTCAGCAATGCTTCCAGGCCACTCAAATGCCCCAAAAGTCCAGGAAGCTCTGCAACTCTCTATTCACCCTTTCGTGCTGATCATGGAATACCCAATGCCCTGCATTAGGAATCGTCACCACCCTTACACCCATCTCATAATGTCTCACCAGATTGTTGATTGTCTTGCCAGAGAAATAAGGATCGCCTTCGCCCCATAGGATAAGGCCTTCACCAGTCATTAGCCGTGACCTTGAAATTGCGGGTCTTGTAGGATTCGCTCGTGCCTCTAAAGGTTTACTTACTCGGATATCTGTGAAATATAAAGGGTCGTGGCTGGTCATATGGCGGCCGCGTGTAATCCTGCTTGTAATAGTTCATCATCCCGTCTATAGGCGAGGCGTCCAGGTATGCCGCGATTTCCGCCGCATATGTAGTATTGCGGTAGTATTGAATGAGCGATGAGATGTTCTTCGGCTGGCCAGGTTGCCAGGCGAGGAACGGGAGGATATACCGTGAGATCTCCTGTTGTTCTGGGTCTGTGGCAAGAAGGTCTTCGAAGGTGGGCGAGTCAGTGTTCATGGCCACGAGGGCGCGGGTACGGTTTGTGTATGTGAGTGCAAACACCCAAGCAACCGTGCCACCCCAATCATGAGATATTAATGTCACATTGTCGAGGCCCTCATGGTCGACGATGGCTAACATGTCTGATGCGAGGAGATCCATAGCATACTCTGACTGGTTCAGTGGAACTGAGCTGGGTGGGTATCCACGAAGATCAGGTGTGATGACTGTATAGCGGTCCTGAAAATAAGGAACCTGAAAAAGTGACCACGTCCTCGAATTGTCCGGAAAGCCATGGATGAACAACAGAGGTGGTCCTGAGCCATACTTGCTATAATGGATCCTGTTACCGTTGTTCGTGATATTGAACTCCTGAATAGAGGTCGTGTTGGAGCTTTCAAGAGTTGCAAATTCCAGAAGCGATGCGGAGAGAATAGTCGCTGTCGGCAGCAAGTCAGTAGAAGATCAGCGGTGTGTTGGGTGTGCACATGCATGGCAAAAGAGCTGCGGCTCTCAGAAGTCGTCCTACACGCATTTCGACAGCGCCTTAGTGTCACTATCATTAAGTCTGGTCTTCAGTCCATTTAAGTGATTATAACCAGAGAAAAGTGCATTCGATGGACCTAGGAATGGAGGAAGCAAGAGATGCGCTAAGATGTGCAGACTAGCTAGAAGGAGTATGTCGCTTGCTAGGACATAGTAGACATGCATACATAAGCGGCGGTCGGAATCCGTCTCAACAGTAGTGTCCGCGTTTAGATTCCAAGGTCTATAGGGCTTTAGATAGTTTTAAGTTTTATATACTATTAAATAAGTTTTTAGATAATTCTAAAGAATACACTTATTAGTTTATCTTAGTTTATATTTTTTTTTTAAATTATTTTAGTCTCTAAGTAAAAAGTTATTAATTTTTATATTTAGAGTTTATTTTAATATCCTTTTAGTTCTAATTTTATATTTAATATATTATATAAAGCTTTTTTAAAGCTATAAATAATATATTTATATCTTAAGTAAAACACTTAAAGTAGTTATTTAATATATAACAGTTAAATAGTATTTAAATACTTAATATTTAATAATGGCTTATTTTAAATAATAAATAAATTACTTTAATTACATATACTTTAAAGTAAATATCTTAGGCTATTTATATATATACCATAGTAGAGATTCGCTATTTAGTACTCTAAAAAGTCTATGTCTTTAGATAGTTGTTGACATGCTGTCTGTGCTGGATCCTGCATGCCTGCGAAAAAGGCTTGGTGTCGCATCATAAAGTCGGCATTATTCTGTGCCGATCCATGGCTTCCATACAGATTTCTACTATTCATATTTTGCGTCAAACAAGTCGAGTCGCTCTTTTGAGGTATCACCCCGCCGTAGGTAGCCTGTGAATAAGGGGAAGTTGTGGGCGCATATCCTTGTGATGGATTGGGAGAGTAATTGGGGCCGTAAACTAAGTTCTCGTTGTTGGATGAAAGAGGCGTAGTGCTTCCAGAGTCGTAAATCGTATTTGCGAGAGTGGATGAGGTGGCTTGATTGTCTGGTTGAGTGATTAAAGCCGTCAGGGGGTTATTTTCCTCGTTAGAAAAGGCTCGCATGAGGTGCTGCTGACGCGAATGTGAGGAGTATGAGCTGGGACTGCGCTTCTTCCGCCTGATATCTTTCTGCTGCTCTGAGGTGTATGCATCTAATACTTGTACAGCTGCGGCGATATGTGGTGGTAGTGAGGCGTTACTTTGCTGGTTGTTGTAATATCTAGGGTAGGCTTGTTGATTACTGGCGTAATCTAGCCTTCGCGATTTTTGGACGTTCGCGGGCATTTGGGATCGTATGGTTTGTAGTGAATTCTCGATCTTTGACACAGAATCTACAAGACAGTCCAGCCTATCACGCAAGTCGCTGATTGTTTTCATTCTGTGATGATGTTAGTCCCCTCGAAAACTATCGTACAACCCAATAAAGGAAATAAGCATAAGAGGGAGGACAATTTTGTCACTTACAAAACAACTGTCTGGTTCTTCTTCTTCCCAGAGCCAGACCATTCACAATCATAACCAAACCGAACACAGTTTTGACAATGAGGTTTCTCGCGATCGCATCTAATCTTTCTGAGGCGGCATTGACTGCAAACTGTTGTCGGCCCCACATTAGTATTGTCTTGCATGCAATGGTCGCGAAAGATATCTTACCTTGGTAATCGTTGCGTACAGAGTCGTTACTCATGGCGGTTTTGAGGGGTAAAAGTCGAAGCAAAGGTGAATGTTGGAGTTGTACAAATCTGTATTTGAACGTGGTAGAGATAAGTTTGCAATCATATAGTCAAGCGAGTACAAAGATGGCGTTTAGTCCTCTAGTATGGAAGTTACACCAGTAAAGTGGCGCTGTCATGCTTAAGTTCCATGTTACGTCAGATTATAGCGAGGGAAGAGCTTTTTAAACACCTGCACCGTTAGATGGGGAACCGCAAGGTAAAAGGCCACTTTGGACTAAGCTACATGATCCACCATTGTGCAATTCGGGCCGTAATCACCAATTGCTCCTAGTGGTATGCAAAGGAAGCCTTCTAAAAACATCCGTGTTAGCATGCAGCGGAATTCATAAACGTCTGACCGCCATCTTGAAGAAGGATTCTCATACATACAGTCCCCTCCCCTGTACGGGTTGTTGGTGCAAAAACAGTCCCGTCTGTCCGGAACCAGACATTTTGACTGGCTTAGAGATGATCAAATTGTGTATAGTAACCTTTTTTTTATTAGGATAGAGGCTCACGCTTACTATAGTAATCCCTCTTAAGAGTTATTTCACCCTAATTAGCTTTACAATACGCAATTGGCTGACATCATAATCTTATGTGTGGGTGCTATGGGGACTGTATTATCCAGCAGTTACAACATCATTGTCGATGTAGCGGATAGCTTTCGAGTGCTCCAGGTAACTTTGAAAGGATGCGCTATAAAGGAACCACTCGATGATGACCTGGGAGAGCCTCATCCTTTGGCATTTTAACCCTGTTTTAAAGCGGGGAAGAGCGCCAGAAATCTGTACAGGGGGCATTATTGGATACTACAGCTAGGCGGAATTCTAGTCACTTGATTCTCCAGACCCTATGCTATACAGTCCAGCATATACAGACTTGCAAACCTTCACCACCTACTTCCTCCAAGGTATGCTAGTGATATTTGCTCATCCCATGGGTATAGACCCCGCGTATACGGGTGCTCGAGACTGTACAACGGTAACTCTCGCGATGTCGCTCCAAACAAGGAAACAGTAGGGTTTAAAACCGGTTCCGAGCTCTTCACAAGCGTTATTCCCAGAGCTTGAATGAGGAGATGAGCGCATTTTCACCTGCAGTAATGTGACGACATGGATCTGACCGCCTACGAGGTAGGACGCGTCGTTGGCTGCTTCAACGGGACCGATCTGCGCTCGCATTCCGATCCACTCCCAATACTGGCATGGACATCTCGTTGTCCGTAGCCGAGATTGCGACATATCCGACATTTTGAAGCAACAATAGTAGATCTGTTCGGTCTTACCACTAGAGAACGGATTCTGGCAAACCCCCCAACACGGCAGGCAGCTATACGGGGGATTCATTAGGACGAAGGCCTGGAGGGACCTTCTGAAATAGCAGAAGCATTGGTAGCAGGCTCTATGGTAGCAGATATAGGCTTCGCCCTCAGTCACCGAAGCACCACAACACAACGTCATAGCCACTCGTGATATGCTGATACCAGAAGCATTCTCGTAGCAAAATTAAATTAAAGCTTATGGAGCCTGTACTAGTCCGATTGTAGGCGAGATTTTTACTGCAAACGCACTTCTGGTAGCCGAGCTTATTTGCGGAGTTTGTTGCCACCTTAGAGGCAGGTGCCTGCCGAAAGTGTTGACCCGCCGAAGCGTCGACCGGCCGAGAGTGCCAAACGGTCCGATTGGTCTTACTCACAGATCACTCATTTACACGGTAAGCTTACTATTATTACAGCACTAGCGTCACTCTGCAGCTACCGAACCATGTTTTGTAGATGGGGGCACACAAAGCACTAGCCTTGAGGTCGCGAACGGTGATTGATGGACGAAGATATGTCAGGGAAAGTGAATTGTGGATTCGTGTGTGCTGGGGATACTACTTGGTGATGGAACGTGGTGGAGCTGTTGTAAGAGGATTACTTGTGCAGAAGAGCTAAGCTCGGTGCAGAAGCTCAAGAAAAACTTAGCCGAGGGTGTTGGGTTACCTCTCAATACAATGAAGCTGGAGTTTCATGGGCACGTAGTCAGTGAAAGGAGTTAGCGTAAAATTGTAAATCGCCGCTCGGGCGCTAAGACGCCCTGCATATACGTAGGTACGGGATCATCCGTATGCCGCTAGATCCTGAAAGGAGCTCGTCTCATTAGCAACGGGGCATTCGGTGAGCTCTCCGCACCTACGTCTCAGTTTGAGATGCTGTATGATGTATTTTCATGCTTCTATCGGGTATGCGTGTTCTACATCACTGAATTTCTGCTCCTTACTAATCGGAGCTGCTATGATTGGCATAGCCGCTCGTGACGTGCACTACCGTGCTCCACCTGCCAACACTATCACATCAAGGAGATTGCTTTTCCTCCATATGCTGCCTCCCCATATCCTCACTCTCTAGTGACAACTCCTTTGTGAACAAGCTTCCAAGAGCACCTATCGCCGCCAACCCCGCCAAAATTAACCACACCGTCCTCCACGCGGAGTCATAAGAGCCTAGAATGGGCTCAATCGATTCCGCAGAGATATCAAGATCCTTCAAGTACGGGATAATCCCAATCGCAGAGTTTGGATCCTTTAGCACGGACAAAGATTCCGGCAAATGGTCCAAACCAGCTATCGACTTTGCGAACTGACTACTGAATGCCGTTGCGCCTATCGCGAGGCCGATGAGTCCGCCGAAAAGACGGAATGAGACGAGGATGCCGATTGCGAGACCTTGGTCTTCGGCGGAGGGAGTGCTAGCTTGTAATGGGATGGGTGGAACGGTGAAGATTGTCCCAACGCCAATGCCGCAGATGACCTGGAAGCTGGCAGTCATGGCCAATGAAGAGTCTTTGTTCCAGACCGAGAACAGACCGACGCCGACAGCAAGGAATACCCAGCCAGCCCAGATCTCCCAGAGGTACTTGCGGAAGTAGTCTACGGCAGCAGCGGCGATGCCCGTAAAAAACATGACAACGGCGCAGAAAGGCAGAATAGAGACGGCCGCCTGAAGTGGTTTTTCAAGGCGCACGGATTCAAAGTAGAGAGGGAGGTAGGAGAGGAGGGTGTAGAGGACAAGACCGTGGATGAAGGCGCCGAAGATGGTGACTTTGGCGGTTGAGGACTTGAAGATGCGGTAAGGGAAAACAGCATTCGTAGGGTAGCGCTCGTAGACTGCGAAGCCGATAAGGATGAGGACGCCGATGACAAGAGGGACGATAGTGCGCCATGAGCCCCAAGGATACATAGCGCCTGCCCAGGATAAGGGTACGGCAAAAAGGATAGCGCCCATGCTAAAGAGAGCGATTCCGATCCAGTCAATGGAACGCAGCTTAGTCTTCAGGTCATCCTCCATGGGTTTCAAACGCATGAAAAAGACTGCGAGGGGCAGTGCGATGCCGATGATGGGTAGGTTAATCCATCCAATCCAGCGCCAGGTCACATACTGACTGAAGAGAGCACCAATGATGGGTCCAAGAATGCAGCCAGTGGCCATAGGGATGGAAAGAAGACCGATCCACAAAGCACGTTCTTTAAGAGTCGTGATGTCTGCAACAATGACCTCACTTAGAACGTCAAGACCGCCCCCGCCCATACCCTGCACAACTCTGCCTAAGATAGCGACGGGCATGGAAGGAGCAACAGCGAAGATAATGGAACCGATACCGAACAGGATGAATGCAGAGTAGAGAGGAGGCTTGCGGCCTAAGATGTCGGAGATAGAAGCGTAGATTGGCTGGACAACCGAGACTGTCAACATGAAAGATATGTTGGTCCAAAAAGCCAGGAGTGTCGTGCCATTCAGATCCTTGGTCAAGACCTATAGATGGAGTCGGTAAATCGACACCATTCGAAGCGTTTCTAACAACTTACGGGAATAGCGACACCGAGAGCTGTCGCGTCGATAGACACCAGAAGTACCATCAAAAGTAAGCAGAAAAAGGCCAAGTAGAAACGTAATGGCTTGTTCCAGTTTGACTTCTCCTTCTCTGCGGGCGCATCAACGCCAACGACTGCCAACCTTTCGGGGTCGTTATTGCCGAGAGAGTCATTCGCGACAGAGACCTTGTCGGACTTTTCGTCGAGTTTCTCGACAGAAGCAGAAGCAGAAGCCATGGCAGTCAAGAAAAATCGATGAATGTTGTTGACCGTGGTAGAAAGTGAACGAACAATAGCAGTCCGCTATGTTTATGTGTACAAAGACAGTCCCAGGACATCCCATGCTTGTGCTTAGAAATCACTCCTGCATACAGAGGCAGGCAAGCGAGGATTGGCTTGATGTGGCTTGATGTGGGGCCACTGACATTTGTTTCTGGAGTGATCTATGCCGCAAGGGGATGTACTGGAGATTCGGCTCGAATCTGTTGAGAAGTGCGCGATCATTTGGAAATTCAGCATTCTAGCCATTCGCGCCAAGTAAGCCTTGTCTGGTTCTCGATTTACATGCATACTCGTTCACGCCAGCGGGACACACAGTGCCAAAGATGGCATCGTGCATTGAGATGCCGTACAGGGAACTCGGGGAAGCCGCAAGAATTGAGAAAGCTTGATTAGGTGGAGAAGGATCGCGGAAGCTTTTCCCCGTGGGAGCGTATACCATGGAGAGCGATCTGCACCGTGCAGAATCTAATACAGGGGTGTCCAGACCGTTTAGGATATCCCATGTACCTACTGTGAACAGGGGAGGATGCGAAAGTGCAATACGCTGAGAAAATTGCGTGATGAGTATATAGGATTTCGGGTAATAGGCGAATCGCTGAAATTCATAGACTGCCTCAGGATAGGCGGTGTACATACCAAGTCTATATGTACGTCTTTTTGATAGGTACTGTATATAATTATATTATAAAAAAATTAAAAGTTAGTATTTTAGCTATTATTATAATACAAGCCTAAATACTTAAACCTAGCTCCCTTTTACTATTTCCTTTACTATAAATTTTTTAGTATTAAAGATTTTGATATACTAATAAAATAGAGTTTAATTTAATAATAGTTTAAAGATTATAGTATTACTAAATCTAAGCATTAGTCTTAAAGTAATAATAAAGTTGATAATTAAACAACTTAAGCTCTTAAATAATTATTTATAATTCTTCCTATTTATAGCATATTTTGAAACGCCTATATACTTATAACTAACTCTGCACACACGTATTTGTTCTGCACTAACTATGCTTAAGGCAATAAACCCGGCGACTCCGCTTTTGGAGAATTATCTTGTACCAACCGAATGCGGAAGGTCGCGGAGCAAGGAACCCGTTGATACATGACAGCGGCGATTCGCGTAGGCTTTTCCAGATATTACAGCATCGCGGAACCCACCTCACACTCGAAAGGGAAACGGAGAAGGGGGTTCGGACGCTTATCTTGCAACCAGGCGATACCGAAGCGATACCCAGCCAATACACTGCCTAATGTTGCAGTGCGTGATGATGGCGTGTATGTGAGTTGAGGACAGTAGCTGGTTATGTGGTATGTAGATATTAAAATGGATAGAGGCTCTGAGTTGGCGCCATGAGATCCATTTTTGTCGTGAGATTGAATTTTTGAAACGTTTCTGTTGAACGCTTCTTCTATCCGTGGTATCATTATATCTTACATTAGCTTAATACAGTCATGGGTCAGGCAGAAATCCAGGAAGTCGCAGCATCAAGCTCTTCAGCGACCGCAAGTGGTGAGAAGGTTAACATCTCGGCAGACGCCAGCACAGAGACGAAGACTTCAGGACATTGGCGCAGATACTCGAAAGTCTTCGGCTTCTTCGGCTTCAAAAAAGCCTACAACTTTCCTCTATGTACCTCTCCGCGCTGTATTTCATGTATCGATGCTAACAAATCCCAGGGGTGATATTCGCCGGTGCCATGCTAGGCTTCTCACTCCGCAGTCTTCAGGACTACAACTATAATGGCCTCTTCTCAATCAACATCGGTCCGGGCTTAATGTACTACTTTCACTCAGGCTCGTATCGCATCGGTATGATACTCCATCTTGCGGGATGCTTGCCAGCTGGCATCCTCATGGTGCTGCAATTTACTCCAATCGTCCGTCACAAGTACATCACCTTCCACCGCATCAACGGCTACGTCGTTCTGCTGCTTCTTCTAGTCAGCAATGGCGCAGTTAGCGTCGTTCTTCGCCACAATCAAGGCGGAAACCGCATCGCAGCACAAACAGCAGAAGTACAAGTTCCCACGACTTCCATGCTCTAGTCTACTGACTTCGAACGCTGCAGGCCTTTCTCGTGGTGATCACAACCACCGGCATGTCCCTCGCCTACTACAACATCAAGCGCCTACAGATTGATCAACATCGTGCTTGGATGCTGCGCACAATGTTCTACTACGGCGCCATCATCACGTCACGCATCTTGACCGACCCGGCCTCTCTCGTCGTCACCAAGCTAGGCGGGTATTACATGGTGTGGAGCTGCGACGAGCTGACCTATGCGTATGCTGAGTACGGCTTGGGCGATTTACCGCGCAACTTGTATCCGGAGTGCTATGCGCCAGGCGCTACGCCACAGACGATGGTGCCTGTGGAGGGGCAGAGGGATATCAATGCGCCGGCGAGGTTTGGGAGCAGTTATAACGCGCCTTTTGGATCGATGGTGGGTTCTAGCTCGACTTTCCCCAGAGCTGTGGAGGCTGACTGACGTGAGTGTAGCTGTGGATCGCGATTGTGCTGCATATTATTGGCGTTGAGATCTATCTGAACTTGACGCCAGCAGAGAGTCATAGGCTGCGACGCGTTAGCTACGAGAAGCAGTTGGAAGCCGGGTTTGCAAGGCCAGGAGCTGCTGGAACTACGGCGGAGCGTTGGGGAGACGCAGAGAAGTATGATCCAGAGAGATGGACTGAATGATTACTGAGTGGTGTTGTGATGGTCCTGATTCGCTACTGAGAAGTATGCGGTGGGCGATTAGATCCACCGGTGCTGCGTACAGGCCTTGTGGATTTGCTAAATAATACAGCCGAACACTGAGCCCAAAATTGCGACTCTATCTAGACTTCATTGAACTAGACATTAGCCTTTTATTTCTGAGGCGCCAAAAAAAAAAATAGCATTCGTCATGACGAGATGGGAGCCCATTAGTTCAAGCCGCGCCATTGCCCATTGCCTCTGCTGTAGTTTCTGGAGTGAGTGAGACCGCGAAAGGGCGACTAACCGCGGTCAGGATCATACGCATCTAGCAGGTCGCCATGTTGCCTCCATAACAGCAATGAAAGCCAACTCCGAACGGAACGAGCAATCGATGGTGCTCGACTGATTTCTCACCGTTCAGCCAGCTCATGGATAGTAGACATCGTAACCGGGGAAGAGATGATGTCTCTGCCGGCTCACCGACTCGACTCCCTGGTGAAGGAGGACAAATAGACATGCCAACCATAGCTCTCACGCATCCCGTATGCGTCTCAAAGCATCCCAAGGGTCCGCGCTTAGGAAAAATATTAAATTGAGTTGAAGGAGGTCAAGGAGGAACAACAAGACGTCAAGGAACAGAATAATGAGCTGAAGGATGAAGTTTGCATGCTCCGAAACCAGGTCAGTGCCCTGTCAGCCTCGCTGCCCGCGACCCAATCGTGGGCATCTATCGCCGCGACTCGAAATGGACCAGGATCCACGCAACCGACAACGAGCGGTATTTCAGCTATAGCCAATATGTGTGTGTTCGTGTGTGTGTGTGAGGAGCTCTCCCGCTGTATTATAGCCTGAGCGAGGCATGGAATTAAGAGTCAATTCACCAGTACTATGTCAATCAACAGCATGTATTTACTGAGTCTTCCCAGCACCCTTGCATGTCTGAGGCACACTGAAAGCAACCTGATCAATAAGCGACGTCGTCTCCATCCGCTGATAGTCCGCGAGCGCCAAATTGGTGCCTACCTGCGGCGGTGGCAGCGTCTGGCAGAACACCACAGGCGTATCCACAGCATACTGATCACTATACCAAATCCAGAACTGACTTTGGGTCGTATTGTCGAAAGGGCAGTGGAAGATACGCGTCGTATAGCCCGGCGACAACTGTGGATTGTTCTTGATAGTGGCGACGATCACAGCATTGTCTGCGGCTGCCCAGTTTGGAGGAACGGGCCCAATTTTGGGGATGGGTGGGAGACAGCTGAATGTTCCGTCCGCATTCCTGTTGATGAGGTACGTAGTGCCGGGATCATGCCCAAGGCCGTGGCGAGATTGATCGGTTGTCAAGATGGCGTCGATGGTGCTTTGTTGATCCCAGTTAAACATTCGAGTACGCTGGAGTTCAGGCGCGTCCCAGTCGTAGAGGACCTCGGAGCTCATGGGACCGGCTGCGTTGATGGCCGTCATTGTGCAGGTCATGAAGAACTCGTCTGGCCAGACGGGAAGGGCAAGACCGCCGTCACCCGGAGAGAGCCCAGGCACGAGCTCGCCAAGCTTTGTCAGATTCGTTGCCCTCTTCTGAGGGGTAATGGGTAGCTTGCCCTGCTTGTCAAGCTGAACTAGCTGCCCTAGAAATGCTGCAGAAGGAGTAGTAGGGTCCGTGACTAACAAAATAATTAGGTACGGTCCATACTGATTGAGTTACGTCGTGTGTAGCAGGGACAAGGTATGCCTGGACGCTTGACTCACCAAGCTCAGCAACATCCTGAGGCAACTCTCCACCATGAGAATAAGCGCGAGGATGCTGCTGTAACTCCGAAGATGAGGCAGTGAAGGTAGGCCAGTTGATAAAAGCCCAATCCTGCAGGATAGGGATGTTGTCTGGAGCACTTTCGTCTGAGTTCATAGTGCGCCAGGGAACATTAGTATCACTTCGGAACCAGTGCTTTTTTCATGTCTTATCAGTAATAGTCTTAAAATATTAGAAGAAGGGAGGAAAGTAGCACGAACTTACCCAGATGTAGTTCTTCGTCGGGGCGATCTCGTACCACCAGTTTGTCTGCTCACCCAACAGAGGCAATTGCCCCTGAAAATTTGTTACTTTAGCAATCCAGTCGCGAGCAGGAATAACTCTGCTAGTCTGTTTTGGAGGTGTGTATGCACTGCCATTAACAGAGACTTGGTACTGGGTTTGGCCACCAGTGACTTGATACTTGTACGAGAGTTCAATGCCTGTTAGCGTATACATGTCGACCTGCATAGAGGTTGACTCTGTATACCAGATCTCTGCCGTAGCGAATACCTGAAGGTCCTTCTCGAAAGGATGGAATAGTGCCACTGCGTGGAAGGATGAGGGCCAGAGAGGGCTCGATGGTGATGGAGGGACCTGGAAGATAGGCCGGGGAACCGACAGCTGGTATGCAGAAGCTCCTGGAGTTACACCAGACAAGTCGTTGACGAGCATGATGTCCTCCTGCGCAACAGCACCGCAAGATACCCAATGAAGCAGTGTGCCAGGTTGATTATTCCATGCTGTCAGAGGGATGTTAGAGCCGATGTCTGACGAATTTTCCGGATGGTATTCTGCCTTAAGAAGCATGATGGTTCCAGTGTTTGATCCGGAGCCGCTGTTACCAGTCAAGTAAATCATAGCAGTGCTAGATGTTGCTCGATCTATTGAGATTGAGATGCCATAGAGGGTCACTCCTGGGAAGCTCCAGATACCGAGGACCGCGCCCGTGTGGTCGGCAACTTGGGCGCGAGAATTGTGGGAGTCAACGATCCAAACCCGAGACCAAGGGTCAACAGCGACTGCATGAGGGACATTGAGCTGGATCTAAAACAAGAATTAGCATTATTGTCGCTACATACTCTCTAATGAATAGCCATACCGCATTCACGACGGGCGACGATGCGTCCCACACAGTGACACAAGTGAGCGTGGTGTTTAGAACAACGATCCGGTTATATGCACCACCAACATCGCCATCCGTGATGTAGAGCTGGTCAAACTGTGGGTCAAAGGCGATGTCCGTGATCTGTTCGAGTATTAGATGATTTTCGAACACTTGGAGAATACTAAAGTCGAATCATACCTTTCCAAGTGTCACGTTTTGGCCATCCTCGGGAATGCCAATGCCATCTTGTTTCTTGACACTACTCCCGGCGATATTGGGACCGAACGAAGTCTGGAACGTGCCGTCTGTGCCATAGATCCGAACAGCCGACGATCCCATGTCAACGACCCATGCCTGCAGGCCTTTACCGATGTCAATCAGCTTGATGGAATGGCCGGTGATAATTCCAGGATCTGAGACTTGAGCGGTAATTTTCCCATTAGAGTCTAGAATCACAAGGTTGGGAAAAGCACGGCGCAAGAGATAAACGGCGCCCGTCTTGGGATCAATGGCTGATGCTGAGACCTGAGAGAGAAAAGAGGAAGCGGCATTCAAAAAGGTGCTGTTGACGTATTGAAAAGCCCCACTCTGAAGCGAAGTAGCCGCCTGAGTTGGATCGGCCTCATCGCCCTGCAATGGGTCGTGAACCGGGCCAGTAAGGTCACGCGAGAAGTGAGGCGGGCGTAGCGCTTCCATATGAGGTTCAAGGTGTTTGTTATACTAGAACAGTGGGAATGGAACTTGTCTCAACAGCCTAAGAAGTTTATTAACAAGCAGTGTGAGGGATCAGACTGATGCTGGTATACATATATCGAACCCTTAACAGGGACTGACTACTAACGCATATTAGAAGTCAAGCACTGACTGAGCATCTAGACCGATGTGACGCAAGGTAGAAGAGTATCTCAATCCTGATTTGCGCAGAAGTCACGAAGCTAAAGGAGCGCTTTATCTAGCATTGCATGAGCTGAAGAAAGCTGAAATGCACCTCGCTTGAAGAACAGGGTATAAATTATTAGCTTCTAACCTGGGCCATTCTATACATGTGGCATAGATGCAGTGTATCTAGCATTGCATGGGCTGAAGAAAGCTGAAATGCACCTCGCTTGAAGAACAGGGTATAAACTATTAGCTTCTAGCCTAGGCTCGTCCAGACAAGCTCGATTCCATCCTTGACACGAGGAACCTTTGAGTACTCGTCTTCTAGAATCGCCAGCTCGAACCAAGTCTAATTACCACCTGATTCGTTGTCGGCAAATCCTTGATCGTGGGACTCGGCAAAGAGTTGCAATCTATCAATGGGCCGAATGATGTCGATGTTGAGCGGCTAGATTATTTAGTTAGGTGTTGTCATTTTCAAATGAGTTGATATTGAACTTACTGGAGATTGAAACCATACTTCTGCATGGATCTGCTCGTCTAGTGACTCCAAGTCTAGCTCTTGTATAGACTATATCTTATACTGACCCTTGTTGATGGTCGACGCCGAGGAAGGGAAACTTCTCAAGGCCTCATTATCTTTGAGCATGAAGTCTGGCATGATGAAGGTAGTACGAGCTGAGCGCGAGCTTGGTAAAGTTGAAGAAGAGTGATGGGGGAATTGAAAAGATAATTGAGGGGTTTCTCAATGTGCATCACAGCCATTCTCTCTAAGGTGGAAAATTGCGGTCAGACCGGAGCGGTCCCTGCAAAGTGGGCGTGCGTTGAGAGAGCTGAGCTTTGCTCTTCTCATGCCTTCTTAGCGAGCTGGAGGCGTAAAGATTTAGGAATTTTTCGATCTAGACCACCCTGTTTGGAGCATGACCCTGACTCACTGCGAGAGAAGCCGAGGCGGGCATCTGTACATGGTAGAGGTTTTGATCAGCATGAACCAACACTTTACCACGAAAGCACATGACTTTCGCTTGCGCCTGACACAACACTTGTTAGTTCGTGAAATCGAGACGCGGCGGTGACAGAACTCTTTCGAGTGGCTGACGCCTCGCGCTTTTTGCAGGCTGGATTTGCAGACGGACATGGCACGTGTAATGTACTGTTTAGCTTGTGCTGTGTGGTAGTGGATCCCGTTCGGTAGTCGAGTTTGTGGCTGGCTGTGGGAAAAAGTCGCTCGTAGCGAAACGGGCGGCGCCGCTGCGTTGATCAATCATCAACACTAGACAATCAACACTAGACAATCGACATGGGCCGTGGCCTGCGCTGCCCCACTTGCCGCTCGCTCCCCCCCTTCTCCCGCATAGCGTCTGCGGATCACACGCACTAGCACACGGAGCCTATTTTGACTGTATCTGGAGTCAGTCTGCTACGTACTCGCCGTCGTTAGACCAACATACACGCGTCCATTCTGCAAACAGCACAACAACCAGCTCCATCCAGGGACGCCACGAGAGGATCTACCTCGCCACTCGTATCCATCTAGACAATTGTATATGACACACCGCGTAACGCCGACACATTGAGCACAGTCACGCTCGCTCCAGTTGCGCGCTGGGCGACCCCGGATCAGTATCGAGCTGTTTTCAACAACATCCAACATCTATTTAGAATTGTACTTGATAAGACGTCGCATGGACTTTAATTGGCGATGACTAGGGTGACAACTTCGGTCAAGGATGAACGCTAGGTTCCCCCCAAATGAGGAAACAAAATATGTCGCAAGCTGTGATAGAGCAATTTTAGACTTTCGCACGACGGATGACGAGTTTTGTCCGATCTAAACACTACATAGGCACAAAATCCTTCACTCCGGTCATGCCGACCTTGGGAGGTTTTCCGTTGGCGTCAGCAGTCAAGGCATAGAAAGCCCTTGTCGAGCCGATATTCGTCTGTCGCATCTCAGGAGGCTCCCCGTGGTAGTTCATGACGGATTACCTATTTATACATATAAGGATTCAATGGCTACTCTGTTCCACTGCTCATTTCCAGAACCAGACCGTTGTTCTGTGGCATTTTAGACGGGATCCTGCCTTCTCAGCCGTTGCTTGTGACGAATCAGTAGGTAATATGCCAGCTCGAACGGTCAGGCGTCGCCATGATAGACGCTCGAGCTGGCGTTGCCACTTCAATACCCATTGTATAATCATCTTGGGCAGTATGAAATGCTTCAGGGTTAATGTACAACTTCCAATTGTTGCGATTAAGGGTGGGGTCGTCCAGCCTAACTATTGATTACTTCCTAATCAGGTTCAGACCCCTTCTTTCATGGTCCAATAATTTAATTACTATACTGATTTTAAATTACTATAAGCTTTACTTGCGAGGATATATAGCTCTCGCCGTGCGGGAGTGGTGTATGAGCCGGCTCTTTTATTGGGCTGATCGTCCCGCAAGACCACAACCTGCTTATAAAGGCTTTTCAGCTGCAGGAAGCATATCGCGTAGAATGCTAGTACCTGTCAGCATTCTTATACTTATCTTCAGCCTCATATACTCAGAAAGATACCGTTTCAGTTCTTTGAATAATCGTTCTATACATGTCAGATTCTCGCCCCCAGAAGTCTCCACTTCGAACACAATCATACAATTTACATTTCAATCGGATTTAGAGAACGAATATTGACTTCATTCCAAGTATAAAGGCATAAAGTCTTGGTTAAAACCTTGCGGCTGCGCTGCTGGAGTAATCAATAGATGCAAGAGTCCACATGACCAGGCATCTTCTGCACAACAAGTGTAGGGTTTGTGATTGACGCTAGGACGATCCCATTCGAAGAAAACTGTATGATAGTTTGAGAGACCAAGTTGCATATGA
Organism: Periconia sp. TS-2; assembly: GCA_030378425.1. Lineage (NCBI taxonomy): Eukaryota > Fungi > Ascomycota > Dothideomycetes > Pleosporales > Periconiaceae > Periconia > Periconia sp. TS-2. The sequence goes on along the minus strand of JASNQO010000042.1, from coordinate 62,374 downwards.
ATCGTACGACCTGCAATGACATATCGATTGGTGCCCGCTTTGTTGCGATAAACACCCCTGCTTATCCGGTTTTGCTTTTGCTAAAGCTCCAACCACAGAACCGCATGGGGTATTTATTCATAGCTAGACGTGAACCATTGCCATAACCCTACCAGATAAACCTTGTGCTCATTAGAGGCCCACATCGCGCTTCTTGAGAAGAAACAGTGGAACTATTTCCTCGCTAACATCAAGCATGGCTACCACCTGCGAATCATATTATCCGTCTGACATTGACACGGAGCGTTTCTGGAGAGAGGACCTCTCGAGAGATAAAACTAGAATGCATGTTCCGCAAGGATTTCCGGAGAAAATTATTTCACCTTTGGCTTGGACCCAGCCAGAAATCGAAATGAAAAGGTCCGAATGGAAGCTAGATTTAACAGGTGAGGAAGTAGAAGCAATCGACAAGGCCTTAGTGGCCTTTGAAGGTCAGTCATTCCCAGACATGAGATTTGAGCTTTGCAAAGCAGACCGCAGCGAAATACAAGGAACTCTCCGCTATCTCTGCTACTACTTTCGAATTAGCGGCCCCACTTTCTCAACGTCTCAGGAAGCTTTCCAACCAGCTCTATAGTGGGGTTGGCTTCCAGCTCATTCATGGAATCGACGCCTCAAAGTATACGTCGCGGCAGCAGATAATTGTTTACGCTGGTGTGAGTGCCCACATCTGTCCACAGCGGGGATTTGTAGATGTGGTTGCCCAGGGTGTTGTAGGTAAGCTTCCCACTACGGCCTCAGCCGTCCAATCTTTGCTGAAGAAATATTTCCATCAAAAGCCCACGTCGTCAACGTGCAGCATGGGAACTCTGGACCGGAAACAACGGCACCAGCGTTTAGCAACATTCCTTTGGTACGTAAACACTTGACGAGATTGTGATGATTCAAACCCATTGACATTACGAAGTCATTTCACACAGACAATTGCGAGATCATGGCATTCTTTTACCTAGATACAGCCTCTAAAGGCGGACGTACAGTCCTGGCAAGCTCATGGCAAACCTACAACGAACTGGCTGAAAATCGGCCTGAGGTCCTTCACACTTTGTCTGAGCCTTGGGTGCTGGACACGTAAGTTGATGAAGAGATTTTTGCTTCTACGCTCGACTTCATAGGCCAACCACTTTATGTTCCTCGTATCAATTCACCGCTAAGCCGCTCGTTTATACAGTTTCAAGTCCTACGCATTGCAGCCTCCGCGTCATGTCCGCCTCCTCCAAACCATCGACTCCGACAGGGTCAAGGTCTTATTTCGTTTCTCTCGCTATCCTATTACTGGGTGGCAGCGCAAGCGTAACCCTGAGCTACCCTCCCCGACACAAGCGCAGCTCGAGGCTGCAGATGCTGTGCAGTTCATGGCAATGAAGAATGCAGTCACGCTTCCAGTAGAGAAAGGCGACATGCTTTTTGTGAACGACATGGCCTTGTTCCATGCCCGCGAGGGTTTCGAAGAGAGCGGTACGAAAAGACATCTGGTCAAGATGTATTTCCGAGACCCAGAGCAAGGTTGGGACATACCGCTATCGGTGGAGAAGGAATGGAGGACAACGTATAGCCCGAACCGGCGAGATGGAAAACGTGAGGAGACTTGGCACATTTTTCACGAGGCTGGGCTAGAGGAGCTCACTTCGTTGAATGGGTGAGGCGCATTATGCAACGGGCAAATACTTTACCCAGGAGATAAGCCTCCTTCATGTTCGTCACGAGTTTCCTTGTGTTTGAGTTGCCAATTTTTTCTTACTGCAACCTGCAAGTTGCGAAGCAGTTTCACAGAGAAGAGCCTTTCACTTGGTATTATTGCTATCAATGAATATGGAGATTGATGATTTTGATACAATATTACGTCTTACAGAACGTGCACGGACATCTGATTTTCTGATCTTTGCAAAATCTTCTACATAATGAAAGTTGCAGAGATAGGCTCTCAATCATTCAACGAACTATGCCTCCCAGATTTGGGCCCAAAAAATGAAACCAAAGCACACTGCCATCTACGCCAATCTCTATACAAGCCGTTACTCCATCATATCCTTCCCTCTAGCAAACTATCCTTTACTGTTCATACAGTTATGGGGCGCTTCCAGAATACGCCCCTGCCCATTGATACGCGTACCTTGCATAGGCAACAAATTTCGCAAGCCTAAATGGGCGACATGATGACTGAGCTAAGTTGTCGTGAGATTAGATGGGATGGTTTCTTGTTGTATGGACGATTTTATTGACTTGTTCTCGGTAGCTGCATCTGAATGAACAGACTCACTTCTAGCTGGAACTGCGCGGGTGTTGACGATGTCGCTCTTGCAAGGAACTAGATTAAATTAGAATTTTTCTGGTCTTATTGAGTTGGTAAGAGATGAGCCGAAGGGATCGAAGGGGGAGGGTGAGCGTAATGGTACTGTACCGCTTTGGTCGGTTGGCGTGGCTCTGATCCCCGAGCTAGAGTTGCGTTCGGCAATAGATGGGTTCCGGAGATTGGCAGAATAGTCAAGGTCTCGCGTTTGCATCTCAACATCTCTAGTCGCTACAGACTTTCGAGCTCTGACGTCTCGAACGTATCGATATATGCTAGTGCCGATGCCTGCCAATGCGAGACATATGCCAATAACACCGAAGATAATTGTTAATTTATTGTTCTTGGGTGGTGCATGCATATCTGCCTGATCGATGGACAAGTCGGTATGCAGTAACGACATGGTAGAGCCAGACAATTATTTCAGGATGACACGAAAAATTGAGGGTTGTAGGTGACGGTAGATTCAAGAGAACACTGCAAGGTAGATTCAAGAGAACTCTGCAAGATTATATACATACTGAAGTGCTCCTCACGCAACTCAAGAAACATACATTGCCCGTTCGTTCTGTCGCTGTATAAACTTCGGTGAGTAGTTGTGTTAATGCTCACACTCTGTTGTTCCCTCCAATTCTATCGCGAAAGGCCTTCGGTGGAGGCTTCGGTGGAGGCTTCGTAGTTGTGGCCGAAACTCCAGCATACCGAAGGTGACACATATCGACGAAGAACGACGTGGAAAGTCCAAACGAAATTTCCCGAGCGCCTTTCTCGGACGGTACGTTTAGCAGGATCACTCCGAATTCCCTTTTAGGATTGCCGATAAAGCTAGACCGCCTTGTTTGTCGGCAGCATCGGAAAGGGCAGGCCGTCCGCTTCGTGACCAGCTCCTTCGGTCAATATTGCGATTGGAAACAGGTTTGTCCGATCGTATACTCTTGTGAGCCAGGAGCAAGATCATGCAGCCGCTGATCAAGGCAAAAAGACGAGGCGAACACAGATATACGCCAGCGTGAACATTCCTAGTTTGCATCTGCTCCAGTCATGATGCAGCACCTAAGCATCATCGCTGCACAGTGGTTTGCGTTACAGCGCCAGGGCTTCACCGAGTGCCCGTTTGGACTTAGTGCCTCCTTCTGTGTACTTGGTGCGTCCAGGCGGTCTCAGAGTCATGTGTTTGGCCACAGCTCAGGTAAGACCACTGAAGGGCCTGAATTGACCAAAGTACTCTATACTATGGTATACCAAAGTACTTCAGGAGGCCGGATTAATTAACCAGAGTACTATACTATAGTATACTAAAGTGCTTCAAGAGGCCGGATCAATACCTTCTCTTACCGCGTCTGTGATGGGCGCGTAAGTACAGCTGCCTTGCGACCATGCCTATTATGGCTAGAGTCTTGGCATCCACAGCGTGTATTTGTCTCCTCTCTGTAGCTTCAATCAATCAATTGCTTTGTGACTTCGTTCGTCAGCTAAAATAATTACATCATCATGGAGAGCCCGCATTCGAGCTTCGAAAGAACTTCCACTAGCGATGAATCTGAGACATTGTTAGATCAGAACGAAGCTGTTGCTAGTTCGAAGAGAAGGATCCTGATCTACGCTTTTCCAGCACTACTTCTCTGGTACGGCGCAACGCTATGAGAGGCTGCTGTGCGTTAATGAATTGGCAGCCAGCTAGTGATTAGCTTCGATAGCAGTTATGTGATTGGTAATTATTCTCGAAGAATCGGTGCGGCACTCAATCAACTTTACGTATCGTAAAGTGTACTGATACGTGGTTTGAAGCTGTCGAGTTACACGAGTTCAACAATGCCAGATGGCTAGTTCTAGGCTTTTTAGTGACAGAATCTGCTTTTTGTCCCTTGGTACTTTTTTCCGTCAGTTGATCCAGGTATACTTCAGTCTAATTAACGTTAGTACGGACATGCCGCCCAAGTGTATGGTTCTAGACGTGCCATTCTCGTCGCAGCGGCAGCAATGGGTGCTGGGCTCTTTCTTTGGTAAGTTCCTCTTCTAGTGGGCTATTCCTCTCGCTAACGCATGGAAGTTCTTTGAGCTACCGCCTTTGGCAAGTGGCTTTGTCACGAGTCATAGTAGGAACTGGTACTGCTGGGATTGAGCTGATGGTCATCATCATCATCAATGGTGAGTCTACATGGTCATAATGCTAAGCTGCTTCCTGACCTTGAAGATCTTGTCCAACTCTATGATTTGCCACTATGGACGAGTGCTACCATCGTTACCGGGACCATTGGCCATATGCTTGGGGGTCCAATTGGTGCGTCGTTGACGGATTCTTTCGGATTTCGCATGTATGTTGAATCTTGAACCTTGGCGATGGAACGCTGATTATGCGCAGAACGTTTGGCATTGAATTTTGTGCCATGTTTACTACTTTTGCAGTTTTGCTTTTCGCCTTACGATTGCCCCGTATGGCGGTAAATGAGGTAGGCCATACTGCCAAACGTCTCGAATATCCTTCAGCATTTCTCCTGTTGGTCTCAGTGGCTGCTCCACTGTTCTCTCTCAACCTTGGCGGGGAAATATTTCCGTGGTATCACCCTGTCGTGATTACACTATTCTGTCTCACGCCTATTTTTGTTGCACTATTCTATTATGCTGAGACCTATATCGCGATCACTCCAATCGTGCCTCGAAGATTCCTTAGTAATCGACAAATCGCGATCGCGCTAGGTTGCACTTTGCCGATGAAGTTTGTATTTGATCAGGTCAGCCTAACTCCCAAAAAGAACGTCTCTCCAGGTCACTGATCGAAGTAGCTGAGATTCAGTTTCGGTATGTATGTGGAGATAAGATCATTTGACCACGCATCCTCGTTCAACGACTGGGCATTGACATGTGTCTACTTTGGTCGATCACTCGGTACTATCACAAGTGGAATCGCAATCAAGCGATATCACATCTTTAAGCCTTTCCTGCAAGTTAATATCCTAGTTGATATTGCTATCTATCTTTTTTTCTCTCTGAGCTGGATACGTATGTAAATTTCCCCTATATGTACGAATACATGATCTTACTAATTTATAGACCCGGAAAAGGCTTCGTTCGCGCCGTTCTTAGCTCTTGTAGGAGTTACGGAGGGCTTTGCTGAAGGATTGTGGCTCGTTGCCATACTATCCTTAGTAGACAATACAGGTAGGGCTTCCAAGAGTCTCGACGGCAAATGCTCATAACTTTGGCCTAGATCGACCTCTACTTTACGCTTTTTTCGACTTAGCTATGGCAATGTCAGGAGACCTTGGAATCGCTATCTCTCTGGCTGCAGAAGGTACATTGGTCAGATCCAAACTCAATACGACACTTCGTGGGTACAAAAATGCTGATGAGGTACGTAAAAGAGCTGGTCCCTGCTAAACCTTCGTTAATGGCTAGTCAAGATAATTCGCAAAAGCATCGAGGACCTCTCTTATGTTAGTAAACTCCCGCCAGAGATCCAGACCAAGGTGATAAATGCATTGACATCATCTACTGAGGTAGCTTTTGGTACGTGAGAATCAACACACTCGCTCTTGTCATTAATAGCTCTAGGAATATCTTGTCTTGTACTGCTCATAAGTCTGGCGTTCAGTTTTTACGTAAGAGAGATGCCCCGTGCGTCAAGGGAGACCCCGCATATCATGTGAATACCAACCGCATCAAGTCACGATTGAGAGAAACATTACGGCCTACTGCCAAGTGAGTAGTTGCGCTTCTGCTCCATTTACTGTCGGTTGAGCTAAGTCTGTTCCTGCTAGCGTGTAAGCGATGCGACGCGTCAAATGTCAACAATCTTGTCAACCTGCACTACACCACATCCATGAGATCCTTTGGGCAGGAAATTGCATAGAATCATCGCAGAGAAGGTGAGCTCTCTATAGAAGCTCGGCAGTCAATTGTCTCTAAGGCTGAGGCTGGCAGTACTATAAAGGAGCTCTCTGAGGAATTTAACTGCACGACGCGCTGTGTACCGAAGACAATGCAGGGCTGGAAAAAGACAGGAAGCAACGCCTCATACATAAGAAAAGGTCACTCCCCTGCACTCTCACGTCTAGAGAAGCGCAACCTTTTTCATTTAGCCCGCAGGAACCCAAAGTTCACATATAAGGAGCTGCAGAAGGAGGCAGGTCTATCCTATCTATCAAGGACGACTGTCTATTGATTTCTTAAGAAAAAAGGCCTTACAAACTTTCGAGTAGTCAGGAAGCCTCGTATTACAGCCTCTACTACAAGAAAAAGACGAGCCTTTGCGTAAAATTGGCGTGATTTTAACTGGGGAAGGACTACTGTAAGGTTCTTGGATGAATGCTCAATTCAGAAGGGAGCAGGAGGTGTACAAGATGGTGCTTTCGATTCCCACATGAGAAATGTTATCATAAGATAATATAGGAATAGTCTAATGGTTGTCAACGTGCTCAGATGGTGTGGGCATCAGTCTAGGTTAACCGACGAGGTAGGGCTCGACGCAGCCCTCTAATCATCATGACAAGGAGATCTATCATTAGTACAAGGAGGCTACTCAGCCTAGAGCTACTGAGAGGCTCTTAAGAAAGGCCTACGCCCTAATTACCGGCAAGGAGAGCGCTTCCAATAGGATGATGCACGTATACATACAGCTTAACTTACTAGCCAGTTCTTGGCTAGTCATGATGCCAGAGTTATTAACTCTCCACCCTGTTCACCAGACCTTAACCCTATTGAGTACCTCTAGTGGAAGCTTAAAAAGAGGGTCTATAAGCTCTACTCTCATCTACGAGCAATTGGAGACAGTCAAGCTGGGGGGGACGAGCTCTCACCTCTATGCCGCGCCGCCTACGGGCCGTACGACGCGCACGAGGCTATCAGACGAAGTACTAGGCCTCAGATCTTCTACAGAAAAAGCCTTATGTAGATACTTTTATTATCAAGCTTTTTGAAATCAATTGAAAGGGGGGCGACAGTAGGGTGACTAAGCTCGCTTACCTCTGCCACGAACAAACTTCTGAACTAGTACTGGAACATGATTATCTGATATTCAGGCGCCAGAGCAAAGGTTTTCTAAGGTCTAAATAACGCTCGAGATGCATCTGAGCTGAATCACTTGAGACTCTCCTGACTAGTACTATCAGAAAGGTATAATGTAAAATAAAATATCGACCATGGTACGATCGAAACGTGTAACGGTAGACAGAAGGCGTTGAAACCCGACGAATACAAATCTCAAGTGGACTGTTATGAGAAAATTTTTCATGTAGGTCCATGTCAAACGCAAGTTCTCGGAGTCGCGAACTAGGACACCAAAAAATCCTTCTCTGTCAGCTCGAGCATCCTCCCTTGATGAGGCATGTCAGCTTTCCAACCCGCGACTAACATCTGGTAACACCAGTATAATTCTGTCCCATACATCGAGGCCTGCTTAAGAGTCTGCAACTCGGCATCTTTGATGAATAAGCTAAACCATTAAAAACGGACATGTATATTCAGGAGACTGACCTTGACGGCGGAGCTCTGATTGCATGTCACGTAGATATCTCATTTGAGCCTCGCTCATAGCAGAAGCATCCTGGGTTTTGCTTAACCAATCCAAGCTCAAGGGTGCAGCACCGCCGGTCATGAAATGGAAGTAGGCTAATATGGTTTTGCATGCGTGGTAGTATGCATGACTCAGTGGCGTCTCGTCATTCGATTTGGGTGCTTCAGCCTGTTCAAGGAATCTGTGAGCAACAAAGTTGGATAACGCAACAGTTTGATAAACTTACACCAACCCCAAATCGCCGGCCGTAATGCACGAAGTGATCCAGGATTCGCTCAAAGTTATGTAAGACAACGAACGAGGCTAGATAGATCTCATACCAGTCCTCTTTCTTCCTTTTGAGGATCTTTTTCTGTAACAGTCGCAAGAGCTTGGTCTTAAGTGGGATCAGAATTTGGGAAACAGCAAGCTCGTCCAGCTGTGTGTCCATGATCGGTGTAACTGGCACGGAATCTACGAAGTGATTACGTCGACACGGACCAATGTTTTCTCTCATTGGGGGTATATCCAGCAAATCTTGGCCGCATATAAGCCAAAATCTTTCGATCATCCGGGTTGCAGACCAGAACATCAGCGCGGTCGCGACCAGGTCACTCTATCAGCGAAATTAGCCTTGATTAGGTGAATATCGTGATCTGACCCAAATTTACCTTAGCAGTCTTGGAATATCTCTCGGCTTCTAAGAATGTCTTCCGAACGATGGGGTTGCTGTTGGCTAGCAGTGCTGTCAAGATTTCTCCCCGGGCTTTCAAGATGTATTGGCGCATATTTACTCCGGCCTCGGCCATGTCTGATATATAGTAAGGAGGTAATTGATATTGTCTCTTTCTGCCTTTCTGATCAGTCCATATATAGGCGGTTGTATCATCGGGGCCGGGTTGGAACCGAGACAAAGTGACTGAAAAGCTACTCCTAGTGATATCATGGGTAAGGTGAACACATCTTGCTGGTTCAATCGCGATTGTCTCATTATCGAGGAGAAGCCTCCCTTGGCTAGTCTGTTTTGACAATATCCATTGCTGTAGAATATCAGGTTTTGCAGCTGAACCTATAAAACCTACGTCAATTCTATTCTAAATGACTGGTTGTTCGCAGCAAGACTCACCAAGCCTGAAGAGTTTAATATCAACGAGCTCGATCCGACAGCAGGGCGCAGGCAGAAGATGGGACGGCTGTTTCGCGCACCTATCACAAGGCACAAATTTCTCTCTCGCAGATTGCTCGCACTTTTAGTGTCAGCGTTCTTTCAGAATCTTAACGCTTCAGCATAACCTACACGCAGCTTCTTTGCCCGACAAGCAGAACAAGCTCCCAGCTTTCGAGTCATGGCGGTACGAATTCTGCTAGGTTCATCAAATTTTGATCGTGTTGACCCAAAGACTCGAAAGACGGGCTGAGTAGCTGGCTTCCCGAATCTCTTAGACATGAGCCGCCCTGGCTGGATAACGTATCAGCAAAACATTCTATGGACTTTTTAACCGGTAGACATACCCTGGAGGCAGTTTTTACATGGCTATTTAGATAGCTTTCCTTGACTTTATCGAGAACCACTGTCTCGAATTGCTCCACTTGGTTTTGCGCAATCGTGGGTGCATATGTAATATCAGTCAGCGCATTATCATCAGCTGGTGATACGATACGGGCACCGATGGCGCATTGTAGCTGGTCGCTATTGTTTTGATAGTCCATATCCGGTTCATGAAGGGTTTGGTTGCCGATGGCGTATAGCTGACAGCCGCTTGTAGTTGGAACACGAGAGGCTAGATCAGTCGATGGATATAGGTGCAACTGATCCCAGACTAAATCGCAAGCAGTCGTGGAAGATATCGGCATAGTGGGGGCTAGAGCTTCCACATCTATTCTTTGACAGGAAATGTCTCTCACTGGCTCAAGTCTATGTGCTGTGGTCGTTGCCCCATTTGAATGTTCCATACCATTGTGAGCATTTACGCCGGTGAACATCGAACGGATGCCGGAATGTGCTGCAGGCCACTCGAGAAGTGGCTGAGGTGGCGAAAGGTTTCGAGCCTGCGGTATGAGGGTACCATCGGGAGCATGAATGGCATTCGGCCAGCGAATCGGCGCTGAAAATGGGCTCGGCTGAAAGCCTGCGTGAACATTGCTCGGGCCTTCGATGAGATTTGTGGGTTCGATGACTTCAAGGTTCTCCCTTGCATTAGCGGCTGCTAATCCAGCTAAATAACCAGCCAGATAAGCGTCAGGTTCGGCTATTTGACCTTCATGGCATTCCTTTGATTGTGACTCGTCTACTGATAATGGTGGCATTTTGCATTTACTCGGAACGGAACGGGTAACCGCAAGGTTTAACGGTTAGCTAAGGCTATAACCAGAAATGTAGGAGTGAGATCCTCAGGCAAAGAGACCGTTCCATTTGAAGTGCTGTGACACTAGGCAGTTTTGTGAGAGCTGCAGCCCGACGGGAGGCGATGTGTCATAAAAGCTGCGTCAAATGTGGAAAGGATAGTCGGTGACTTCCTAATGATTTTACAAACTTGAGCATCATACACGTAAGCATGCGGATCGAATATCTCGGTGAAGACTTAATTCTCGTGTATGTGACGACGGCATAGGACAAACGAGCAATTGCGCAGCCGTGTTCAAGCTTGCTACTGTCGGATTCCGAGGCGCTAAGCCCAATAGGGTAATCGGTGAGCGCCCCGCAGTCTAATGTGGTATCCGGCGTAAGTAGTGTAGCGGGTCCGCTACGGCTAAGGCGTTCGTCGGGCCTCGCTAGAGCCCTGTACTGACTTGATTACACTTTACACTAAAAGCTTCATAGTTTTGTACTGAATAACATGTTGTCCACATCTTCGGTGTTCAATCGTACGTTTGACGCTTTGGGGTGAATCATAGTAGGTCCGTGAGTAGGTGGCTTTTTTAGGTGCACCCGATGAGGCCGTTTTTGGTAGCCAGAATTGGTGTATCTGTTCGGTGTTTTGTAACAGGTTCGATAGCGGTTCTGATTGCAGATTACATAGAAATTACTCAGCAATCATGAATCCTGTGCGCTAGAGTCGTTCACCGAGTCGCCTACACCGAGCCGTCCATTCGTTATCAAGAACCTGACGATAGCGGTAAATAGGCGTATATCCCATATAAAAGATGCCGCGCGTAGCCGTAGTCGCACGCCGGGGGGTCGTCGCGTGAAGCTGAAGTGGAATCCACAGATGAGGGAGGTGTTTCTACAAACACTGCTCGACAATTCGCTACCAGGCTCCACAGGCTTCAAACCATCTACTTTTCAAGCAGCAGTAGAGCCGGTGAGGCAAGTCTCTAGCGGCCAGTCGGTAAGCGTCAGTCTGCTCCGTAATCGATGGGATGTCGTTCGTCGCAGGCCCTGGAAACTATTTCAAGGTCGATCTGGATGGACGTATGGAGTTGACGGAGAAGCTCTAGAGCCAGAGGACGACATAGGCGCCTGGTTTACTACCAACAACCCTGTTTATGAAGGCTTGAGTCAATGGCGGCATCGTGGCCTGCTATTCAGCAACTTACATGTAGCGCTCATGCAAGGAGCTATCGCGACCGGAGACGACGTTATTAACCCCCCTGTCGATAATAGAGACTCAGAGGAAGAGGAGACAGGTACAACTAGTCAAACCGATTCACCCACAGCCACGTCGTCGTCGTCGCTTACGTCGTCTACGAGTCCTACGCCGATAGGTGATGCGCGATCATTTATACAGAAGCAAAAAGCTCAGGTTAAGGCACAGCGGAAGAAGCAACCAAGACTCAGCTATCAGCTAATAGACTAGCGGCTCAACGAAATCAGTAACAACATGAAGCGGGTGGTGGTTATGATGGAGAAGGATGACCAGGGCGACGCAATCGACCTTTTCAATGCTGAATTTAATAGCTTGCTAGAGAACCATGCCAGTGTTGTTCTAAACTCTTTTGTAGATAGATTCTAAACTAAAAGATTTACTAAATCAAGAGACTTCATAACACGGTGCTCCTGGGTACGTAGGACTCTACAGCAGCTCCTACTGCATGAGGAGTGGGCTGAAATTAATAATGGCCTGGATAACTGTACGCAGAAGCTCCATGGGCATCTCAGCCTTGTAGAATCGTCAGTAATTATCCAAAGTGTGGAGGCGATGAGGGAGAGCCTACCGGTAGAAGGCGACAGTGAGGTAGAAGGTGACAGTGAGGTAGAGGGCGACAGTGAGGTATTTATTGTAGAGCAGATGGGTGAGGATGTGAGGCAGCTGGTGAGGTGCCTGCCTCATTTGGTAGGTAAACATACTAAGTACGTCAATTTTGGTAGTTTGCGCTACATCAGCGGTTTTGAGGCTTCTATATTCTATACCTAGTCACAATTATGTAGATTTCCCTAGTAAAATCGATAGATTTATGACAAGGTAGCGAAGTGGCTCTGCTGGAGTACTGCCGTAGAATTTTTTCAGTCTCTATCGCCCACCTACTTTAGTAAATAGATTACTACCCATCATCTCTACTACTACCTCACCCACTCAACCATCTACGCTCTACCTCATCAACTCTGTTGCCTCAACGTACTTCGTGTACTGCTGCCACATCTCCTGCGCCATCTCATCTCTCCGACTTTCCATTGTACGACTGTACAGTCATCATGGATACAGTGGCAGCCAGGCCAGCAGCTGCCGCGGCCAGGCTACCTTGCTGTCGCTTCGTCAACACCATGTAGTCGATTGAGATACCCCAACATCCATGGCGGCTCCTACATGTAATTTTGCTTACAAAGCTCAATCGAAGCATACGATGGGGTCAACCAGAGACCCTCCGATTGCCAGCCATCTAATTGCTCAATCGGACCCAAAAAGGCAGTCGTCGATTGGCTATACCTAGTATGGTATGTGGATAACGTAATTTCCTGGATATGAGCGTAGCGCATCCTAAAAAATGCCATTCAGCAGAAAAAGTACCTGTACACCGAACAGATTGTACGTTACCGATTACAAAGCTCCGTTTCATCCGATTGACGCTTTTGGATGACCCAAAACAGTCTATATACCCCTGCAATCGGGCATCCGACAGAACACCGAACAGGGCCTAAATGGATAGAATAGGCTATCGGTCAAGCGCTTAGTGGAAAGTCCTTAGCGACGTGGCATCGAATACGAGGCCGACCACTATTCAGCCTCGGTGAGCGCTCTTTGGTGTATAAAAGCTGAGCACAACCTGCATCTATGTTTGTTTTTGTTGCCTCATAATAAGCAAACATTATGTCTGATCAGAACCAACCTATTGGTGGACGTAGCATATTTAGCCTCCGGACGGCTACAGCAGACGATCTGGATGACATCACGAACATCCACATTGCGGGATTCACCGAGGAACCCGAAGTTCACTACCGCTACCCTTTTCGAGGGAAGTATCCATACGACCACTGTAAGTGGACGAGAAAGGAATACGAGTACTACCTGGAGCAACCGCAGAAGTTCCGGGTTCATGTGCTCGATGCTGCAATTGACTTCGATGGCAAAGTTTTGTGGACACCGGTTGCCCTGGCTGTATGGATCATGGATGTAAAACTCAAGTCTAACTTTACTGGTATGTGTGCTCATTGATATTCGACTATTCAACTAGACTTAGACTTCTGCTAAAATTATCCTTTTTTAGATCCAGGCCTTAATGAAAGGAGAGATGCGAATCGGCAACATTGCAATACTTTCAGAGATATCTCAGGGAAGCGCTTCAATACTTATTTCGCAAAATACGATGAGGAGCAGGTCTATCTCTCCGTACTCGTTGTTCACCCTGACCACAGACGTCGAGGGGCTGGCACAATGCTCGTGAACTGGGGAATCAAGATTGCTGAGGAGAGGAAGTGGCCCGTTACCTTGTGCGCAAGCCCTATGGGAAAGTTACTATACGATCAACTTGGTTTCAAAGTGATTGGCAAAGAGGTGGTTCGAGTTGAAAGTGAGGAAGAGATTGTAGAAAGCTCAGTTATGGTAAATAAGTTAAGTGGAAAACCCGAGCCGGACAGAAATCCATCACAACAGGCTGTGATGGGTATTCTTTGTTGAGCGCACCCACCTCAGCTGGGTTCACCACTACTGCGAGTGGTGGCCGACGGCGGTGAGAGCGGTTGCGAGAGGTGAAGGACGGCATGCGGGAGAAATGGGAGGAGAAATGGCGGGAGCGGCAAGTGAGGCAGCGCAGGCCACGGCCCATGTTGATTGATCAACGCAGCGGCGCCACCCGCTTCGTTGCATGGGCCTTTTCCTCATAAACAGCCTCAAGCTCGACCGCTGAACGGGATCTGCTACCACACAGCGCAAGCCGCAGAGCCTTAAGGTGCGGCTAAGCGCGCAGGCGGTCCGGCCTATTAGTAGTGGCAGTGGCAGTAGCAGTAGCAGTGGTGGCAGCGTGTCTAGCGTGTGGTTATGGCTGTTTAACACGGTCCGCGTTAATTGCCTAACGACTATCTATAAGTCTGTAGTAGTGCTACTCTAATTTTATCTGCCTTATGCTAGCTACCTTATCACGAAAAGCAAGGTACTCGGTTGAATGTCGTCTGTATGCTGCGCGAAAAGCCTTGATCTGGTGGGCTCGATAGAGTTGGCTTTGAGTAGTATTAGCTCTGCTAAAGTTGTAGCGGTACGTGGGGCCTCCAGTCGACATCGGCGGCAGATGAGGAGGCTTGCGGGCTGAAGTCTGATGCCTATTATTAGGGGGAAGTAGTGGTTGCACCTGCAACCATCGATCGGTCAAATAAAGAGTTGGCAATGACTTCCACAACGGATCCGTCCGACCAGAAGGATCTCCGGGGCCCGCATAGACAGAGTAAACAGAAATCTGGCTAGCTTGGTAGAAAAATGGTTGTGCTGCTCGATTGACCCGCAAAGGTCGCTTCCAGGTGTCTAGAGGTTGATAAGGCGATGTGTATGGAATGTACTGCCCTTTGGTATATATATATAGGTGTATGGTGACGACGTGGATCTGGTTGACTAGTCTGGTCTGGTTCAGAGCTGGCTGTTGGTGGGAATCTTCGACGGATTTCCTGGTGAATTTCTCTTGGTCAGTTAGCTATATGGCAACCAAGCTTTAGCTACCATATATCACGAAAATTAAGGTACTCAGTTGAATGTCAAGATGATTAGTTGACTATCTAGCTTTCAGGCTCCTGATGAAGGTTGGCTGCACGAGTGGCTAACTGGCTGACTAGCTGCCCATGCAGCCCTGTATCCGTAACATACCCACCCTAATAAGCTCCTGCTATTACGATCACCATCGTTTATCGCGCCGCTGTACTATGACCTAGAGCCAGCCTAGGGCGAGCTTCGTCGTCTGCCGGCTGCTCGGCCGGCGTTTCGAGGTTGTACACCCCTTTGCCGGTCAGCACGCTCGGTCGGCCCGCGCTGCGCTTCGTGCTGTCCCGCAGGTTGGCCAGGCTGGAGCTGGGGAACTGTCTGAACGCGCGACAAGCTGTCTCGCCTCTCTGCTGGCCCCGTCCGACAACAACAAGCTCGTAGCCCAGGGCCAAAAGATCTTGAAGAAGCCATTTCCCAAGGAGTTTACGACGCAGGTCAGGCTGATTAGATTCTCGCAGCCGATACAAGGTGGTGGCGAGCTAGACAAGTGCATCGCCTCGTCGAAGCTGAACATTCAGGGAACTGCGGGGACGCCTGTCAGGCTAAGCCCGGGTGCGACCAACGACTTTGTGACCTCTCTGCGCGCTCTCCGCGGCTGTGGCTCAAAGGAAAAACCACAGACGGCATCGACTGTGACTTCGATTCGCGGGACGAGCTGTTCACCTGGTTCGCATCCGCGTTGGGAGCATCGTCTCGCCGCCTGTCGCAGAGCAAGCCAGCCGATCAGCAGCTTCGCCATAGTTGTTGGCAGTGAGCAGAACCCGCAGTCCTTCTCTACCAAACACCTCGCTCACGCCTTCGCTCTGAATACGCCGGCCGAGAGCAACAAAGGCGCAATGGGAAACCCTCCTCCTCCTCCTCCTTCTCCTCCCCCAACCCCGATCCCCAGCGGCCTGTTCAGCAAGAAGATGCCGGGCCTGCTGGCTGGCCAAAATATGCTCGTCATGGGCTTGGACCCGGACTCCGTGGCGGCGAAAGCCTCAGCCCGAGCGCTCAGGGTGGTACTGGCCGACTTTGGACTGGAGAAGATGGCAGACAGCGATCTGGCCAGACCTCTGGCGGAGCTGGAGGTGGTTCTAGACAATGCAAGGTGAAGCAGGAATACCGTTTGATTCGACCCGGATGGGGGCTATCGAACAATACTTCGGCTGCAATACAAAAGCGCAGACGGCAGCGCCACGTTGGACTCCATCGAAAGCTTTCTCCCCTTTGGGCCGATCTCCTTTGACATTACCGACGTCCAGGCGGTCCTGGAGAAAAAAAACACTGCCATGATCGCTGGCGGCAAGACGGTCGTGATGGCTCACCCGGAGTGCGAGATCTCCGTCGGCGGCAAGCTGAACATAGAGGTGCCAGACACGAGCGCACTCTCGCTGCCGATGAGGGAAGTGCTGCGCATCACTGACCGACAGGTTAACCTCGACGAGCAGAACACGTATAAGGCGGTCTCGGCGGTATCGGCGGATGTTGAAAAGCTGGTTCGCGGCGGAACCGACGAGGACAACGACGGGACAGTGGTCCTCGGCACCTATACCTGGGCATCCGGACAAGGCAGCAAGCTCAGAGGCTCTCTGTGGTTGAAGCCGCCGTTGACCATGCGCGCCGAGTTTCAGAGTCTGATGCCGGATTGGGAGGCCACCCAGCAGCTAAAGTCACTAAACGAAACGTCCATGGGTGAGTTCTTGGACTTAAAGAAGCTTGAGTTTGGCCCCGAGGGTGTGCCCACGCAGATCAACGAGGCTATGATCGAGATCAGGACTACGGGATTCACCTTTGGCGGAGTGATGACTAGCGATCTGCCGCTGCTCGGAGATAACAGGCCACCTAGGGCGTATCTCGGACGGGTGCTTCTCAGGGCTTCTGTATCTTGGGCAAAGGAAGACATCTGCTTCAACGTCCACCTCGGCGTTGATGTTAGTCTGTTGCGCTGCGACAAGAACAAAGATGAGCCGCCCTCGCGACTGATCGGTCATGTCATTTACAAGAACGAGGAGTGGATGCTGGCTAGCGTCATCAAGGAGTTTGACTTTTAGAACCTGTACACCCTGCTGACGAAAAAGACGCGGGTTACCCTGAGCATCATGCTGCGGTTTGTGCGCATCACCTACCTCGTGGTCATGTACAAATATGCCAGCAAGAAGCACGGGCTTGGATGGGGGGCGTGATCAGTATCGGTGGGCTGCTCCTCACACTGACCTTTGACTATGGCACGGCAAATGCCGACGGGAGTGGCTGGAGGTTTACCATGGCGCAGGGCGGCCATATAGCCGACAAGAAGACCAAGCTTGGCTCCGTTGTGGATAGCTTGATGGGCGCGGAGCCGGAAAAGCTGCCGTCTTTTTTCAGCAATATCCAAGTCGGGTCGGCGGCGGTCAGAAGCCAGAAACTCAAGGTCGCGAACGTGAAGGCGGAGTGAGTGTGCATCATCGCCTCAGCGAGCGTCAAGGATGTCGACCTGGTCTTCGTGGTGTACCGTCAAGCGAACAAGCTTTCCACCAGCAATCTTCCGCTCAACACAAAGTTCTTCTTGAGGGTTTCGTTCGCAAGCTTGCCGGCGCTGAACCTGCCCCTGGTCGGGGAGATCAGGCAGTCGATCGACGAGATCTACTTCGCCTTTGTCAAAGACCTACCGCCAAAGATGTACAAAAACGACGTTACGAAGCAGGTCGGCCTCCTTACCGACCTCACGCTGATCAATGCAGCCCTCGGAACCAAGCCGCTCGTCTACAACAAGTACAAGGAAGACAACCTCCTGACCGACAAGGACGCCGCTCTAGCAGCTGGCTTCCACTTCATGATCATCAGAGTGGACCTCAAGAATCAGACCCGGGTCGTGCTCGACTACATGTTCGGCCAACCGGGGGCTGCAAAGAAGAAAGAGGACAAGGAGAAGAAAAATGGGAATGCTGCAAAGGACAAAGAGGTCCAGGAGAAGACAACCGGAGAGGTTCCTGGTGAATCCTCCAAGCTAGGCGAGAAAAGCAAGCCCAGTTAACGGGTGAAACTAGGAGCTGGAGGGGACAAGCCTCCAAAGACGCCTGCGGACACGCCTGAAAAGAAGCCGAAGGAAGACGGAAAGAGGGTCGCGGCAAAGGACCAGCCGAAGGGCGGGTCGGAACGGAACGCCCCCTCCAAGAATTAGCAGGGCCCTCTTACCTTCACGAACTTGAGCGTCGACTACATGGTCGAGGGGACATCAACACGTTGTTCATCACCTTTGACAGGCCGCCGGTGACGCTGGCTGGCGCCTTCATCGGCACCGACCAGCTGACCACTACGCTGCGGCCGGGCTCCCAGATAGCGCAGACGACGACGGCGGCGGCGGGCAATTACGTCAAACGGCTAGTCAAATCGACCGACGCTCTTGACGGAGCTTTGGAAGGCAACGAAGTCTTCCGCGAGCGCGCCCTCTCGTACTCGGGCGGGATTGTAGTCCGCTTGAAGGTGTGGGGCTTCCAAGCGGCGGGATTCTATGAAAAGAAGACCAGCACGTACTGGACAGTCCAGTTTGGGAAAAAGCAGAGCAGCGGCTCCAAGGATCCCGTCCCGAGACTGATGCTCGCTGAGACCAAGAGCAAAGCGGCGGAGTCGTCGCGCTTCTTTGTCTTCCTCAAGGCCGAGGGTCCGCTGATCACACTGGGGTGTGCTACAGTCACCCGTATCACGGCTGCGTTTGGGTACAACATGGCACTACGCTGGCCACAAGTGGAGGAGGTGCCGAAATTCCCCTTCGTCTCGATGAGCGTTCCGGATGAGACGCCGATGGACCAGTTGAAGAGCCTGACGACCGCCAACAAGGACACCTCCTGGATCACGTCGAAGGATGGCGCCAAGTGGCTCGCGGCCGGACTAAGAGTCGAGGCGGCCCAGGTGCTCGCGGTCGATGCAGTGCTCATGGTCCAGTGGGCGCCCAGGGTGCTGATCGGACTGTGCGGCGTCGCTCTCTGCCAGCTCCCGTCCGTGTCGTCAGACGTCAAGTTCGCCTTTATCGAGATCGGCTTCAAGGCGACAGTCGATTCCAAGGCCGGCGAGTTCAGGCTGGAGGCACAGCTGTTGCCCAACTCGTTCCTCCTGGACCCGAACTGCCACCTGCGCGGCAGCATGGCTCTGTGTCTGGTGGAAGCCCGAGACCGCCGCGAACCCCCAGGAGCACCCCGGTAGCACTAATAAGAAATAAAGCTTACATCATGACAGCTTGTAAACCACAATCCGCCTGCTTCTTTCTAGATGAAGCAGCAATGCGCAGTCGACTCATGTACGGCCCTTCGAAATTGATCGCGATGCTCTGAGCGCTCAAGAAAAAGACGAATTCTAGTTTATTAATTTGCCCGTATTCAGGCCCCTAGTACGCGAATGGTGCTCCACATCAATGGCAAGTATAAGACCGGGCCCTGCGCAGGCTTCACTTAAGTTGTACAGTTCGACAGGAGAGATCAGCCGGCCATTGTTTTGATTGCTTATGATCTCTACGACGTCACCAATGCAGCCTTGTTCCTTTGCCTCTAGAAGCGAAGCAAATAAAGCAGCTTTGCATCGATTGACGATCTTGACTCTGATCCCCAGGTTTTCTGCCGCGTGGTCATGGAATGGTTGATGGGCACTAAGGTTCGCCTACGTCATCTATGTTCAAGCATCATTTCTGTTGGAAGTATTTGAAAAAAACCCGTTTCTACCCATCAAATTGTATGTGTGTTTGTTGGTCCTTATCTTGTGCTGCTTCAACAGTCTATCTTTTACAGCGTCTCCATTTCAAGAGTAGTGCAAGCTCAGTGGCCATTCTTGCCGATGAACAATGATTTCGGTCTCGTCATCCTGACTTGAGCTTTCCTCATTTCCATTCAAGTCTTGTGCTATTTGATAGATAACACAGGCAGCGCAAGGAAAAATAGGCCCGAGCTGACCTAAGTGTGTTTACCAGTGGTATGTTATTGCTCCGGGGGTCAATCAATGTCAATACGTCAGGCAAAGGTTGGGCAAATCGGAACCGGACATAGCCTGTCGGACTACAGCATGTTTACTTGCAGTTTAGTCGTTATATTATCTGGCGATGGTCACGATGATAGAACGTTGGGGGGAGTTACCAATATTGACAATTAGTCGGTGTCACTGAGTGAACAAAAATCGGGTTCTTCCCAGTAGATAATTCATCCGGATGTTTCACAATGGATGCTGAGATATAGACGATATAATTATTTCAGTTTCTTCATATAATTCTCGAGACTCAATCCCAGGTTGACCACGAATTGCCACTGCGTGTTGCCTCGGAAGAATCGACACCAGATTTTTAAGACAGCGAGGCCGAGTTCAAATGGCTCATCAGGTACGATTAATTCATGCTCGCCGCCTTCATCCTCGTCAAAGTCAACAACAGCATATGCCTCTTTGATGATGCAGCGAACCCAGTGGAGAATGCGGTGTTCCGATCCTAGAAACACTTCGGTCAACAAATTGTCAATGACACTTCTCGGATAAAAACTTACGGGACAGCGAACCTTCCTGCAACTGGCTTGGTAGAGAGCAAAGCCATTTCCCTAGGAATATGGCACACTCGAAGCTAGAGATGGCATGCTGCACACTCCAAAAGAAGGCTTGACTTCGAGCAACCCGATCAATGCCTAGCCTAACGGGAATGCTTAGGGCGTGCGTCGAGTATAGCAAGGCTGAGAGGAGATTATCGTTGCGCTCGATCTCTGGTAGGTGAGTCAGACCCGCAGCTATAACATCTGGGTCGCGAGATTCTAAATGCCGGTGCGAGCCGACATCAAGCGACAGTCGGATGTAGGCCACAACCAGGAGTGCGCTGGATGTAAAAGGAATAGGTCCACTTTCGTTATTTGGGTCGAGGATCGACTCTGGAGTCTGTTGCCACAACGAAGTCCAAGAGCGGAGCGCACGGCTAGAGGACAAGAACTCAATTAGCCACCTGCATAAGATACTACGGTGCAAGCCAAGAACAACGCACTTACCAAACCATATGCAATTCGGTCGCGGATATCGTGGCCGGAGATGTGGCGGGAAAGGAAAGCTCGCGGACTACATGAATGCGCTGCAGCAGTGCATGAAGTAGGATGTAGTTGCCGATTGGGCTGGGAATAGGATGAACCGACTCTGTGCCTGCCGTGCCTTGTAGTAGTATACTTAATGCTTGCTGAAACTGCATCTGGTCTTCCTTGCTCTCTCGTTGAAGGGCAGCCCATTGCGCTGCGCTCGAAGCTTGCCAATCCGGAGTACAGCAAGGCAATCTCAAATGCAGTTCGCTGCTCCACAGAAGCGGGTGGATATTGTAAGCGATGCTATGAACATTGATATAGCAGAATGCTACTAGCTTAGTACGTCGAGACGACTCTCGCTGCACCCATTGATCCCACATGGCAGATCTAGGAGCCGAGACAATCGTCGCCGCGCTTTCTTCTTTGAGACCGTTGTCTCGGAGACATTGTACGAGCAAGGGCCGCAGAGCAAAAGCCTGCTGGAGTAAGTCCTTCCTTTCCCACGTGGCAAATCCGACGAGAATAAGCAACGTCTTGGCCATGTCAAGAGGAGCCCAAGGCCCTGAGCGAACTGCAGTACGGGACGCCGCGGGCGAGAGCAGATTGGTGGAGGCAATAAACGCCAGTGTCTGCGGACCGAAGTGCAATTCTTCTTGTCGTAGCCTTTCGAAGACTATAGCTTTTGCGACACGGAAAAGACGTTCAGCACTTTGACGCTCAAAACAATATTGCGCTCCGGCGGCACACATGGCAAGTGTGAGTTCCACCGGAGAGCATGAGGGCTTGTAGGTCGGTTCATGAATGAAAGGAAAATGAGAGTGGAATCCGCCGAAGAAAGCGGTGATATAACGCGTCAAAGCATGTCGTGAGGGTATCTCGAAATCGGAAATGGGGTGTGGGAAGCTTGTTAGCAATGATACTAGGAAGCTGCGATGGTCGTCGGTGACATGATATGTGCCGTGTCTGGCTCGCCTTTCGCGGGTATCGTCCCCTGACTGGAACCTTAGGTTCACTTGATCATCAGCTGGGGCTGATGGCAGCCAAGTGCTGAATGGAGTGCCGATATCTTCGGCTCCAGGCGAGTGCGGAGGATCCGGTTCCCGGGATGAACGTCGTGATGGTTGTTGATAATGCTCCAATCGCATCCAATCCACATCATACTCGGGAGTCCACTGTGCAGATAGACCGACACCGTCGATAAAGTTGACGAAATCCCGGAAATCCTCGAACCCCTCATCTTGATACGGCTCTTGGTGCAGTTCTTGAGGGGCGAGGTGTGCCTGCGCACTATTGAGCGGAGCAGCAGGAAGCTCGAGCTGGCCATGGTGGTCTTGGATGCTCAGCATTCCATCTTCTAGTCCGCCATTAGCGATGCCGAGGACTTTAGTAGGAGATGTCGCATGCACAGCCGGAGTCTCTTGGTGTTGAAATTCGCGTGCTGCTTCATGTTCAGACGACGTCGTCGTCAACCCATTGCTGCCACTGTCGCCATGGTTTGCAATGCGCCAGTGCCGGGTGAGTAGGTCGCGACGGGTAAAGGCTGCTCCACACTGGCAGGTGAAGGGCTTCTCCCTCGTGTCTGGGTCAATCAGCTATCTGTTCTGTGGGCCGACCGGGGTGGAGCCACGCACGCGTGCGGAGATGGCGGGTTAGGTGTTCTGCGCGTTTGAAACCGCGCGAGCAATATCGGCACGTGTGGTTGTGTCTGTGCATCTGCCGCCAGCATTGCTGCGTTCCATTTGGAGCCGCAGACGAAGAATTGTGGATTGGAGATGTGGGTGTGTTCGGGGTTGTTGGAGTCTTTTAGTCTGGAGGGCTGGCGCGACTAGCAGATAGCGCCTGCCGTTATCCGATAAGGGCAGGGGCTACCCCGCCGTTTGGAGTAGGCACCGCATGCGGCATCCCGTGCCACTCACGTGCCCATCACGCCGGCGACCTCCCTACCCCAACTCGTTTCCACGTGCAATCCTATCCAAGACAAGGCGAAAGCTCCGATGGGTTGCCGGGCTGCTATCGCTCCTTTCGGTCATCTGTCTGTCAGTCATTACCGCTCGGGGTGACCTTTTTTTGCGCAGAGTTCGATATCCCTCTTAGAAGACAGCAGGGCTAAATCCCGTGTCATCGTCGTTGCGATCATGGCATCATTCACAAGGCAGCTTCTTGGCGCGGCTGTCATCACCGGTGCAGGCGGTACGGGTGAGTGGTTCTGCAATCTTCCCCATTTATTTCCACGTATGCTGATGCTGTTCAGGAATCGGCGCTGCTGTCGCCAAAGGCTTCGCCCGTTTAGGATGCACCAAAATCGCCATCACCGACATCAACCCCAAGTCCCTCAACCAAACCAAAGAAGCCATTCGAGCTATTAACTCATCAATACAAGTCCTCAACCGTCCAGGGGACATAGCCGATGAAAGCTTCGCAAATTCTTTCCATGATGAAGTGTTCACGAGGTTCTCTAGGCTGGATTACGCAGTGAACTGCGCCGGAGTCCTGGGCAGCAAGACAGTCAAAGCTGTGGACATGCCTACGGATGCATTTGACCGGCTGAACAGCATCAACTATAGGGGTTCTTGGCTTAGCTGTCGAGCTCAATTGAGAAACATGCTGCGACAGAAACCTCTGCCAGAACAACCAAAACAAAGAGGGGCAATTGTCAATATTGCGAGTCAACTTGGAATAGTTGGAAGACCGGGCGCTGGTATGTTTACTCGTATGTCAAGAAACAACTTGATAGGCTGATACAAGAGGAAAGCTGCGTACTGCGCGTCCAAGGCGGCAATCATCAACATGACCCGCGCAAATGCAATAGACTATTCGGACGATAGTATTCGTGTAAATTGTGTCTGTCCGGGCGTCATCGAAACGCCTATGACCACTTCCTCTCCCGAGATGCGAGAAGCGCTAGCACCAGCTATCAATATAGCACCGATGAAGAGAATGGGAACACCGGATGAGGTGGCTGATGCAGTTCTATTCCTGTGTTCTCCTCAAGCATCCTTTATCCAAGGGCATGCCTTAGTCGTTGATGGCGGATATACTATTAATTGACCATCACACTTCTTACTAGGCAATATTCTGATGTTCTCTTCAAACTCTATCTCTGAATACAGAGTGCTCTGAAATATTGTCCTCATCGTATGCTAGGAATCTATAATTTGACCCCGAGCCTCGCGGTATCGACACCGCGAGGTCCACTGCTCCTCCAGTCATTCGCAGATTCCCATGCAAACCCTGCATCAAGAATCTTTTGCTCCTGCCACAAGCCACCGACTATTTGCATCCCCACTGGCAGCCGAACGCTGTCGTCTTCGCTTGAAGGTGCGAAACCAACAGGTAAGGTCATAGCCGGATGCCCAGTGATATTGAAGATGGCAGTATTAGTGGTGATGCCCATACTTGGTTTCAACGCCGCAATGGGTGAGTCTCCTCTCTTCCATGCTGGATTTTGAGGTGCAACAAAAGGTGTCGTAGGCATAACGATCAAATCCAAGTCTTGAAACAGTGTCTCGTATGAATCTCTTAGCTGCTGGGCTATATTCATAGTTTTCGCGTAAAGACCGGGGTATTTCTTCATGAGAGAGAGACCGTTTATCATCGTATTCTTCGTTGAGGGGAATAGTTTCTGAAAACTTTCATTCGTCCACGGGCGACGCGCTGCTTCGTATTCGGTGGAAAAAAGCCCTCTTCGACCATGTGCAAATCCCATCAAACCCAGCGTTCCCGCAATGCGCTGCTGAATCGTCCAGATAGCCGGTCCCTCTAGATGCACTGGGAGCGATATCTGACGGACGGTTGCACCGAGCTTTTCGAATTCCGAAGCCGCCTTAAGAACAATTTCTTTGACGTTTTCATCGACCAGTCGATGTTCGAAACCCTCTATCAGGACCCCGATTCTCATTCCCACAACGGAACCTTGGAGTTGCTTTGAAAATGTTGTTGAGCCATGGCTAGGGGCACCCAGCGTTCGGTCGTCAAAATCGTCTCGACCGCTGATTGCATCTAAGCATGATGCGACATCTTTGACTGTTCTCGCGATGGGTCCAGCGTGGTCACTAACGGCATCGCCGCTAGACATTCCAGTATATGGAACGAGGCCGTGAGTAGGTTTCAGTCCCACGCCTTTTCAGATCAAAAAGTCAGCTACGAAATTATTCAGAAAGTAAGACACATACAACCGCAGAATGACGATGGCACCCGGATACTGCCACCTTGATCCGCGCCAATCGCTATGTCCACCAATCCACCGCCGACCAGCGCGGAACCCCCCGACGTACTACCTCCTGCAGAGTAGCCTTCGGCGTATGGGTTATAAACGGTACCTTGAGCGCTAGTGAACGAGGATGTCGAATTACAAAAGTTCTCGCAAATTGTCGTCCCTACGATATTCGCGCCGGCATCCAATGCCCTTGTGACGACTGTAGCATCTGCGCTCGAGGACCAGGGTGTAATGGCATCGGTGCCGAAAAATTGTGGTACTCCAGCGACTGCAATGTTATCTTTTAGGCACACTGTCTTACCCTTCAGGAGTTCTCCTTCCGGATTTCCTTGGATAGAAAATTTATGTGCCCATGCATTGCCATAAATTTGTTCCTCTTGAGCGGGCCGATGAATATTTTCCCGGGGATATTTTACAGTATCAGCGCTGGCTATGTAATCCGGAAGATCCAGCACATGCTCAGCTACATCATGGACGGCGGCTAGTAATTGCCGGTAATCGCTTGATTCTGCTCTTGATATGCCCTCGTTGATTCCAATATTCGCCAAGAGAAGTTCTGCTTCACCTTCGGGTACGAGATCATTGCTATACAAAAGTTAGGCTTCACTGCTCCATGATTACTAGGCTATTATGGTAACAAACTTTGATGGTGAGTCGAAAAAGACAGACATATTTCCACAATATCCCACAAACACAGGTAGGTCGATGTATGAAGTTGATATAGCGAGAGCAAATAAATGAGGGTGAAATCATTCAAACACCGTGCTTTCAATGGACTTGTGCGCGTTACGTACGGCGCAGCTAATCGTAAGGTCATTCCGCGATGTGGAACAAGGTGTTGGGGTCGGGCCGATGCGCCTCCAACTAACCCCAACATGTGGCGAGATCGCTCGGGCGCACTAATTTTGCATACTACACACGAAACGAAGAGTAACACGGCAGCGAAGTGTATAATCTACATCGTATTCACCCTGCAATTCGTACGACCAGCCTCCCTTTCATCGACTTGTCCGTGTATCTCTCTACGATACTCGGTATCTCATCGAATTGCATAGTAGTGACGTGGGAAGAAATATTGTGTACAGCCACCACTTCCAGCATCTCTTCCACATCTTCTGTACTAGCAACATAGACGCCTTTGATGGTTAGCTCTCGAAAGACCATAGCCTCGGAATCAAATTGCCATCTTTCTTTTGGCAAACCGACAGGCACCATGACGCCTCCATTTCCTAGTTGTTGAAGGCTCCAGGCATTGGCTTCTATCGAATCAGTGCAGACAACAACACCTGCAAGTCCTTCACCCCCAGTAAACTCCAAAATCTTATCAGAGGCATCGGCTGCGGTTGGATCAACGACCAAGTCCGGCTTCAATTTTTTAGAGACTTGGATAGCCAGCTGGCGACCCTCAGGTCGGTTATCGATGGCTACCGTTTTGTAACCCATGGCTTTAGCGAACTGAATTCCCAATTGACCAAGACCGCCTATACCCACAATAGCTACTGCTTCGCCAAGCTTGACTTCTGGTTTCAGCTTTCGTAGCGCACCCCAAACTGTTGCCTTGATAGTTGTCAGTAGCCGAATAAATCTTACAATCGGAAATAGAGCCATATCGAGGAAACTTACACCAGCGCACATGAGCGGTGCACCTTGCTCGAATGATACCTTTTCAGGTAGGTGAACAGTAGTTGCGGGATCAGCTAACATGAACTGTGCAAATGCGCCATCATTTTTGAAGCCAGCCGTCTTCCTATCTCGGCAGAAGCGTGGATCGAGACCTCCTGTTCTTCGACGATGTTGCTTGCATCCAACGCAATCTCCACATGCATTTTTGAAGTTAAGTACCCCAACGCGATCCCCGACCTGCCATGAACCTTTGACTCGAGCACCGACTTGTACAACTTTGCCAGCAGGCTCGTGAGAGGGGATTAGTGGAAGCTCTGCGGCAAATTGGCCTTGCAGTACTTGGAGGTCTGAATGGCAGTATCCAGCCGCGTAAACCTGGACGAGAAGATCGCAGTCGCCGCATTCAGGAATGAGTCGCTCACATATCACGTAGGGTTTGTTGAACTAGATCATGAATTAGATACATCCTCATTCAAGTGAAAATGGCTCTTAAATTACCTCTACAATTTGCGCAGCTTGCATATGCTTGGAAGCCATTTCCTTGGTGATTCTGCTCTCGAGGGCGTGGCTGAATGCTCAATCGTGTCTACGACTATTCACTGTTGTACTATTCTGAATCATGACTTATTAAACTTGAGCGCGTTCGATTTCAATGCATGAGTCGGCGATTGCGGTAGCATCTCTCGCCTTGTTAGCTATGCTACATGTGGGCTTGGTTGGGGTGGTTGGGGTAAGTTGGAGGTCTTGCGGATTACGATAAGCGAGGGCCGGTAATTACCTAGCGTGGAGGTGGCGCTAGCATCTGAACCCAAAAGAGAATGATAAAATCAAACTATGCACATTGAGATCTGTTGATCCATTAATCCTATAGAATTTACTGCACCAAGCGTTTCAACGTTAATCTTGGTCGTCTAGCCCGCTACCCCGCGCGAGTCACTGTTTAGAAACTCAGCACATTAGCTTTCGTCTCATTCGTCCCATCGCACTCAGAACTACTTCAAGTACATCTTAACCATCCTACCTTCCACAGGAGATTTCACCACCTATCTACACAATGGGCAAGAAGCGCGTGCTCATCTCCTACGGCGTCGATGTCGATGCCGTTGCAGGATGGCTTGGTTCATATGGGGGAGAAGACAGTACCAGCGACATCAGTCGGGGTCTCTTTGCTGGGACGGTCGGTTCACAGCGTCTTCTGAAGTTGTTTGCAAAATACGATATTAAAACTACATGGTTCATTCCTGGGCATAGTTTAGAGACGTTTCCGGAGGATATGGCAGCTGTGCGAGATGCTGGACATGAGATTGGGTTGCATGGGTATAGCCATGAGAATCCTGTTGATATGACAATTGAGCAGCAAAGGGATGTCCTAGATAAGACGTATCGCATGTTGACTGAGTTTGCGGGGAAACCTCCAAGGGGGAGTGTTGCACCATGGTAAGTTCGACGCATTGCACTTCCACACAAGCCACTCATCGGGACTGTAGGTGGGAAACAAGCCAGGAAGGGGCGGAACTATTGCTTTCATATGGAATCGAGTATGATCACAGTATGAGCCATCATGACTGCCAGCCATACTACCTGCGAACCGGTGATTCGTGGACAAAGATCGACTACAAGAAGAAAGCTGAAGAATGGATGAAGCCGCTCGTCGCAGGCCGTCAAACCGGGCTCGTTGAGATCCCCGCGAATTGGTACATTGATGTAAGTAAACACTCAAACGTATATCAATTGTCAAGTGCTTCTAAGCTCCTAACTCCCTTATCAGGACCTACCACCAATGATGTTCATCAAGTCTGCTCCAAACAGTCATGGGTTTGTGAACGCACGAGACATCGAAGACCTTTGGAGGGACCACTTTGACTACTTCTACCGAGAATACGACGAGTTCATCTTCGTAAGTTACGACGCTTCGTACGCTTTTTGCATTCTCTGTATTTATCTGACATATATGGATAGCCAATTACCATCCACCCTGACGTATCTGGTAGACCGCATGCTCTTTTGATGCACGAAAGGTGAGAGCACTCCAAATCAGCCTGAGAACTTCTATTGGATGACTTCTAACATCCATTATAGGCTCATCGAACATTTTAAGAAGCACGAGGGCGTCGAGTTTGTCACTATGGAGCAGATGGCCGATGAATTCAAGAACAAAAATCCACCACCTGAGGGAGCTCTGATGCCAGCGGAGGCGGGTCTGATGTTGAAGCAATAGGATATATTGATTCGAGTATACAAATTGAGTATATAAATCAAGTATACAAATCGAGAGCGCCGGATCGATATTCGGCTCTATTCAATACACAAAACGAGTATGACTGTACGCTTATGAAATGGCATTGCTCTTAGTGGTATCATGGCATAATAGGAACCGAACTTAATTTGATATTCATATGCTTCTTCAATGATAGACCAGAAGTGGTGACCCGACCCTGAAGAATTGACCCAGTTTACCTAATTAGCACCCCGCTTCCGAACACAGGAAACTAGACATTTGGGGTTCTACTAGACTAGAAAGCAAAGAATAAGGAAGATATTGGAGTAGTCGTTGCTATGAGTCGTGTTAGGATTTGGAGTCGTGAGGCCGGTGGCACTAGCCCTATCTCAACGCTAGCGAGTGGCGAGCCTCCAAAAGAACGGGGCTGTGGGGATGAGACCGTGCATCCCCAGATTTTTGAGAGAGCGCGTGCAATTGAGCCATGTCACCAGCAATGACCTTATCTATGTATTCATCTGAGATTCCGAGTAACCGAGCTTATTTATATCCCCCGTCTGCAACCTTACGAGTGGTATCGAGAACATCGGACAGCATTCCTTACCACCTCGTTGATCATCGCATTCGCTTTCTTCGATACAAAGATGTCAGCCGAGAAGATGCAGGATACTATTGAGCCTACGCAAAGCAGCGATGTTAGCATCAACGTCGAGAAGGTGGATCTCGAAAACGATGGAGAGGTTTTCAAAAGGGGGGAAGGCATCGAAGACTTCAGGACAGTTGGTTGGATCCACACCACCGTCATCTTACTGAAGCGTGAGTGTCCACGTATCATCTCAGCACATATTGAAAATGCACAAACTGATACATAGTATTTACAGTCATCTTCGCAACTGGAGTGTTGACAATCCCATCCGCAATGTACACCCTTGGAGCACTCCCAGGAGCTATCAATGTCCTCGGATGGCAATTTCTAAACACCTACTGCGCTCTCGTTCAAGGTCAATTCCGTCACAATCATCCGGGTTGTCACAGTATTGCCGACATGGGTAATCTCGTTGGTGGAAAGATAGTCAAAGAGATAACTGGCGGTCTGTTTCTCGTCGCTTTCATAATCGTAGGTGCATCTGGCATGGTTGGCGTCTCTACCGCACTCAACGCTCTGTCCAATCATGCCCTGTGCACTAATTACTTCTCAATTATCGCTGCCATCATGGTTGCATTGGCTGCAAGCGCAAGAAAGTTTGAGAAAATCGCGTGGATCACTTGGGCTGGATTTGCTTCGGTTTTCATCGCTGTGTTCATCGTAGTGTAAGTCGCCCTAGTGCAGTCCGATTGAAAAAAAAAAGGTCCACTAACATCCGCACAGTGTCGGCGTGACGACTCTCGATAGGCCGGCTGCCGCGCCGCAAGAAGGAGCATTTGACTTCGGTTACCATGTCATAGCACATCCTACCTTCGCCGCCGGTATCACCGCAGCATCAACCATTTTCTGTTCCGGTGCCGGAACCTCGGCGTTCCTTCCAGTCATGAGCGAAATGAAGAATCCTAGAGACTTTAAGAAAGCCGTCAATTGGTGCATGGGCTTCGTCACGGCGGCCTATCTCTCCTTCAGCATTGTCGTCTATTGGTATTGCGGCAAGTGGGTCGCATCTCCCTCGCTCGGCAGCGCGGGACCGGTCGTCAAGAAGGCTGCGTACGGTGTCGGTATTATTGGACTCTGTGTGAGTGGCGCGCTCTACGTTCATGTCAGCGCAAAGTACATCTTCGTTAGAGTACTCCGGAACTCGCGCCACTTGCAGGCCAACACTGTTGTCCACTGGGGGGTATGGCTGGGCACTATTGCTGCTATGACCATCGTCAGCTTCTTGATTGCTTCAGGCGTGCCCATCTTCAACTACCTGCTCAGTCTTGCCGGCAGCGTTGCTTTCGCACCTCTCGCGCTAGGTCTGCCAGGATGGTTGTGGATTTACGATCATGCCGACTACTGGAAGGGCACTTGGTGGCAGAAGATACAGTACATGCTCCACATTGTTCTGATTCTGATTTCCATATTCCTAACCATCGGCGGAACGTATGGAGTCATCGTTCAGATCATGGATGCATACAAGGACGGGAGTATCGACTCAGCTTTCTCATGTGCAGACAACAGCAACTCATCATAGTCAAGGAGAGTTGAAATTTCAAATAGACTAGCGCAAGTGTATTATTATGCAATGCATTCAATAGAACCTTCGACCTTTCATGGATAGTTCTCCACTTGTGGAAGACACTATAATTCATGACCTAACGAACCTACGTATTTCCCGATACAATGGGTCTGGCTTTAGTCCAGTAACTTGTGCCAGCTAGTGTGAATGGACAAAAGAATTTTCGATGTCATTCAAGTAAGGAGAACGGCAAGAGTTGGACCGATGCTGTGCGTGGGTGTAGACGCCGCACGGCAGATGGCGACAGGAGCTCTGAATATGCACGGTCAAGGGCAAATACTAGTCAACTAATTTTCGCAACATTAGGCCACTCACATAGGTACGGGCAATTGAGTAGATCAGTATATATGAAGCAACTTAGCGTTGAATAAGACACGTGCTCGCCTCAAAGGTTATTATAATAGGTAGCTATGTCATGTTTTCAGTCGTAACTGCACTCTTTTAATGGTTTAATGATGTTGAAGATTTTGGAAAACGTCGTGTTCGCAACATTAATAGCAGCGAATAGTGCAAGGAAATATAAACATTCCTTTGTGCTACGCAAGAATGGCTATAGTAATGTTGTAGCATGCGTCAAAGTTTCCCAAGCAGTAAACAAGGAATTCGACTTGGCTGGCCTTGTATCACTTACAAATGACTTTATCTTGGGCATGTCCTCTTCCAGTCTCACCCCAAGTGCATTATATCCCGGCTCTGCAATAGGTAGAAGCGTATATTTCAATGTTCCTCCGCATATCGAAGTCGGTGAGGGTCCTCCATTAGCATAAGAGGCGTGAATATCCAAAGCGGCCTTCAGCCTTCTGCCTAGGTCTCCCACATAAAGGTCTTCACCTTGAATCTTCGCAGTCTCCATCATGTGAGAGATCGAAGCAAGACCGTAGCTGGTATGCTCAAGGTCGCGGCATGTTTCCATTGTACGGCCTTCAAAATAGGAATCATCATTCTGCCAAAGAGCTTTCACTCGAGCCTCAGTCAAGTATTTAGTAGTCCACTCCGGGATCTTAGGGTATGCGCCATCGCTTTTTAAGTAAATATACGATGGTACGTGCTGTTTGAAGCGCTGCATGACCGAGTTGTACAAGCTGCGATCGTCCAAAAACACAGCAATGCCCTGCGCGGCTTCCAGCATGACCGAGTCGATATTGTTCGGGTTATCTGCGCTCCCATTCTTGACTTGCGGAAGATACACCTCCTTCAACATATTCTCAAACGAAGAGATACTATTCGTCGACCATCCAGCGTCGGTAAATCGCATAATCTCCGCAGCTCTAGTCCAAGTACTCGCAACCCATCCAGACTGCAACCCGACCTGCTCTGGTGCGCTAGTGCTCATGTGGCTCTCCAAAATTTTACTCCATGAATCGAATATCTCAATCGCTTTCGTTGCATACTGCTTGTCGCCCGTGTACGCCCATCTCAGAGCCATCGAATACGCAGCAAGCGCGTCGATTCTCTCTTCCTCGCATCCCTTCTCTTGATCATACACTGCAGAGCCGGGATCCTCGCAACGCACTGTGCCGACTGGTGATGGGACCCAAGAAGTCGCCGCCCAAGGTACTGAGTCCATAGCTTTATAAGCTGCATTCCATGGCTCAGTCTTAGCCGCTACCTTAGCTTTGGTGAACTCTAGCTGAGCTTTAGCGATAAAAACACCGGGGTGTTCGAATGTCGTCTGTCGAAGCGTATTCTCGAAGGGCAAAGCAAGACCTGCAGACGCAATAGCGAGCAAGAGCAAAAGGAAAGCCAAGGTATTGCCTAGCATGTTAATTTAAAGTGGCGATATGATAGCGAGAAGACGTGGACAATAACAAAAGCTTTACGGGGGGTAGTTGTATGTTAGACAATTGAACCATGAGGCTAGAAATCCGTTCGACAGTGCGAACGACCGTTTCAATGTATAGGAGAGAACAAGCCCGGTCTCCGTACTGTCACCCTTTGAATTGCATTGGCCAACGAGCATCACACGGAAAAGTGTCCCGTGAATCGTTTTTTTGGGTTTCACAGGGGTGAAGCGAAATTTGAAGATGGTAATTTTCTAATTGGGTTGGTGTGTATTCGGCATAGCGCGTTTCAGGTGTAAAGTTAGACGGAAGGCCTCAAATGACACTTACGTGAATTGCTCAAGAGGTTGGGAACATTATTTGATTTTTCACTAGTGGATTAGCTACAGATTCGAAGACCTTTTTCGGAAACCGTGTATGACGCTCAGCTCTAGAAGTGGCGTTGGATGCGGGTTCGCATGCTGCAACTTCGCCCCAGGCCTCCATCGCCATTTATTCCTAAGCTCGTCTTCAAGCACACCTTTGAGCGAGTCGACTACGTATTTTCCTACAACTGGCATCATCTTGAAGCCATGTGCAGATCCACCAACCGCTAAATGAAGACCTGGGTGGCTCGGATGCTCGTCTATCAGAAAGTGAAAATCAGGTGTGTCAGCGTCCCTATGAAGTCAGCCATGTCAGATCGACTCATTTGGCTGCAAGAGAAGCTACGTACCAACATAATCTGGTCTCGAACCAGTCTCTTTCGGCTAATTCTGGCAAGCATTCTTTCAACCAATTCCTCATCTTAGTTTCAATTGGTTTCGGGACCCCATCTCCCGTGTTGTCTGATCTGTATCTGGGAAGTGACACGTTTCTGCCTTCAAAATTCGTCACGAAGTCCATAGCACTGATCTTGAGGATTCCATCCTCTTGTGGTGGAAAGATTAGGCCGCCTTCCAAATGAGCGATGATTGGCATATTCTCATACATCTTTACTTCTGAGGGTGAACACTGGATGTGCCCAACTGTATGTCCTTTGGCCACTAATTGATCTTGCATATCAAGTAGCGTTGCAGCAGCTGCACCAGCGGCTAACACCACGGTATCAGCGAAATAGGCGGTTCCATCGGCGACCTTCGCACCAACACACCGTCCACTCTCATTATAGAGAAGTTGCACTACATGGCCACGAGGCCCGTCTTCGTACTTTACACCATTTTCCTGTGCAGCTTGGGCGAGTTGCGTCAATGCACCACGTGCATTCGCCCAACCAGCAGAAGGATTCCAAACTGTAGACCAGCCGTCCATCTTTCCAGTAATCAACGGCCACCTCTTCCGGATCTCTTCGGTAGTTACGGGTTGTGCAACGACTAGACCTAGTTTGCGAGCAGTCTCTGCAGACTGGCGAACAAAGCCTTTGGACTCCTCCGCAGCTCCCAACAGCCAGCCGCAGCGATAGTAAAGCCCTTTATAAAGGCTTTGGGGATCGGCCCATATCTCCATAGCCTCTGTAGTCAACCTAGCATAAAGCGGGTCGGCATAATCGTTGCGAATAACTTTATTGATATCATTTCCGGCTGCTTCCTGGCTTGGGACAGGGAACCGATCTAGGACAGTGATTTGTTTGTAAATCTGCTGATCCAGGGAAAGATGGAAGGCAGTGGATGTGCCGAAAGTACCACCTCCTACGATGAGGACTGTCTTCGGAGTTTTCGAATCCATTTTGACCACAACCGTTTCGTGTAGTTGAGCAGGTAACGTTCCTTTAAAATATGCCTTGAATGAGAATTTATTGAATCTGTTTCGCGGTCCGCATACTTCCAAAATGCATTTCCAATGCTGCGTATGAGCGAGACGATTGCTGAAATGATTCCCCAGCTCAAAGGATGGGGGCCATTGTTCATCGGAGGAACGCTGGTGAGCGACGCCTGTCGCCGGTGCGTCCCCACAATTTACCTAACGGCTAACGCTAACAGGACAATCTTCGGTCGATCGTCCCCACAGATTAGATATGCTTGGATAACTATCGCCGAGGTGTGTTAAGATTAGGCTTCACTGTAGGGAGAGGGCGTCGCCGACAAACTGCCGTAGGATCAACTCGGCAGTCTTGCCGTCTTGCCTCTACATATTCGATAGGAGATGAGCGAAAGCGGGCCATACTCAATGCCGGCTATCGGTTGACATTCCTGGCCAAGGGCTCTTGCCGTGGTGAACCTTTAAAGCTATGAAAAAATCGCGACACAAACCTCTTCGGCTTTCTCACTTTTGATCTTCGCCTCGCCACTATCGCATCAGCCCAATGGATGATTTGAAAAAGGTACCCAGTCCTAGGACATCATCAAATCCTGACAATGCCGAGGCAAAACCGGGTGTCGTTGAAGAAGTATCTAGTCATGGAGAATTTCGCCGCTCTTTTACACCGCGCCAGATACATATGATATCCCTGGGAGGACAAATTGGCGCGGGCTTGTTCATTTCCACGGGCACTAACCTTCTCAACGGTGGCCCAGGGTCCTTATTCCTGGGGTTTGCAGTAGTCTGCTCGTGCGTTTGGGCGATGTTGCAGACAGTGAGTGAGATGTCAATTTCTTTTCCAGTATCCGGCAACTTCATTGAGTATGCAGACCGCTTCGTGGATCCCGCTCTGTCCTTTGCGGCAGGCATTTCAATGTGGCTTGGATGGACTGCCATTGTTGCTGCTGAGGCGACCTTTTTTGCTGTCATTGTTAATTATTGGGCGCAAGATAGTGTACATGACGCAGTGTGGTGTAAGTGATATGCACAGAGCTATTCGAATGGGTGATTTGACACGCTACTGTAGACACGATCTTCCTCATCGTCATGATAGGACTTTTCCTGCTCCCAAGCTATTGGTTCGGCTGGTTCGAGTACTTTGCCGCCGTTTTGAAAGTTATCGCACTCTTGACCTTCATTGTCGCGGGATTCGCCATGGTGCTAGGAGCCGGCCCGAAGGGCTATGTTCATACTGGAGAGGGATGGAGGAAAGACCCTTTCAAGAACGGTTTTAAAGGATTTTCCAGTTCTGTATTGCTTGCAGTCCTAGCTATTGGAGGTATACACTTCACTTTAACTCAAGCTTTGACAATAAGTCAGGTCTTGATTCTTCGTCCGGATACGGCTGATAATGTAAAGATAACTCCTTTACCGGATTTCTTGCCGGCGAGGCTAAATCGCCGCGATATTCAGTCGGACATGCGGCATTCTTGATTCCTATTCGAGTCAGTACCATCTACATGGTCTGCATAATTTTTATCAGTCTTCTTGTACCGGCCGACAGCCCGCAGCTCTATGGTGGCTCTGGAGTCGCCGCGTCGCCCTTTGTCATCGCACTCAACGACTCCGGTATCAAAGGTCTTCCCGACTTCCTCAATGTCGTGATTCTGATTGCAGTGGCATCTATAGCCGCCGAATCGATATTTATTGCATCGCGTATGCTACGATTCATGTCTCACCAAAACTTGATCCC
This sequence comes from Periconia sp. TS-2, assembly GCA_030378425.1. Lineage (NCBI taxonomy): Eukaryota > Fungi > Ascomycota > Dothideomycetes > Pleosporales > Periconiaceae > Periconia > Periconia sp. TS-2. The sequence goes on along the minus strand of JASNQO010000042.1, from coordinate 25,926 downwards.
GCAGTGGGTCGCGCACGTTGACTCTCGAGGTCGGCCACGATGGGCTATCGCGATTACGGTGCTCGCAGCAATTGCACTAACGTACTGCAATCTAAGTGCTGGGGGCATTGAGGTCTTCACCTGGCTTGGGCAAATCGCAAGTACCGGGTACTTTATGGTGTGGGTAGTGGTGGCAATCACCAGCTTCCGCTTCCACGCGGCATTGAAAGCACAAGGCGACACGTTGTTCAAAGAGCCATATGCTTGGCCCTGCAGTCTCTGGCCTTTCCCTCCGGTCCTGCTTCTTACCTGCTGTACTCTGTATACAGCATGCTCGTTCTACTTAGGATTGTATCCTATCGGTGCGAGCGCTCCGTCCGCCTACTCCTTTTTCCAATACATGATAGGCCTTCTCCTCATCGTTTTTTCTGGAGTTGGATATAAGATCATATTTCGGACAAAACTCAGGGATCCGACTACAGTGGATCTACAAACCGGAAGACGTCCGCTGGGAGCGGAAGAGATTTACGCTCTAGATGCATATTATGCTCAATCTCGTCTGAGGAGGTTTTATTCGTTCGTTCAACTTTGGTAGCTTAGCAAGGGAACTTGCAATAACGAATAATTGCATCTCGCCTCTTCACTTCTTCTAGAATAAATGGGTTGGACAGTCAACACGGGCAATTCAATCGCTCGGCATAGCTGACACTCTATGCCAATCCTCACACTCGGTCAGACATGTAGCTGCAAGAACTACCCTTCAATATAGATATGAATCAGATGAAGATGATTAATAATCATAAATGGATAACAGATGAATGACATGAATCGAGGTCTAACAAACAAATGGTAACGGTGAGCTTACTGAATAAAGACTCAGTTGCGAATCTTATTGCGAAGGCAGACCTTTCTATGTATAGGTGATTATCTATACTTCTGCCGCTGTATCGACGACTTTGCCATTTATTCTTACACTCACATTGTGGCCTTACCAAAAGGAGAGCCTGCTTCGGATTTGGTAAAATCCTACAACACCCTACCCTACAAAGTCGTACTCAGCTTCGCTCTTCCCGCCCTTCTCTGGATACTGTGGGCTGCAGGTCTTTTTTGATGCGCAGGGCCTTACGGGGCCTTCTGGAGCTTCCGGGCACCAATAAGAAACAATTGATGTCCACATCGACGACATCTTGTAAAGCAGCCCACTTATGGGTACATCCGATCACGAAGTCTGGGTTAGTGACCCGCTTATTGCTAACGTGATCCTTAGATGGCCACAATGATCTCGCATACTTTATTTCATGCGATCACAGCAATTTCTTGAACCTAGATAACTTCAATAAGCCGTTTGAAGGAGGGACCTTAGGCGGTGAAGTTAAAGTTCACAGGCTCCGCTAAAGTCTTTCTGAAGACGCCTTGTGGTCCACGTTTTCGGATTGCCCAACAGAAGGTTACTCATTGGAGTGCTATGCGAGAGGTCAGTTTCATAACGTAATCGAACTGAATTTGAACTGAGCCTAGTTCCTCCAGCACTGACCCCACCGAAGCTGCCGACGATGTGGTCCACATAATTCACGCAAAATATCCTGAAATGCTCAGCAAACTAAATAAAAGCTCAGAAGCCCATGCAATTTTCCGGGCAAGTCGCTTTATTTCCTCCCTCGCAGTAGAATGTCTGCATCTCATTGGAGTTCGTACACGAAGCTACAAAGCAATCAATCAATTGGAGTGCGTCTCGTAACACTCATACATAACTTCCACAACTTATACGCTAATTCAGCGCTGATACAAATCTAGAGGGAGGCCTTGGACCATCACAACCAAAATGGGGAGGTGTCAGTGAAGCGGGGCAGGGCCTTGCGCGCGAGATGAACCGACTCGGTATCATTGTCGACCTAAGCCATACATCTGCTACAAAAGTCATTGAAATAAATAGAAGGAGGAAAGCAAGAAGAAAAGACATAGTGACCTATAAAGATATGTTGGTAGTCTTCCCGACGGTGAATACAAAATAGCAATCACGTGTTGTTCAATGTCTGCAGATTCAGTATGGAACTAGGATCGTAAAGGTTCATACCACGGCATAATATGCCATGAGCCCGGCTCTGTATTCGATTTTCTATAATCGAGCTGTGGTCGTTCCAATGATAGATTACCTCGTTGTTTCCAAATTCTCACCATTTCCACACGGTGGGCCCCGGATATTTGAACTTACTTACATCCAAGGTCTTGTCCCAAGTGTCGATTTCGAATTCTGCGATGGAATCATCTTAATTTTATTGTCTAAAAATCCATGCCTCTTGGTTCAACTTACCACGTTGCTTGGGGCTATACACTCCAGGAATTTTGACTAGTGGACCTGGTGTTCCGATCTCGCCTTCATTGGTCACAATGATTTGTGCGCAATTCGCAAAGTACTCGGGTCCCGATCCTTTGTAAACTGAGTCGGTTATCCAGGGAAAAACTTGCTCAAAACGTAGGAGGTAACTTCCTGGTGGTGTAGTTGCGGGGATGGTGAAATTCCACTAGAGATATTAGTAAAACCTCGATTTCAACAGCCTTTTGTCCTTCGCATGACATATACAAAGTGATCTTACACTGTTACTAAGATATAGGCCCCATTGATATAGATGTTTATAAGTAGGATCGGGCAGAATTGGCATGCTCTGCTCTGTGCGACCGATTACCTCCAGAATCTTAAACCAATCACCGTCGCCAGTATAAGATTCCAAGTCATTGTTAGGCGCTTTAGACAGCCAAGCCGAGCCTGGCCCAGGATGGTAGGATCGCGGGATATCGTAAGGGTAATTCTAACGCTATTGGGTTAGCTATCAGGACCGAGTAACAACAGACCTGCTCCATGAGAAATTTTGCGACGTGTATAGCGAAAAAAAAAAAAATTGAGAACTTTACCGCATATCTAAAGTGAGGCTCTCCGACACGAAATCCGACTTCATCACCAGCACGAACAGTAACCGTCTTTGTGAGATTTTCAGTGACAGTCCCATTGGCTCCGCAGCGCAGTGAAAGAGAAGTTGGATCTTGATTTGGGGCTAATACGCTAGGGTAGCCTTCCTCTGTACCTTTGCTAATATGAGGACTGATTGCCATGGTTAGCATAATTAAAGAAAAGGGTGTGTTCGCCATACCGTACGAACTCATAATCTCGACTTTCAGTGTTGTTAATTAGCAGACGACTATAGATGTCTGTAATCATGTTACAACTAAAATTTTCGCTACGTTAATTTCACAACTCACAGTGTCCCTGTGTACTACCAATCAGCCAAATAGACAAAACGATGCCACTGAAGTCTTTCATAGTGAAAACCGATCCGTTGTTGTGTCTTGGTCTCTTTCTGACTTTACGAGGCTATCTGGCTAGATATCTGATGATAGACGACCGCTTAATCTGTTCATGGCACTCGTATACGAGCACGAAGATCTCTTCGCCGCAGCCACTCTGGATGAATTCGTGATAGGTTGCATGCTAGAAAGTTTCGTGCATCAAGGATACTTGATTATCGCGGAGTTGGACATCACAAGACAATTATTTTGAGCATAGTTGTGGTGTAATACATCAGACTTTGCATGTCCGGTTGTTATCGATTACGCCTTGCCATTACACATATAGGGTAAACGATTGTAAGTTTAGGCTGAAAGACACCTCAGAGTTGCTTTATGTATTGAAATTTCTCACACGAGCTCAACAAGTTCTTTTTGGGTAAATTACCGAGCTAGAAGATGAAATAAATGAACTTTGTGAACAAGTGGGGGTGGGGCAGAGTCGGCTCACCTCATGGTCTCCGAGGGGTCTCCGATGTCCGTATTTGGAAAGTAGTTACTATTTTCGGGACGACCCCTACATAGCCTTTTTTGAAAGAAGCCTGAATGAGTAACCCGCATTTTCAAGTTAAGTGAACTTGCGACTATTGCCAGTGATTCTCGTCGTCAGACTAAGTTCATCAGTCTCCACAGAGCAATAATCATGATATGGGATACCTTAATCATCCCTAAATACTAAATATTTGTTAAGATACTCCTTATACTATATAGCTCTACATTATCTTTCTGTACTCTAAAAGTTTCTGTTGTTTCCATAACTTAAATTAACACGCATGCTTTCTTTCAAGCCGCAGTACTAGCTTTGCCACAGTCTTACGGTAGTAACGAATACATGTATGAATCCACCGTCTATGGAAAACCGGGCTTACTCCTAAACTAAAACATTTAACCTTTTGTTTCAATTGTACAGCTTGATGTCCTGGAAAGCAAGCTTCACATGTAGGTCTAAGCGTTGACGCCAGATGTAAAATTTTACCAAGTCCAATTGTGATTCGCAATTAATATCTATGTATTTGTAAGATATTCTGTTCTCTGAGATGATGTTAAGCAGAGATGGTCAAACATATAGTTATCTTTAAAGTGCAGAGCCAATGGTGCCAACGCGAATTTTAAAAGTTCAAGGCAACTCATGTATTCTTTGCAGCGGAAAATCTTCATTGCAGGTATTATCCGTAAGATCTTGCACTCACAATGCGACAAACATGCAGTAGAACATGATCTCTTGCGGTAATGTAAATGCCTGATGTAAAGATTTCCTACTTAGCCGTAAGTCCTTTGAATATACATAAGAACATCCGTCTTGTCTTAGAAAAGGAGTCTGGGAGGTCATTCGATATTTACAAGAACTTATATATTTAAAAGGTTGTAGGTCTAAGATATGATAGAGACGAAGCTGCTTATATTCGGCACTTCTTATTCCCACAAGTCGATTATCGCCAGAGTAAATCATCAGAACCTGCATTATTACCAAGCCTGTATATTTCTAGAATAAATACCAAGCCTGTATATTTCTAGAATGAAGGAACAGGAATTCCAAACATGAACGCGAATCTACTCCAATTCTTCCGATTATCTGTAAATCGAACGTGCGGAAATTCAACATCGCCGGTGTAGTCTAGGAAAGAATAAACACTGATCATTCGATAGTAGATACCATGCATTACACACTCTTAACTTTATCAGCACTGACACAAATATCATATCTGAACGACAAGAGATTTCATAATAATGAATTGATGAACGAGACAAGCGGAGCTTGCTATTGAAACAGCTAGAGATAGAGAAGGTGACCAATTGCCAACTCTAAGCAGGATGAAAGGTCTCGAAGAAATCAAGAGTGAAAAGAAGAATCTACATCCCAGCCTTCTCCTTCCGTTCATAAGAGTTAACCGGTGTTTCCTGCCCATGGATCTTGTAGAAGTATGCCGAACGACTGATATTCGTTTTCTCTACACGAGCGGTACAGAGACTTCACTGTCCACGCCAAAGGGAAGGCCCAGGCGGTACATATGTCGATAATTCGAAGTCGTAATCAGACTCGTGCCAAAGGCTACGATCAAAATAATCATATGCTCCTGGGAATTTGACCAATGGCCCAGGAGTACCCCCTCCATTACCAATAATCTCTATCTGACCGCAATTAACATAGAACTGTGAACTATTGAATGCGGAAGATGGTTGGATGTTTATATGTTCGATGCGCACAAGGTATTTCCCAGGCGGGGTCGTTCCAGGGATCGTAAAGTTAACTTCGGTTTTCCCGTCAGTTTCCCAATTCCGATTCAAGTCCGTGCTGTTGAGAATTGGTCCTGAGTAATTGATTTTGAACTTTAAAAGGATTGTCAGTATGACTTAGCTGTCCAAAGATGTATAAAGATGAGCATGTTTAACAGCTATACCCGTACAGAAACACTGAAGAGAGCAAAGCGGAAGATACCCCTCACTGGCACTCTATGAGGGCACTTCGTAGACATCTACTAAATCACATACCCACTCACCGTCACCGGTGTAGGATTGGAGATCCGAAGTCGGTGATTTCGAAAGGTAGACTTGGGCAGGGCCGGGATGGTAGATGAAGGCCCGCTTCTATTCCACGAAGTTAGACAGATTGTACCTCTACTCAATGTTTGCGATAAAGAAAAGTCGTAATAGAAACGAGCACTTACATCCCACTGGTTTACCCTCATGCCTATTTCGCTGCCAGCAGTTACGATGGCAGTCTGAGTGTCTTTGCCGGACAGATGACCGTCTCGACCACATCGAATATTGTCAGAGTAAAGGTCGTAGTTTGGGTCTATCTGTTGAAGCCCCTGGCGTGGAGGGTCATACTCGGAACCAGCAGTAACGTTTCTAGGAGCTAGGTGAGTGATCAAAGTACTACGACAAATGCAGGTTAAGTATACCGAATAAACTGCCATTCCGCACTCGTTGTACCGTTGACAATCATATACGAAAAGACATCTCAGTCTCTGTCAATAAAGTAAACTTTGACAGAATTGGCACAGCCGGACATACAATGGGAAAACACCTGCTGTGAAATGTTTGCCAGAAGTACTAACGAAAGGATACGTTTCATTGTGTGAAGCTGTACCAGACTGGGTGTACTGATCTTTCTACGCGAATTTACTGGTTTTCGGGCTCTATTGCTACAGGAAGAGAAATCCCAGTAACATAAATGCACTCATCAACGTGGAAAAGAAAAGAGAAGAAAAATAATCATTACTATTAGACACTTGCGATTTGTATTGCCTAAAGGTGTAAGTGCAGGTGATCAATGATAATAAAGCCCAAGCATACAGGTATGGGTATGTTAATATACGACGCTCCATCGAGATTACAGGAAGGAAACCAGTAACACATAATTATGCACAAATACGACGCAAGAGGCATAGCGTACGCCTGCAGTGTTGCTTCCGCTTGATTAAACTCTTACATTAACCAAGACTTCGTATCTTACATATTGACAAGTAAATACTTAATCGGGACTAGCTACGAGTATAAGGATAGATATTCACAAGCAAAGCGCATGTTGCAGAGGCATTTTTAACACTATAAGTCACGGAGGAATGATTTCTACCATAGGATGGTAGCATCATTCGTCATCATGTGTCTCACCTGCTTTACCAGTCGGCCAATCGGTAGTTTAGCCTACTATGGTACGGATGAATACATTGCATCGCCTTGTGGCGTAAACCCTATCTTATGGATTTGTAGACAGCAATGCCCTGACAATAGAATAAAACAACCGGCTATATTGCTGACTCCGTTGAAGAATTTTTTATATGTGCGTGCTGTACCTCTTGTCTTCGAGTATCAACTGTCTGAAAATCACACGATGTTGACATTTCTCTCTATCACGATAGCAATTTTTACTACGCTGCTATCAAGTCCGACTAAAGCGCAACGGACACTCAGCTTACTAGAATCACGAGTTCACTTCTGTGCCGCACAGGTTACTGCTGCAGTGTCGAGTAACTCATCCACTGTCGATTTGACTTACGATACTACCAAGAGCAACATCAGTCTCGCAGCGCTCGGTCCGAGTGTAGCACCATCTCTGGGTCGACATACTTGTTACGTCCAGCTGGTTTTTAAAAAGGGTGACGAATATGATCTTCCTAGCATCGAAAACGTCAGCACGGTAGGACTGGCTCGACTTGACACCGGGGTACAGGCTTTCGTGAATGTGGCCACTGTTTGGGACACCAATAAGGCTCCGGTGAGTGGTCACCTGGAATACCAGTATCATTATACCTAAATGAGAGAACTTACTCTTCCGTAGACAAATTATACTCAGGTGTCATTGAAAGGGCCGCTCTCAGGGCATGACTTTAGGGTTGATTCCTTAAATACATCCATGATTATACCAGCATCGAGAACCTGGGTGGAGGCTGTGAACATGTTAAGCATAAGAACAGTGTTTTCGATCGCCGCAGATGCGGAAGCTGACAAATCAGCAATGGGTGAACTCGGCAAGCATGGCGCTCTTCATCAGACATTACATGTTGGATGGGGTCGTAAAGTAAATATCTGCGACTGGACAGATCGATATGGAGCGCCTTACCTTCCAGCGTGTTGATAAATAAATATATGTACTGGTCTCTTCTATATGTATTGACCTCACGTCCTCTTGTCGCCTAAATATCGGGGTCGCTTCAACCCGACCGCCGATGACCTCGCTACTGCGATCAAGCGGATGGATTTCACACTGAATGTCTTGATGTATGTGACTGACACAGCTACGCATGATGAACGAACTGACAGTAGGTACACCGATGCCAAGACATCAAACCCATCACAAGACGGTCAAAAATTTGGCGTGGAAAAGACTGCTTCAAAGTTGTGGGACAAGTTGAACATATTTGTGGGAGCCACCAGCTATCAAGCCCTGGATTTCTAGTTCTGGTGCCGTCGAAAGACATTGCTACGCAGAATGTTGCACAAGCCATAGAGAAAGGCTTTGGAAAGAGTTCACACGCAAATCAAACCTGACTTAAACCACCATCCCAAGGATGGCGCACGCATCCACAGGTTCTCCCGATTCGCGATGTACATGCTCGGCACCACCGCACTGAGCTTCTCCTTGCTCCCCGCGCCCTGATCCCAGCCCGGCGTGACCGCCCAGGCCTCCATGAGCCCCTGCGCCCTCGGCAGCTCGTTGGACTACATCTGTGCTACAGTCTCCCAGTGCTGGGACGTCGTATCCGGCGCTTGTTAGACTTGGTCGCGTTGAGCGGCTCCAGGTTGTCGCCGGAGATCTCTGGCGGCGGCGGGCAGAGGGTTATGCCGGTGGTGAGCGGTGTGCAGACGTCGTCGCCGGAGAGCAGGTCGGAGTTATCGGACTTGGAGTCGGTAGGGTCCTGCTTTGGGTCGTCTTTGTTACATTAGCCCCAGAAACCGTCTGACTATTCAAAGCTCTGCAATAAGCTGCCTGTGGCAGGAAGGAGGGAGGAGGGAGTAGATTCACACTTACACTTGTCCCAGAGCGCCTGCGGCAGGTCTATGCGGGTTGCCTGGCACTTCCATGCGATCGGCTCATAATTTGAATCCGGCTGTCCGTCTTTCTACAGTTGGTCCTTCCGGAACAACTTGACGACGAGCTTGGATTTGACCGCGTCACCTGACTTCATCGGCTTAGCATAGAGATCCTTGTCGTTGTTTACTGCGGGCGCCTGGCTGTCGACCCGCACGCTGCTGACGGGGAAGCGCGAGGAGACGGAGAAGGTGAAGGTCCCACTCCTGACGTTCAACGACTGGGACGTCGCGGGCGTCTTGTCTGAGGATGACAGCAGGAGGCTGGGCAGCGCGTTGAAGGCGTTTGCCCTATCCGCGGCCTTGTCCGCAGACAGCTTCGCTTTCGGGTCTTTTGTGTTTGCCTGGAGCGCGAGTTCGTAGAACTTTTACAGAGTCACCGTCTCCGCGATCTTCTTCGGCTCAGCGATAATGACGAGAATGCGGAAAAGGTCGATAGCGACCAACCGTTAGAAGATGATGGGCCGACCGGCACTTTTGGAATTACACGTGCCTTCATGTACGGTGTACTGGACGACGAGGATCTGGATTTCCAAGACGATGACGCTGAGGCTTCCGATGGCAATGTGGGATACCGTGAAGAGGAAATTAGTTCTCGGGTGACAGTACTCGACTTAGAAGACAAAGACGACTTGGGGATGACGAAGCTTCATCACACGGTGCAGGCCGGCAATCTGGGCTTGGTTGAGTCCTTGATCCAGAGCGGCGCAAGTGTAAATTTTAGGGACGACGGCCAAACACCCCTGCATTATGCTGCGGAGAGGGGCTTCATCAAGTGCTGGGAAGTTTTGGTCAAGCACGGTGCGGATTTACATATCATTGACAACTCTGGATTTTCCCCATTTCTCTTGGCTGTGGTTGCCGGCAAGGAGGCGCTACTACGAGACTGTTATACATGAATGCTAATGCCAATTCATTCAGCGCGGATGGAAAGTCCGCGCTCGCTTGGGCAGCCAGTCTGGGATGGTCTCCGACTGCTAAAATGCTTGTTGAACACTGTGACAGCATATCTGACACCCGAAATACGCAGCAGACTCTGCTTTTGGAAGAAGCGGCAGCTTCTGGCAACCTTCCCACTGTTCGGTTGCTCCTCGAATGTGGTGACGATCCGAACTATCGTGATCGCGATGGCTGGTTCGCGATACATTGGGCAGCAGAGGAGGACCATCTGGGCGTTGTGCGTTTGTTACTGAACGCTGGGGCCAGCCCCAATGCTGTCAGCTCTTACGGTACGTCATCACTGCACTGCGCCGAAAACGGAGGGCGTGTTTCCATTGTGAGCTTGCTACTCCTACAGCGAGCCGACCCACTTAAGTCAACATGCCACGGCTGCTGCACTACACCATGCCGCCTTCATTAGTCCAGGGCCTCTTAGGAGACGACCGCATACGATCCACTGCCTCTCATTAGGACAACCACGGCTGGTCCGTTCTTCATTTGGCCATCCACAATCGAGATCTAGCCACTGTCCGTATCCTGCTTGACAAATCTGTCATTGCAGAGCCTCAGACCCTATTTCGACAAAAGCGGCCTCAATGCAGAAGAATGGCTAGATCGCGGGCTGGCAAGCCATTCCCGGAAAGCCACCGGCAACTTAGCGTTCAGCAAATCGCGCTGTTGCCGGGCCGTCGCAAGCCTTCGCCAAGCCATTACTATAGGCAACGCCTCCATGATCAAATTTCTGTTCAAATTGGGTCATGACATCAATAGCATGAACTCTGGAAGGAGGTCTGCGCTCTACTACGCCGTGAAGAAGCGCATGCTTTCCATCATGGATCTGCTTCTTGACTTGGATGCGGATCCCAACATTTTCCCCGCGGGGCGGAAGAACTGGGAAGAATTCATTTCGCCTGGTGACGTTCTACTGCGGCTCAACCGAGCAGGATACTGGAGGCGAGATACCGACCCTGAGGTGGAGCGCCAGATTCGTCAGGCGCTTAGATTGTAAAGTCAGCCGTCTGTGCCGGATTAACCAGCTTGGTTCCTACCGAACGAGTCGACTGTACCAATGCCGGATCAGTCTGTCTCCCATGGGCCGGACCGACCGTCCTCATATGTTCCAACTTCAACGCCACACTCTCCAGATCATGCAGCTTCAAGCAAACTGACACGCTCGCCGGCGCCTACACACCAAACAAATAACATTAAACGCAAGGCAAGATCAGCCAGGATGAATTGGTGGAATCAGCTTGTAGGCGGAGGATAGCGACCTCGGTTCCTAAAGGGGAGAGCGAGGATAGACGGAATGGTTGTGGGTTGTACCGGCCTTGAGCTAAAGTTAGAGACTAATATGTAGCACTGCGTGGCAAGAAGCACGGTATAACGAGATAGCTCCACCGTGAAGCAACAAGACAAAGATCACCCTAAAATTATAATCGTTACGTTAACTTGAGCATGGCACTGTATTCATAGGCTAAGATCATTACATAACGTGGTGGTGGTGAAATGGTCGTCGCTTTTGGCAGCCGTGACTGTCATTTTCAGCGGCTTTTTGTCAGACTAGGAGCAAAATGTGAAGACACCAGCTCAGCTGAATTATTTGGTAGATATACGACTAGCCAGTACCTTTACTTTTTGCCTATACCGAATCTCTCGCTAATATGCACTGATCAGAGAACCTTCTTAGCATCCCAAGCAGCTCAATTTCTACTCTATTTGTTTGGAAGCTCGTCCCAGCGGGCACAAGCTCCATAATCGGCATGTATACATAACTCAAAGAGAAGAGCAAGTAAGATTTGCCTGAGCATAGTCGAAGGCATCTAGATACCCCATCAACTGGACAACAGCGGCGCATACTACCAAGATGTGAAAGATGGAATGGGAGCCCCATAGGTCGAATTTGCCAGGATATTGACTTTCGGGAAACCTGATCTTCAGAACCACAAGTGTTAGTGTCAATCAAATGTTAGGGTCAATTTTTCTCTTGTGTGCGAGATTGGGAGACTTACCGCATAAAACAAAGTTCCAGATAGAAGGCAGCCTGCTTTTACCAGAGTATAGGGAAAAGCCTTTCTCATCATCTGTGATACACCAAATATATTAAATCCATGGATCAAGGGCGCAACACTAGATAAACCAGTTGCGACAAACATTAATGCTCGGAAGAGGCGACACTTTGAGCCCTGGAACTTAGGATGCATTGTCATGAAGATAGTCAACATCCCGAAAACTCCAATCTATCAACCAAGGAAAGGTTGTTAGACAAACCTATGCACATGGAGATTGACTAACCATAGACCAATAGATATTGCGTATCAATGTTTCACACCAGAAAACCATGTATATTCCTAAGACAAGGTCGCCTAGTATGAAGATAACTACACCTAGCATATCTAGTCGAAGGCAGAATTGTTCCACGTGTTGGGAGTGGTTCATCAAGGTGTGGTACGTTGCTGATAATGAGAAGCACGTAGCGGCCGTTAACATAAAGATGGAGAAAGTAATAAAATCGGGGCCAGTAACACCAGAGTATCTGCTGGCAAGGTACTGCTGGGGCCCAATAACGCTAGAGTATCTGCTGGCAAGGTACTGCTGGATATACCACTCACCAAGCAGGAAGGCGATGGCGGGGATGAGGTGGGAATAGATGTTGACCGACTCGTTGTGGATATATAACCAGCTGCAGAACGAAGCGTGAGCTGAGCCTGAGATGGGCCGGTAGCCATGGAGAATCCACTGGTTGCATTCACGTTGGAACCATTCCGGCATCTCATCGAAGGAGAGAAGTGGGCGTCCTGCCTTGCCGGCTTTGAAAGCGGTGTCGCTGATGGATTCCATTCCCCGCCCTTTGTGTGCCTCTGGCGGCTGCGGGGGCGGAGCGCGAAGACGGGGGGTGGATGGCATTTGCTGTCGTGCGCTGATGAAAATCATATAATGTGGGTAGGCCGGGCTTTGAGAGTAAGTGGAAAGGCAAGAGGGAGAAAGACGTTAACCTCTTGCTTTGTTTAGTGAGTTGTAGTTGCTAAGCGCCAGCCTTGCTGCTTTCATTATTGCTGACCGCGCCTCCTCATTGCTTGTTGCAGCCCCGACGGCTCGTGCGTGTGTGACGGAACAAGGCAACAAGCTGCAAATGGTTGCATGTACTCTGACAACCGCGGGTAGGCGCATGAACGGATAGCGGTGCCGACTCATGTGGACATGTGCCTATTCTTTGAGACTTACCTAGGTAACACTGTAGCTAAATGACTAGCTATCTTCTATACTATCATCATTTGTTAGTGTTAGATGATTGCCTAGCTGCCGGTGAAGGTCTTGATCCCATGGAAAATCACGAACAAGGCAGCTGACATAACACCCGTGTTTGTTCCGTCATCTGTACGCGCCTATGCGCGGTAATACATGTATACATGTAGAACCACCCGCGTCATACTCGTCCGTGCTAGTGCCCCTCTCCAAATCCTCATTGGCCGAGTGGGTGTGGTGCGCCTGCCACTGGCTTGAGAAAGCGTTCTTCATGCGCAGACAAGGATTTTTGAGACTTTGATTAGCGGCATTCCAGGCTATCCGCGTTTCTGTGCCCCCTCATTTTCGTTGCTGTACTCCCGTGACCCCGTATTCAATTGATTGCTTTGCTCACCCACAACAATGTGCGACCTCCCAAGAATGGATAGACGACCCAGGCAGCTTCGACATACCTAAAACACAATGTCTCGGCACCGATGCTCCTGGAGTCTCTCATTTCTTGATCTGCACCCTGGCCCGAGATGGCGTCCCGTGACGACTACGCAGTCGGGTGGGTTTGCGCACTGCCTGTAGAGGCCGCCGCGGCCAAAGCAACGCTTGATCGCATTCATGACAATCTACCTCCGAATCGGAACTCAGACGACAACAATAACTACATCCTGGGGAGTCTTCAAGGCCACAATGTCGTTGTGGCGTATCCCAATTCCGGGGTTAGTGGTGAAACGTCCGTGGCCGACGTGGCCACACAGTTGCACGCAAGCTACACATCTATCCGGTTCAAGTTCATGATCGGCATTGCGGGAGGAATGCCCGATACGAAGGAGGATATTCGTCTTGGTGATGTTGTTGTCAGCAAGCCGACAGCTGGCTGGCGGGGTGTGAACGAGAAGCGAACGGAAGTTCAGTTTGTTCGCCGCAGAGCGTTAGATCAGCCAACATCATTGCTTCTCACGGCTATGGGGAAGGCCGAGACAGCCGCCATCTTTGATGAAAGTAAGATGCCCCGGTACATCTCCGAGATCGTGCAGAAAGACCCCGTCACCTTTGCCCACCCTGGCCCCGAGCAAGACATTCTCTTCGAGCCGAAATATGAGCATGTAACCATCGAATCCGAAGAAAGCGGATGCAGTCATTGCGACCCGGATAGGATCCGGTTCCGGCAGCCTCGGGAGTATCAGGACCCTGTAGTTCATTATGGCCTGATTGCCTCCGGCCATCGTTCGACGCGCCACGGAGCGACTCAGGACCAGTTCGCACACAAGCATGGCATTCTCTGTTTCGAGACGGAGGCAAACGGGCTGAGGGATGCCGCCCAGTACTTAGTCATCCGAGGAATTTGCGACTACGCAGATTCACACAGGTCCGAGCTCTGGCACCACTACGCCGCAGCGGCTGCCACAGCATATGCAAAAGAGGTCCTCTCTTTCATACCCACCGTGTCCAAGACGAAACTTTTGCCCAAAAGCTCGTATGCTGAGGCCGCACCCGTTCTTGACGCTTTGCTTCTGACAAGACCCGAGGTTGATCGGAAGTCCCTCATTGCATTGAAAGGGCGCAGGGTTGACGGCACCTGCGAATGGCTTATACAACATCCCAATTATCAAGAGTGGCTGGCAGATGTGAATCACCCACTCCTCTGGATCTCAGGTGGCCCTGGGAAAGGGAAGACCATGCTCGCGATTTATATCACTGAGGTGCTACAGCCAGTGGTTAACGCTGCCGACAATATTCTCCTCTACTACTTCTGCAGCAACCGCGACAAGAATCGGAACACCGCATTAACCATTATGAGAGGCATCCTGCATCAATGGATCGACCTCCATCCGCATCTGGCTAAAGACATCAAGAACTCCTTCGAGGGGACGGAAACAACCAAATATACCATTTCCAGTTTTGTATCGTTGTGGAGGGTTTTCCTGACCCTACTGAGGCAGAGCGCGTCTTCCCAGGTAGTCTGTGTTCTGGACGGTCTGGATGAATGCGAAAAGGAATCACTCAGGTTACTTCTCAATGCTATTGGAAATTACTTGTCGGAGTCTGGGGAAAAGGCAACGCCACGACTGAAGCTCATTATCCTCTCCCGACCTCAGCCGGTTGTTTTGGAGAGCAAACTCAGCCAATATCAGCAGATCCGGTTAGACGCCTCCGACATGGAAATTTCGCATGATGTTGAGAGATACATCTTCGCCAAAGTTGCTGAACTGGCATCCGAGCAAAACCTTTCTAAAGAGATGGTCGCGCAGGTTCAGCGGACCTTGCTGGCTGGCGCTGATGGGACCTTTCTATGGGTGGGATTCGTTGCCAATGAGCTTCGGGGAAGGAGTTGGAGCAAAATCGATGAAGTTCTCCGCCAAGTTCCCAAAGGCCTAGGTGGGATTTATCAGCGGCTTCTTCAGCAGATCGGCGACAAGGAAGCATTAGTCCCCATTCTTCAATGGGTCGTTCTCGCTGCCCGGCCACTCACACTGCAAGAATTGACCGTGGCCGCAGGGATCAAAACGGCTGGTACTATTCCAGCAACGCAAGTGACCAAGAATCGGCTCAGGTTCAGCGGGTTGCTCGTAAAGGTCGAAGGAGATGTCGTCAACCTGGTTCACGAATCGGCGAAGGAGTTCTTTCAGAGCGATCAAGTCAATATCAAAGGGATCAACATGTTTCATATGAGCCAGGACACCCACAGGACTCTCATGCAGACCTGTTTAGCGCACGTCGAACGCGGATACGGAAATCCCGGAAGGATTCACGAAATGTCTGGTCACGATCCCTTCTTATCTTATGCCAGCCAGTACTGGCCACTGCATTTCCACCACGCCATTCATGTGATCGATGCACCATCCGAGTTCTCACGTCCATTCTTCCGAATCGGCTCTCCGATCCGGGACGAATGGTGGAAAGTCTACTGGGAGCAGGAGAAGAACGGCGGAAGCCCGCCCTCCTTCACGCTCTTGCACCTTGCAGCATACTTTGGCAACATACCCTGGGCCAAGTTGATGATCAGCAAGCATGCCCGCCTCATTTCGCGAAAGGACAACTACGGCCGGACGCCGCTGTCCTGGGCCGTCAACCAAGGTCACCGAGAAATGGTGGAACTGCTGATTGACCATGATGCGCGTGTCAATTTCAAAGATCGAAGCATGTTGACAGCACTCCATATCGCGGTCACCGGACAGCATAGGGACGTCGTTTCTGTGCTGCTCGACCACGGCGCCCGTCTCGAGGCTGAGGCGGAGTATGGCGACACGGACACGCCGTTGATGCGAGCCATTCTGGCAAACTCGAGGGAAACGACGCAGGAGTTACTTGAGCACGGAGCGCGCGTGGACAAATTACCAGCTCTTCTGGGAATTGCTTCGCTGAGGGGACCTACGGATCCGGTGGACGAGCGGGTGAAAGAGCTACTTGGGCTCCAGGAGCAGGTTTTCCTCGCACGCTTCAAGCGTTCGTCACGATTTGTCGACCTAGTCATGAAAGGGCTGGGTCTTTCCCTCCGCTTTCCCCTCGCTCTCGGATTGATGTCTCTCTACCTCAAGTTTGTGGCGTTGAACCGCTGGGATAGTCTGTCTGTACTGCAGGAGCTCGTCCAGGACAACAAGACAGACGAACTGCGAGAATGGGCGAAACTGTACCATGAGTTTTTCTTGGGGCTGGTTGTTGCCAGGAATCCGAAGAGGCTGAAGGCCATGGGCGACCTGTCGACGCACATCTTGCAGAAGGTCGCGCCCAGAGATCTTCAGGCACTGCTGGCCATCACGGTCTTCACTGGCATGGAAACAAAACTCACGGCTGTCCGACACGGATGGAGGGAAGGAGATGCCACCACAGCTGCGGCAATTTCAGATTGGGCCGCCATTGCCTGCAGCAGGGACGCGTTGGAGTCCTTTCACTTCGGCATTCGCGAGTTTTTGAGCGACTTCGATGGCTGTGTTCGGAATAGGAATCGGGAAGAGAACGTTCTTCGGACGGGTCTACTCGTGACGGCCCACTTCGCCATGATCGACAAACAGGAACCAGGTCCGATCGAGTATTTCTCCCGGGTCGTCGCAGAGTTCTTCGAAGGATACATCGGCAGCATTTACGAGGTTGAATTATTCAGCGATGCAAATCAGGCGTGCGCAAATGAGTTATTCGTCATCAGCGAAAGTCGCGACTCTACCAGATTACGTCTCTTTCTGGCGAGTATTTTCCAGTTCGCCCAGCAGGCCCAGGAGAACGGACAGGATCGCTTTCTCAACGTACCCTCGGCAGCATGTTTGATTCTCTGCCAAGAGAATGCCACCGCTCACCGGTGGCTGATTGGTGAGGCGATCCCGGAGGAAATAGGGGCGTTGATAGCGAAAGAACCTCCGGGATCGCTGCAGAAGCGGGCCTTCAAGACTTTTGTAGAGTGCCTAATCATTGAGAAACAATATGGTTTGACATTGCCTAGGGGCGCACCGAGACTAAGAGTGGAACAGCATCTGCAGTCCTTGCCGGGAGTCAGACATATGATGAATCGCATCCTTGGCTCATAAAGTATTGCGCAATACTCCTGCCTAAGAAGCGGTAGAGCTAAGTCACGAGGAAAATTTGAGCCTGAGTTTATAATTATGCTTTACATGTTGCCTTTAGGATTAAATTTTAAAACTGCTTCCAGTGAACGGACGTTCATTGACACGGAAAGCGTCTGAATGTACCTTTGACCTTTTATCATAGCCATGAGCGCCAGAATCGTTTCCTTTTTTTTCTTTGCTTAGGCCTCCCTACCCGCAGGTTAATAACGACGATACTTCAAAATCAATTAGACGGAATCGTCCCTCGATGGAACGGCTGTAATTGAGATGATGAGATTGCGGCATTGTTTGAAATGCTGCCGACCAGAGATCTCACGGCGCAGAATCTAGAGTAGTACGGTTCTGATAAGCAAACTTGTTCAGGCGGAGAAGGTTGCCCGTTCTCAACCATTTCCACCTGCAATCATGTTACAATGAAGAGAAGGCCTGGAAATGGACCTCCGCACCCCCCTCCCTTTCTCAAGAAGACAGCTGCGTAGCTTCATAAGCAGGGTGATAGCCGGAAATCTCGATTGCTTCATTGACCCAACTTCATTGTCTCGGTTGCCTCTACTTCGTGATCAGACTTACGTTTTTAAAACAACCCTATTAAGGAATGAAACTTACAGAAATGCCACTCAGACGCCACCAGAAGTCTTTCCTTAATATGCGAGACCATGAGCAGAACGCCTTATATAATGAGCAGGACGGAAAGAGGTCATCGCGAGTGTGGAGAGCAGCTGCGTTCGTGCCACAAAAAGGAGACTGAATTTCTGTTGGAAGGCAAGAAATATCGGATTTGAAAGGTCCAGGGCACCATCCCCTGATCCGATCATTGTCAAGTACTCTAACGCGGTCTCTACCGGCAATTGATCAGCCTAAACCAACCCTTGGAAACTTCCTTCGTGAAAGAGAATATTAGTTACATGAAAATGAAGCAATAGCTTAACTTTGATGATGGAGTGGATAATACCAAAAGTGGCTTTTAGAGTTCATGGTTCAGCTAAACAAACTGGCCAGTCATATGCTAGCATAGATTTGTCTCATAACGAACAGCGTCTGCGTTCGCAGGCTCAGGCTCTTCGATCTGACTCGCCAGTTTGAGTAGGAGGAGGGTAGGAGGTAGATCAGTTGCCGCTGTAGCAGGAAGTGGCTTCAACAATAGATAGCCTTCGAATGATGCAACTAGTCGTTGAAGCCAGCGTCGATGACCCAAACTTGAACCCAAGATGTCCTAATTGTTCCTCGGTGATATGAAGTATTTAATCCCATGTATCAAAGCCATGAGCTATGAGGGCATGGTGGTATTCTCTGAGATCAATGTCGGAAAGCATGTGGGCAAAACTCCAAAACGCTCGTAGCTGGCTATGTATTATGCTGGTCCATTAGATGGAAAGCAGCTGATGTCTAATCATATTAGTCGTCACTAGAGACTATACTCATTTGATCGTGAGCAGCGTCACAAGCTTTGACGTCAAGGCGACAGGGTTGGCTGTACATGCCTAACGTCTATCCCTGCGTCGCGAAACGCACCTCGTCGGGAAACAAATTCATGTTTTGGGCATCACAACTTTCCACCTTGCAAGTCTAAAAAAATTCCGCTAATGCGACTCTGTTCTACAGCCATTTCTATACCTTATATCATTGTGCAATGAAAAATTACTTGGTTTTAATCTTTCTGTCTATTACTCTGTTTATAGTGTCTAAAATTACTTCAGTAGCACCCCCTTGTTTAATCACGACTTTCTACGTCTTTTTAGATTTTACAGCCATCAAACGATAGTCTCAGCAGAAAAAAAATAATACCTCAAAATTCAAAGATATTCTGAGTTCGGAAATATGCATTCTGGGAGTTTTGCCAGGAGGTGGAGGAGGCCTTGACAACAATGCGATATTTCGGTCAAATCTACCCCATCTGTACGCCTAATCCCGGTTGGCCAATCTTGGCAAATTACATCAGCAAAGTCTTACTTGGCTCAACCTCGGCTCAACTTTGCTCAGTACCCTCCTTACAGGTGGTTCAGCAGGTATCCTGTCGAGAAGATCTTAGCTTAGCCCATTACTCTTTGGCAAATAACCACTTATGGATTGGCTTTGCCGCCTCAACAATATATCGGTGAGTCGTCCGTAGATAGCCAACAGCCTTACCCCTTTTGGTTCGTATTCGTCTCAGTATTGGGGGCCCACACTATACTCTTTTTGGCCCGTATTCGTCAATGTCTTCCAGACGCCTAACATACAACTCTCACGAGTAGTCATGTAATGACCTGTAAAAGCCGGTCAGATCCTGTTGATGTTGATTTATAATTCAATTCTATGTTGGACTGCCCCCGGAATGTCCGAGGTGTAGGTATAAGAGGCAGTCGAGGGATGCCCTCTGTGTCTACACAACTGTCCATCCTGATCATCACCTCACAGGCCTATTGGAAGCCCCGCCCTCCCCACAATATATTATCCCCGTCAACCGAAATCAAAATGTCCGCCCGTATCGTAGCAATTGCTGGAGTGAACGGTAAACTGGCTACACTCATTGTGAAGCACCTTCTTGAAAATTATCCAGAGATCAAGATTCATGGTATTGCACGCTCTCCCGAGAAAGTGGATGCCGCCGTCCGAGACTCTCCGAACGTTGAGATATTCGAAGCATCAGCTTCCAACACGAGTGCACTCCGCCAAGGGTTGAAGGGGGCTGAGGCAGCTATTTGCTGCTACCTTGGGAATAATGAGCTCATGACAGACGGCCAGAAGACCCTTATCGATGCCTGCATTGACGAGAAGGTGGCTAGGTACATAGCTTCCGACTGGAGCTTTGATTACCGCGGCTTGGAACTCGGCGACCACCCAACGAAGGATCCCATGATACATATCAATGCCTACCTTGAGGAGAAAGAAAAGAGTGGTAAGATCAAGGCGGTTCATGTGCTGAACGGCGCATTCATGGAAGTGGTAATGGGCCCGTTTAATCCTTTCTTCCAGCCGAAGGCGCAAGTGTACCAGTATTGGGGAACTGGTGATGAGCCGATGGAGATGACCATGTATTCGGATGCAGCTGCGTTCACTGCTGAGATCGCCGCGGATCCTAGCGCCGTTGGGTTCTTAAATAGTGAGCTCCATTTTCAATTTTCTTCTGATCACCGCTAACAGCCATTCGAGTCCTTGGGGATAGAAAATCTGCGAAACAAGTTGCAGAAGCGTATGAGAGAGTCTATGAAGAGAAGCTCGAGCTAGAATGCCTCGGGTCTATGGACGACTTGAAGAGCAAGATGACTGCAACTTTCCAACAGGTCCCAGAAGAGCCATACAAATGGATAGCCATGTATTACCTGTGAGATTTTCCCCCGTGTCATTTACAGTGCCTCAAGTTAATGTCCTTATCAGATTTCATATGTGCAGTGGAAAAGTGTGGTTGAGATCACTGCACACTTCTCGATACCCGGGTGTCAAGCCCAGGGATGTGGAGGCCTATTTCAAATCGCGCTCTAAGGAGTCATTAAGCAGCCTTCACTGATGCCGAGAGATAATCCTGTGAACAGAGTCGATAATAGTACTTGGGCTTTTAGGTACTTGATCTGTATAGCTATTAGGAACCCAAAATTTGATATATGCCTAAAAATGTTAAACGGATTCAAGGCTGGCCAAGGGAAACTTGAGTAGTTCTTGGATCTCGGTACTGGGGTTTTCCCGTAAGAATTTGAGCAGCTTCATCCCGTCAAGTTGGGCCGAGTCAACCATCCACCATTGACCGATCCGAGCTCCCATCACGTACCAATAGCAGAGCAAAAGTAATGCCTTTGGATCTTTCCTCTCAAGCAACGATATGAACCGAGCGTCAAATCCCCTGACAAAGAAAAAATATGTCGCGATCACATCGCCTTCAACCTCGCTCAGCATCAGGTGACGCAAGGAGTTGAGCGCCACGTCGTGCACGCCTTCCAGCGTGGTAGCTCTTTTGTCAACGTTGCAGAACCTTTCCAGCTTCTCCACAGTTGCAAGCTTTTCGGAATATTCGGCCACTGACTTCAGACAGCTGGGCCGATCCTTTTCGCACTGGCCGATCATCACGCTTTGGCCGAGCTTAGGTTGCAAAGCAGGCGCGCTTTTGAGAATTGAAAAGCCAGTCATTACCTGGAGTTCGGTGATATTTGGAACCGGCTCCTTATCTGCACTTGGACCGCGCCGCTGTGGCGAGAAGGTGAGGTTCTTGTAAGCTATCATCGCGAGCAGTAAAGAACATGCCAAGAGAGCATCGACATCCGCCGCTCCTGGGTTGTGAAGGGCAGTGGAATACGACTGCAGTGCGCAGCTGTAGTATATGGCGCCGGCGAGCTCGTACTTCTTTGTCTTCCGTCTAACGGTCGCGAGGTGGTAAGCTGAGAAGGAAAGCATAGCAAACCGAAGATAAGGGGCTTCAACTGCGAGCCTCGGGCCATGCTGTTGTAAAAGCATCTGGCACGACGGCCCGCCAATCCAGAGTTGGTGTGTTGTGTGCATAAAGTGGTCGAGAAGCTCCATGGGATTTATCGTCTCGGGGATCTTCTTCCAGATTCCCGAGATTCCGGCGTAGTAGCTATTTAGAAAATCTGCTGGGAGTTGGCTTGGAACTCCAGGGGCCTGAAGCCAGCCTCTATGTAATGGGGACTTTGGCGTAATTGGCGAGGATGCGAAGCTGCAGGCGCGGTCGCTGTGTATGCATTGCCCGCATGTAGGCTTACGCTCATCGCACTAAATCGCCATTAGTGGGCTAGGTGTGAAGGGCATATCCTGTCCTCGTTACCTTTAGATGGCGAATCTTGCATGTACTGCAGCCCTTGCGCGACTTGGTGTGCGCCCGGCGTGCCTTGTACTGTCGGCTTTCGTCACTTGGCAAGTGGCCGCCTGCCTTGTCGTCGATGGCCGGCCCAGGGTTCTCAAATACAATAGTTCCATAGAGAGTGTTGGGCATGTCGAAAATCTTGGATAGACAATCGCAAGAGAAATGGAGAATCGGTGTTCTTGATATCGTTATGAGACAGACCGCCGGCACGGCTTTATTCCGGAATAAGGCCTGATTACCGCTAACCCGATTAGATGTCAAGACATCTGCAGAGTGCATATACTTATACCTTAAATTATATTTAATAATAGTTTAGTAAGGTAGTAGCTAATTAATAATAAATTTCTTTATAGCTTAAGATATTTAAGGTATTTAGAATCTATTAAGCTTAGTTTAATTTATTTAAATAGACAATTAAACTATAATAAGAGGTAGAGCTTATAAAGTATATAAAGGGATTAATAGAGTTATTAGATTTTAGCTTCTTTTTTACTAAGACTAAATATATATAAGAAATATAGGAAGTTAATAAAAGGATTAATTTATCTCTCTATCTATCTAAAGTCCTAAAGTCCTCTTTTATATTTAAGCTCTTGTTAGATTTTAGCTCCTTTTTACTAAGACTAAATATATATAAGAAATATAGAAAGTTAATAAAAGGATTTTTTTTTATCTTTATATCTACCTAAAGTCCTAAGGTCCCCTTTTATATTTAAGCTTTATTATAAGGGGTAGATAATATAGTTTAGTAGTTATTATATATTCCTTTATTATTTCTTTAGCTTATTAGCTATACCTAAAAAGCTTTCTTTAAGTCTACTTTAGCTCTTTAGCTATACCTTTATTCCCTTTTATTTAGGGTAGGGTAGATTATAGAAGACTAGTATTTAGTAGAAAAGGTAGTTATATATTTAAATATATTTAGTAGTCTTTAGGGCAGAGTAGTATTACCTAGCTATTTATCTAATATACCCCTTTAGCTTAAAATATCCTTAAGCTACTTCTAGAGCCCCTAGTATAGCCTTATAGTTATTTAGTTATTACTCTATATTAGATAGTCTATATTTCTATTTAGTAAAATATTTTTATATATTTATTAATTCTAGTTAATTTAGGAATTTAAGCTATTTATTTACTAATAATATTTTTATTAAGCTATTAGCTATTATTTTTTTTAATAAAATATATTCTATTTTAATTTTTTTTATAGAGATTTCTTATTAAAGCTAGTAATTATATATATTTATATAGTATAGTTTTATTTATAGCTAAAATACTTTTTTAGTTAATAATTAAATTATTTATATATTATTATAATTAATAATAATTATTAAGTTTAAAAGGCTAATATTTATTTTTTTAAGTAAAAGTATAATAAAG
This sequence comes from Periconia sp. TS-2, assembly GCA_030378425.1. Lineage (NCBI taxonomy): Eukaryota > Fungi > Ascomycota > Dothideomycetes > Pleosporales > Periconiaceae > Periconia > Periconia sp. TS-2. Next base: position 2,172 of record JASNQO010000042.1, on the reverse strand, counting down.
ATTACTTTTTTTATTATTTATAATAAAGCTAGTAGCTTAGCTTTAGTAATTAATATAATTATAATACTTTATTTATTAGTCTTTTAGATAATTAAGCTATTAAATAGTTTAATTATATATTCTTATAAACTCTTTTAATTAATTATATTATTAATAAAGAATATATTATTTATTATATTTAGTATATTACCTTCTTCTAGTTAAAGAGTAAGTATTTTTATATTTAATAAATAAAGAAGAATATAATTTACTATATTTTAATATTCTTATCTAGAGTTTATTAGAAACCTAGCTAGTTTTAAAATAATAAAAATAATATCTAGTTATATTATAATTATAGTATATAAAAGAGATTTAATTTTTTATTAATATAAATTAATTTCTATTAGATTTATATATCTAGTTTATAGTAAAAGCTCTATTCTACTTATTAGTATATTATATTAAATATTCTTCTTAGTAGCTAAGTAGCTTATTTTATTAATATATAATACTTAAGATAGCTATATCTTTTATTTTAACTAGTTTTAAATAATCTTAATATCTAGAAATTATTATAGGTTTTTTTCTCTAGTAAAAAGATATTTTTTATTAATATCTTAAATTACTTTATTAGCTTCTAGCCTTTTACTTTTTAGATATACTAATATTATATTATCTATATAGAAAAATATAAATATTTTATTCTTAATTATATAATAAGGCTTATAAAGAATAGTCTTAAATCCTATTCTTTATTATAAAGATAGGTTTTAGTCTTACTATATAGTAGTAGCCTTATAATAAAGCTAAGCAAGAATAGGAAGTTAAAACTCTATTATATAAAAAATACTAAGGTAGAGAGTAGAAGGTAAATAAGTAAAGGCTTTTTATCTACTTAATCTATACTAACTATATAGAGGCCTAGTATAATAGATAAGACCTAGAAAAGGACCTCTATAGCCTATAGCCTTAGTATAAGCCTACTCTAGAGTAAATTATTAACTTATATTTAAAGTAGGCTAACTAATCTAGTATTACCTTAGGCAAATTAGAGTATATAGTATAGCAACTAGCTTAAGTAAAATAAAGGGGGGAATACTCTATATAAATCCCCTCTAATAGTTAAATACCTAGCTAGAGCTATTAGAGCTCCTTATTAAATCTATTTATATTCTACCTAGTAACTACCCTTAAAGTTAACTACTTATATTAAATTTAATTAATATTAAGAATTTAGAAGTCTTAGGACCTCTAGAATATAAATATAGTACTATATACCTAATAGAGTAGTCTAGGAAAGTAACTCCTCTCTAAAAGCTAAAAAGAAAATAAGTTAATAGAATAATTATAATACTAGATATACTCTAATAGGTCTCTAGTAGTTATTATATTAAAATAGAAAATAAGAATTTCTAAAATAGAAAGAATCTAATAAAGCTAGATTCTATACTAGTCTCTAGCTTAGTTACTTCTATAGCTATATAGTATATAGAAGAAAAACCTAATAATTAGATTAAGTCTAGATTATTAGAATACTTTATAGTCTAAAGATTTACTTTAAAAGAAGTAAATAAAAAGCTCTAGTTAATTTAAAAAATTATAAAAATATAAAAAATAGCTTTAACTATAAAAAGTCTTTAAATAAGAATAATAGTTTAAAGAGTTATTAAAAAAGTTATAAAAGGAATTAATATCTAACTAAATATAATAGAAATAAGGTCTTTACTAGAACCTAATACTCTACCTTTAATACTAAAGCTAAATCTAATCTTTATCTTCTCTATATCTAGAAGTATACCTACTACCCCCTCTAGATAAAATAAGATACTAGACCCTAAGCTATTTAAAAGGAATTAAAAAAATTAGTACTAATTTAAGCTATAAATAGTTTATAAAATTAAATATAATAGTTCTAGAGTAGGGTATATAGTTAAATATATATTTAATTATTTAAAGTATATAGCTTTTAATATTAAAATATTATAAATAACTAAAAATCTATATAAATTAAAATTAGAGTTTTAGAAGTTTCTAAAAAACTAGTTTATAAACTTTTTATTAGATAAAAGGGTAAAGAATAAACTATAAATATTCTAATAAAAAAAGTAGACCTTTTATATATTTAATATAGAGTTTATATACCTAGTAAATAATATAGAAGAAGCTAATAATAATAATAGCCTAAAAAGT
>JASNQO010000041.1:116375-289954 GCA_030378425.1 Periconia sp. TS-2 | reverse complement strand
AATATATAAATAAAAGTAAATCTAGTATAGTAGTATAATAGAGTATAGTAAGGTAGTATTATATATAGCTACTAAGGCGTCTGCAGCATCTTAGCTGTCCAAGAAGGCTTGTGGTAGTAGTAGTACTAAACTAAGTCAACCTAGCTAACAACACTATAGGAACTGTGGAAAGACTGGATATAATATATATATATATTAAAAGGATACAGAAGCTTCTTCTAAATTAGATATAAGTAGCTTATACACAGGATCTCTAGCTGATAGTAAGTAAATCAATATCTTGTATATAGAGTTAGTAATGCCAAGAAAAAGTGTCTGGCTTAATAGGGTATCCAGCTTAGTAGTGGAATATATTATTCTACTTTAGGTAGTATTAGGCCCTGGTTAAGAACTATATATACTAGATAGGGAGCTATAATTAGCTACCTTATTTCTACCCTATACCTTGTTAGAGCCAGCTGGACTAGAGTTAGATAGACTTAGAGAGTATATAGGCTTTAGTATTATATTATACTTTGCCTGCTCTACTTTAATAAGCTAGATAGTAGAGAGTTGCTATATCTCTATATAGCTTACTAATACTATATTATATTACTTTATAGCCTATAATAAGAGTAGTAGCTATAGTATTTTATATAAATCCTTTTTAGCCTTTTTTTACTATAATACTAGATTATTAGCTACCTCTAGGATATAGCTAACTAAATTATAAATAGTTTTAGTTAGAATAGATATAGGTCTAGAGTATATATCCTAAGGATTCTTATTATTAAATAGTAGTATATATAGGTACTATAGATATAGTCTAGTAAACTCTAGAATAAGAACTAAGATATCCTTCTATATATTATACTTAAACCTTATAATATAACTATCTTCTATAGGGCCTAGATACTTATTAAGATAATACTCTACTACTAGTCTAGTAAATTCCTTAGTATAATATAAGATATATTATAGAACCTATTCCTATAGCTCTATAGACTATTTATCTATATTATTATACTTCTTTTATAAGGCTAGAAGTAGATCTATCTATAGTAGAGGTTTATTACTATCCTACTTATTTACTTTTATAGGTTAGTTATTTATCTATTAGCTAATATATACTATAACTATACTTATTACTCTACTGTCCTACTTTGTCGTCTTTAAAATAGAGTGGATATTAACAAAATAGTAGTTATTTATAGAAAGGATTAATTAATATAGATTATTATATATATAGTTGTTAACTATAGTAAAGAAGCCTTATTAGTAATATTCTAGCTAGTTTACTTCCCTATCTACCTTCTAGCTAGGGTAAAATAGCTTTTATATATCTTCTAATATATAAGCTTAGGGAAGGCTTGCTAATTAATTCTAGTTATTTAATAGAATATTAATACTAAACTTGCTATAGATTTAGCTTAGAACAGCTATTACCTAGCTAAACTTTATAAACTAGAACTAGTTATAGCTTTATTAGTTATAGTCTACCTAGCAAAAGGAATATTTATATTATTAATTCTATAACTAGCTATCTATTTAAATATAGAAATAGTAAATATTGCCTACCTAATTAAAAATATATACTATTTAGTAATTATAGACTTCTAGCTCTTATTTCTCTATAGTATAGTAAGTTATTAGACTAGGAATTTAATATAACTACTAAAGCCTAGTATTTATAAGATCTACTGTTTAATATCCTTGCTAGTACCCTAGAATAATATACTATCTTTAAATAATAGTATAGCTAACTCTATCTATATTTGCCTATAGCTATTAGACAGGATTATTGTAATAGGTAAGACCTAGAAAAGGACCTCTGCGGCCTATAGCCTTGGTATAAGCCTGCTCCGGAGCGAATCGTTAACTTGTATTTAGAGCAGGCCGACTGATCTGGTATCGCCTTAGGCAAATCAGAGCGTATAGTGCAGCAACTAGCCTAAGTAGAATAAGGGGGGGAACGCTCTGTATAAATCCCCTCTGATAGTTAAATACCTAGCTGGAGCTATTAGAGCTCCTTATTAAATCTATCTATATTCTACCTGGTATCTACCCTCAGGGTCAACTGCTTATAATTATATCTTCTTAATTAGCCTAAAGCTTAGTCTATAGATAGGGTAGTAGTATATCTACTTATAGGTTAGCTTACCTTGGCTAATATATCTAGAGGTGTAGGTAAGACCTTTATTATAAAGATTATAGATCTACTACTACTTCTTCTTTCCCCCTGCTCTAGTATATCCTAGAATCTCTTTTAGAGCTTCTACTCTATAATTACCTACTATAAGCTCTGCTAGCTTGCTAATTATATGCCCCTAATCTTTAAAAGACGGCTACTTATTCTTTTCTATCTTTGTAGGTACCTAGTTAATATAAGCTAATATCTTTTATACTTAAGCTTTTGTATATATAACCTATAGTTAATAATTTAGGTCTTTTTATAGGATACCTATACTACTAAATATCTTATAAAGTCTTTGCTTATATACTTTATTAATAGGCCTATTTATGCCTATATCCTATTCTATAGTAAGTGTATTAATCGGAAATTTTACAGTAATAAGTAGATAGGATTTAGCTTGGTTATAGATAGATTCTATCTCTTTAATAGTTAATTTTTAAGTATATTACTTCTTTTTCCTACTATCACCTTTAGTAGATAGTTTTAGGCGTTTTATATTAGTATTATTAAATTTATAAAAGGTAAGAAAGTAAAAAGGAAAGAAGTATATTTATAAAATAAAGGTAGGTTGCTATAGTTTTAAATAGTTAGAATAGGAGTTAGGCTCTACTTCTTAGTATAAGCCTCTTGCCTCTAGGGGCAAGATCTTTCTACTACTACTTAGGCTTTGCCCCTAGGGGCAAGATCTTTCTACTACTACTTAGGCTTTACCCCTAGGGGCAAGATCTTTCTACTACTACTTAGGCTTTGCCCCTAGGGGCAAGACCTTTTATACCTACCTAAATACTATCTTTTATTTGCACTTTTTGCCCTTAGGGGTAGCCTTAACCTAAACCTAGTCCTTCTATTTCTCGCTTAAGTATATTAATATAAGTAATAAGACTCTTAATTATTAGATTTTAGCTCCTTTTTACTAAGACTAAATATATATAAGAAATATAAGAAAATAGTTAAAGGATTAATTTATCCCTTTATTTATCTAAAGTTCTAAGGTCCTTTTTTATATTTAAGCTCTATTATAAAGGGTAGGTAATATAGTTTAGTAGCTATTATATATTTTTTTATTATTTCCTTAGCTTATTAGCTATACCTAAAAAGCTTTCTTTAAGTTATTTCTAGCTCCTTAGCTATACCTTTATTCCCTTTTATTTAGGGTGGGGTAGATTATAGAAGACTAGTATTTAGTAGGAAAGGCAGTTATATACTTAGATATATTTAGTAGTCTTTAGAGCGGAGTAGTATTACCTAGCTATTTATCTAATATAGATATATACTATAAGACAAAAGTTAGAGAAGAAGTAGGGTGCTTATAGTATATTATTATATTAGGTAGAGGTAGTTGCTATAGATAAGGGCCTAATATTATATAGCTATAATTCTAGTATTTAGGAAATAGATAATAAGTTAGTAGCTATATTAGTTAAATAGGACTAGCTTATATTTAGTAGATACTTAAAATTTTAGTAAGTATTAGTAGCAATAAGGCTATTACAGCGGGCATATTACTTAAGGTCCCTTTATAGATATATTAGCAGGTCTATATACTAGAGGTGCCGCGCTATAGGCCCCTCCTATTTTGGGCTATTAGCATAATCCACTGTACTAATAATATTTAAAAAGTATCAATTTGTATAGAAACGCGCTAACAGCCCGCTTATAAGAGGGCCCTGTATCAAGGAGGATGGCCGACCCGCTCCGGCTATAGGGTTGTGGATGTTTCGATTTGCGTAGATTATGAGAGAGTAGAGGTATATATGGCGCAGGTCATGTGATCGCTCCTTTGATAAAGCCACAAGTACCGCCCTTGTTTAACGCTTAGCTTAGTTTGGTAAGGCGGATGCCAAGAGTGGCGCGGGGTAACATTCTAAGAGTGTGTTTGGGTAGAAGCCAATTTCGAAAACGACTGTATACTTTAATACTTTAGTGCTTTTTATTTTTAAACTATCTTTTACTACCAGAGATAAAAGCCCATTGGCGCACCTACAACCTCACAGTAATCAATCCTCTTACCTTCCCTGTTGCCTCCTGCTCCAGCCGTGACCATGAAAGGCATCAAATGATCTGAACTCCCTCTCACATGTGCCGTCCAGCTATCTGGAGCATCCCTCCATTTAGCAAGGGCCACACACCTCTGCGTAACATCAAGAATGGACGCCGTATACGCTAGCCATTCTTCGAATTTATATATACTGGTATCCAAGCTAATGGTCGCATGAGGGTCAGAGGGCAGATTGTAGAATGCCTTAGCGATTGCGTTGAAGTCGTGGTAGGAGCCTCCGCTTCCTAAGATGACGTAGCCCTCGTCACGGAATCGTCTCATGGCTTTGCCAAGTGCTAGGTTGCGTTCTGCAGCGTCGTGGTCATGTTCGGCCTTTGATTTCAAAATCGACATCTGCACGATTGGAATATCTGCCTCAGGCCTCAATATCGTCATAGGCACATAGACAGCGTGGTCGAATCCCCTCTTGTAATCAATTTGAGGATTGAAACCATGGCTGACCAGTTCCGCAGCGATTTCTCGGGCCAACTTAGAATCACCAGGAGCGTCGTATTGAAGCTCGAATGCATCAGGTGGAAGAATGTCTTTCTGCGCTTCGTAGTCATAGTAGACACCAGGTCGGGTTCCTCCGCTAATGCAAGGTTCGTCCGTTTCCCAGTGCGCGGAGAAGAGGATGATGGCTTTAACGCCATCAATTACATGTCTGTTTCGTTTCAAAGTGTCAAGAAAAGGTCCTTGTTCAGCACCGCCCAGAAGTGGGAACGGGCCCGTGCCGTGAGAGACAAAGAAAGCACCTCCAGAAGACTGTGATTTATTCATGGGACAACGCGCTGGAGGCGAATAGTAAATCAGCGACCTTAAGTAGAGGAGGATATAGGGGTTCTTAAATAATAAGACCCGGAGCGTAACCAGATCACGCCATTGGTTGAGAGGTAAGTGGGTCGTTTTATAGATTGGCCCTGTACCGAAAACGGAGATTAACTTTAACGCCGATCTTCGCCTGCATAATTAAATTCCTCATGGTTGGTAATCCAGCTCGGAACCCTTCTTTCCGCTGTCCCGAAATGCTTCTACGGACAATCGGCTTGTGCGCTAGTCAACAAGGACTGTAACTGATGAATGAAGTAGTTGATTGATTAAGACTACGGAGAGAGGATGCAGATAGGCGGTGTGTGTGCCAAGGCGCTAGCCACAAAAGGCATAGTCGCAGGACAGCTGGACAGAGAAGGCCTACCGGCCGATAGTAAAGTTTCACAGAACTCTCCTCCTCCTCCTCCTCCTCCCCCCCCCCCGTCATGCCACTACTCCTATGGGGTTTATAGGATTTAATGTGGCCTGAGCATAGAACTTTAACCCTTTATTTCCCTTTCCCGCCCTCTTTTTAGCCCGTGCATGCCTTAAGAAGATTGTCTTTGCCCCCTTATTTCTTTTCTCTATGCTTGATTCTTGCTTTCACTCCCTATTTCATTATGCAAGACGTTGACTGTAGTATTGTCCTCTTTGAGGGCCTAGTCATCTATATTGGCGACCTATACTACTTTCTCGTGTGTAGGATATGTCGTATCGTCCTTCCCACTAGCTGAATCCTTTCCCACCTCAGTAGTAACACGCATCAATCTTAAAAGGCAGACTGCACGAAGCTCCTAGAGAGCTGGAAAGCATTAGTCTTCCCTTCCTATCAGATCGATCTTAAAGACGAGGATGATCTTGCGTGCTAGGTGCCTCCTACTGGCCAGCTACAGCAGCCAATCCCCGAACTACCACTCTTATATGGACAACGATGCTGCTTTAACAATTCAAGCACAGGAGAGCGCTGCAGTAAGATTTATACTGGTGAAATTAAAAGCATGTAGGCGCACTGTCAAAAGAAAGGTTGCGGCTGTACTATACGTCGTCCACGTATAGAGGACCCTTGGGAGATCAATGACCACTGCCAGCAGCTTATCAAGGCTGGATCCATCACTCCAAAGGTATCCATCAATCCAAAGAAGGCTGCTCTTGCTTCATTGAAAATTCCAGGAACAAAGTTGTCTATACCATAAGACTGCCTAACTCTATCAAGCCCTTCTAGGAAAGTCTCATGACCCGCTTTATCTATGCCTACTAGGACGGCGATGGTGACCTGCCAACCGAAGTGTTTAGGAAGCTAATCACCTAGTTTAGGCTGTCACTGCCGCCGGATTTCCTCTATGATTAGTGCAAAGTAGCTCATGACGACGTTGCTAAGGTTCAGCTGATGTTCTTTCAATATTTGCTTGAATTTTGCGCATTCAAGAAAGAGCATTTTAGTATAAGGGATAGCAATTCGATCCCGTGAGGTGTGGCATACATGCGAGGACAACCAATCCTTGTTGTTGTACCGGTAATATAGCATGCTGGATTTAGTCCGTCATAGGGTGAAAGCCGATTTTTGGGGGCTTTTCCTGGTTCCGTAAGGGTCCTCATAATCCTTGAAACTTCCGCTCCAAGGTCGATATACGCCTGGAAGAGTGACTCGGCAGGTACGGGTAGTTCAGCATCTAATAGACCTTGGGCGCATTCTGGATTCAGACAATGAACAATCTTTTTCTTGGAGTCTCAGACAAAACCCTCGTTGTAGTGCATTCTACCCTTGCTAAAGCAATCATCATGCATTATATACATAGAATGTAGGTGTACTTCTGGTCTGTTCTCGGGGGGTTATGGCACATGCAGCATGTCATTCGCCTGTTGTTAGTACCAGGATCGGAGGGGGTTCCTTCATATTATTAGATGAAATAGGAGCTGCCGACGTTTCCTTTAGTAATATAAAGATCGTCCCATTGTAGAACAGTGTACCTATCGCCTTTTCTAGAAGGATCTTTCTCCTTGTCTACGTACATGCTCTGTTTGATCCTCTCGATGACGGACGTAACGATGAGCTCATTGGTGCTGTACCAAGGCTGCTTGAGTTTATTGAGATCATTCGACTCTCTAAGTGGCCTGCCCCATCGTCCCTCGACGCCGATGGGTGTCTCGGAGTAAATGGCCATGAGGCCATAATCTGTCTTGGCGGATTGCGGTTGTTCAGGCAGTTGGTTCTCCTTCTTGAACCCCCTCCTCTTCTTCCACGCCCTCCCGCTTTCCGCCACGGTGATCTCAGGCTCGGGCTCAGGCTCCCGGTCGCTGTTGAAACGTACCGATACGACCATTGTAGGGTCTCGCACCGGCAGAAGATGTGCCGGCGATTTCATGGTGAACTCTTGCGTAGGCAGAGTACGCTAGTTGTATGTGTTCCTATGCGTCGCTTTACGAGCACGCCGTCACCGAGGTTTAGTAGTTGCCATGCCGTCACTTGTTACGACTCTTCCTCGCGGGTTAAGTCGACAGATGCGTCGGAGAGGACTGTTGGAGGCTCAGCCGTCGAAGCGGGGGAACCTAGAGCAGGTGGGCATCGGTTTATTGGGGATACGAGGAAGAGGCCAGATGCCTGTGTCTGCAATTCGTTCGGAGCGCAGGGGATGAGATTCCAGCGGGTGGAGAATTGGTGACGAGGAGTAGAGTGTGGGGGAACTTTGGAGCAAAGCCAGAGAATCTGCCAGCAAATGTCAGTCTCACCGCTTGACCCGAGGAAGCAGGATGATTCTCACGGGAAACGAAAATGTCGTCTTTGAGTCGATTTAGGGGGGGAAGGCAGTGAAAGAAGGAATGACGAGGCGAGGAGTGAGCAAAGAGCAGTTGCAATGGCAGCGGGCCTTGACGGACGTGTCTGCAGGCGGAATCCCACCGTGGAGGTGGCGCAGATGGAAATGCGAGTGTGGGAAAAGTGCCAAGACGCTGCGGAGAAGAGCGAGGGTAGCGAGGGAGCAGTGAACAAGTAGACGGGCATGGTGCGCGCAGCGGCAATTCTTTGATTGCGCTTATTCTGGAACCCGTTGCTGTGAGGGTAGTGGGAGCGCGCAGCGCATCAACCTAAACGGGGATGGACGACGGTCGGCAGCTATGTCTTGGAACCGGCGATGAAGATAGCCATGGGCTAGCGTGAAGGGGGGGATGGGGGTGGGGAGGACGGGGCCGTTGCATTTTGGTCGACGTCGGACGTCAGAGCATCCAATATGTATAAGAGTGGCCTGCGTCCTACTAAGGTACATGGGCGTGCTGTCGCGATGAAGCGAAGGATCCGTCGGGGCGGCGCGAGATAGCAAGCGAGGCGGACCACGCCGTCGGGTCCCTGAGTGGCGACGAACCAAGCGCTTTTCCCCCGTCTCTATGCTATTGTCCAGTCTCAACCTCTCCGTCTCATTCATGAGGCTGAGGCGGGATCCCGAAACGGGGGCAGTGACACAAGCCGGAACTTACTGCCAGCCAATATGCGCCTCCCTCGCTGACGTGGCGCGCGCTTTTCGCGTCGCGGTTCGGTAGCCGTTCGCTACGCCAAGCCCGCCGTGATGGAGTCACGTGATGAGCCCGGTACCGTCATGCCACATCCAAACCGGTACGGCCATGGGTAGCTATGCAATCTAACTAACTGCACACTGGGATAGAGTAGAATAAGAGTCACAGGTCGGGTGTTGGTCGCAAGGCTGGTCGGAACATTATAACATCCCAACGTCACAGCGTCGCAAGGTACATCGCAACGTTGATCGCATGTAGAATAGGAACTATTATCTAAAAGTTGTTCTCCCCTTATGTCTTCACCTTATTCGCTTATAGAAGTAGTTAAACACCGACTACCAGCCGAGCTACCATCTGAACGCCTGTCGATTATACCTGCTACCACAGTCCTACCCATTCGATTGCCTATCGACTGCGAGCTCTATCAAAGAACTTCACATGGCCGCCTGCGCACCTGCACAGTATCTCCTATTAAAAGCATCAACTATTATAATTAGGAAAAGATGAATCAGCAAGATATATTCTAATAAGTAATCAGCAAGTGCGGTGCTGCAGGAGTTTATAAGGGTCTTGGCAGAGACTAGATTCCCACAAAGACTAAGTTAATAGCTATAGTAGTGTGGTATGCTGTATATAATTAAAATCATATCAGCTCTAGGCGGTCTTTATACTTCTAGCGGTCTAAGATATTGTGATAGGATCTTTATATCTACTTTCTACCCAACTTAGATTGCTTTTTTTATTATAAATATTGTAATACTGTATACAAGTTGCTGCTCTCTCACTTCAATTTCCGATAGAATGCATAAGCGAGATCGCAGATATACTTGGTCCCATCGCTAGTAGTCCCACCCTGAAAATAGATATTCATAGCTGTTGTGCGATACCATCTAGTATTTGAGAGTCTGCATTGCGAAGACCCGGAATGATATACTCTCCTAAAACGATGAGGTCTTCTTGAAGCTCGCTTTTCTAACTCATTACTACGTCTCTGTGGTGGCTCGGGATATTGATTAACATGCCAGTACCACTCGCCTGCTCTCTCCGTCCATTGACCATGGATGCTCATTGGGGCCACTGGAGAAAGGCGATATAGATTACGGGGATAGGCTTGGCGGACATCACCCCGGTATAAATCTTGCTGCGCTTGCCGCTGGGCTTCAATAGCATTTTGGGTTGCGCGATCAGTCCCACGGTCATCGGCGTTCATCGGAATAATGAAATTAGCCCTGTTCATGTTATTACTTAAGTAGTCGCCAGGATTGAGAGAGCATCAATTACCATCTTGAGAAGTACATTCCTGCGGCGTAGAATGCGAGTGTATCAGCATTCGAAGCTGATTTCGTAGGATTACAAAGTCCTTCCTTGATGGCCTGGTCTCCATTTCTATTAACCCAAGGAATTGTGTGTGCATTATCCACCCAAGCTAATTGTGGGCATTCAGGGTCTGAGTCTGGATTATTCCAGTCATCCGGGCCATCTATACCCGTCCGGTCCAGATGTCCTGCAGCTAGACTCATGCAATCAGCAATACCGTATGCTGTGTCCTCAGATGTTGTAGCCCAATTGTCTGTATTAAAGCCATAAGTCTGTGCTGTATTATCAGTATATGTATGACGTCTCAATGGCACGATAATATGACACTAACAGTATGGGTGAATTCGTGCAGAAGACCAGTTGCTAACTAAACATCAGTGAAATGAACAGATGTATCAACGTTAGTCAAGGACATTTTACATCTTAGATTTGCGATTCGGTTCATCGTCAAAAGAAGTTTGTCTTGGCTATTCGGATTTGACCACCAGTCTTTGAAGTCTCTGCTCGCCTGATTAGTATTGTGGCAGCGGAAGAGCTTATATTTACAGTACCTAGTTGCTTCCAGTTGAAAAAATAGCGGACAGATGTTCATTATATTATGATAGGTGTCAACATCAGCTACTTCATGAGCGTCCAGATCGCAGATATTAAAGTTGCAGGAAACACGAAGGGTATACTGTATTCCATTCACATACGCGTTCTCATCAATAAGTGTCGCAAGTCGATTGTATCTATTTTCCATAGTTGCTGGAAATAATATGTCTGTATAAGTCTCGGGCGGGAAGAGATGGTAGATATATCCGCCATAATCCATAGAATTTTGGTCAAAAATTCTTGCAATATCAGAAGCAGCTAGTGCTTCTTCTTCAATGATTGCAATATCCTGTAGGGAGCATCGTTGATCTTCGGGGATGCCGTAATAAAACTCCAAGCGTCTTTCGTAGTCAGTAGATAATCAGAGAATATGAGAGATATAAGAATAAACGCACCCTAACACAAATGTAATATTTGTAGTTAGACACAACCAGATGAAATAAAGAGTCCACTGTAGTGCCATAATGTTGAGGCGACAAGAGCGTGTGACAGCTCGAGGGGCACAATGAGATACAGAGGCAGTCAAGGGGAAATCAGAAGATTTATACGTGGAACAACAATAACTCAAATGTGCAAATACTTGTATTATTGTTCGCACTGTCCACCTATAAGCACAACTCAAATAATTTCCAGGGGTTTGTTAATCGCGTGACGCTTGGCGGAATTGACAACTCGTCATGCCGCCTAGAATGTTGTACTCGGATCTTGACCTGCATCTTAATCTTAATGTTTGTATTATTTCAAGCGATTAGTTTAGCCGCAAGGCAGAATTTAGGGGAAAGAACTCTCCACTTGCTAATAAGTGCATGTTACTCGGGCCCGGGCCCATGCTTAGATTTGAACACTTTTTGCAGGGTTAATCTTAAACGATTATTAGTTTACATCGGTTAATAGACTTATCAGGAACAACGTAGTTGGATGTCCAATATTACTCCCTTCTGCAGCGCTTCTTTTCAACAGGGGCCCTTATCGGAATGCTGTGATATCCACCAACTTCTGTACCTTCTTGCGCAAATCCTTCACGTGCGAAGGGCCCGTTCGGACTCAGGTAGTAGCCCCGCCAATGCATGGCTGGTGCGATTTATGCAGATATAGTATGCCCACAATAAGCAAATGTGCATATGCTTAACGAGGTTCCATGAGCCGGGAGCAACATTATACCCAATACATGAGGCTGCTAGAAAAATTAGTTTACTATTTATATTCTTACTTTGAATAGTATTAAACGCTATATTCTTAGAACTTGACTCTAGTCGTATTATATGTGTACTGGACTAAGATAACCCAATCTTGAAATAGAAAGAAAGACTCATCAAGCTTAATCGCATCCGCACTTGTGCAGGGAGGGGAAGCCGGACCATCATACACCGGCTATTCATCGTCATCCAGAATGCCGTTACCATTTATATCCCTATCGTCTTCTCTATGCAATATAGTGTTGTCTCTAACATCTCCCTAATACCGCGTTAAATTAATACACAGTGGCTTTTATTATCTTATAGACTCCAAGTATTCTTATATAGAACTTTTGAAAAGTGCGCCTATAATGCCAATGTACCTTTCTTAGCAGCCGATTTGCTAGTCAGCTTTAGGTGTAAGGGGCGCGCACTTAGAATGCAGATGAGGATTGAACGGAGTTGAATTCGATGAAGAGCTATCTATAGGTGAGAGCTCCGCCTTATATACCCTAGGGCAGCGCCCCTCCTCCTAGTGGCTACTGCCTATTTGCTTGAAAACTCAGCATTGTTTTGATAAACGCTCCTTTTATATTCACTTAACTGTCGCGTGCTTCCCTCTCTCTGTTATCACGTGTCCCTCTCCCTCCGCTATCATATGCTTTCCCACTGTCTCCTGCTGACCAACTAGCTCGCTCTACTGGCGGTTTGTTGTCGTCCAATACAGTCTTATATGGTATGCTCCGGTATCCTGGGGTATTTTGTTGTAAAGTATCAACTTGCTAATTCCATCAAAGATCTATTAGGGTCTAACCTATTACAAAAGCAACTCTAAATGATAGTCTAGAGGTAGTAGGCAGGTATTATTAGTATTATTTAGAGTTGAAAGAAGTAACACTATGCTAGCAACTAGCTATATAGTATTAGGGAAGGATTTAAACATAGCAATATCGAAGGTCGCAAGGAGAGCTTGAAGATAAGAGATAAAATCTATATTTAGGACGGCTGGAGTTTTAGTTTAAAGAAGACGTGGACTTGAGATTTAGATTCTAAATTAAGAGCTTATGCAATTCCTAGGGGTATTCTCTTAGTATAGACATGTGTAATGAAAATTTAATTTCAGGGTTATAAAAAATGTGCGCATTGGTCTGATGATTGCTATTTCGCAAGAAAGACGCCAACATGTGGTTGAAATGCCTGTACGGCGGTGTTTTTGTGACTACCCTGAGTAGGGTTAAGTTGTTGGGACAATCTTCTTGAAATGAGATTCTAAGCGGAGTTTTGAGGATTCCTTATTGGTGAATTACTTAATGTAGGTCATGAGCCCAATCCAAATATTCGTAGTTGGTTAAAGCGTATAATTGAGCTTGAATGAGTCTCCACTTTCGGGGTCAATAGCGCCTATGCTTAGCCCAGAGTACAACAGAAGGATCCGCCATTAGTGAAATTTTCAGCACGGGACATGTTATGGAATACGTAGTTGTAATTGCTTACGCATTCTAAAGAGAAAAACCGCAATACCTGCTAGGGTCAAGCTGGAATATCTATAACGGGTGTTGTTGGTTGATTTGTACCTAACACGGACCATCAAATCCTTTAATGTCGTTCGAGGTGACAGAAGCCTTCAGACAAGGCTAAATCCTAAACAAAAACTTGCAATAAAAAGGCATAGCCCACCCTTTTTTTTTTTTTGAAGCCATGGACTAGTTATACTATTATATATACCTTCAGAAATCTTCTACTCTCGATGGTCCGTCTGCACGTTGTTGCGGTTTACCTACCGCTATTATCTATTTGTTCCGCACGCTACGTTGCTCGTCAAGATTCTTCTGATTCCCTAGAAGATGATGATACGCACGCGCACACCGTAAATCGGACTGTCACACTATCGATGTCGGGGACCCCAACGATAGCTACCGAAATCTCAAGAAACCTTACTTGGACTGGACGAATATCAACACCTTCTAAAGCCGAAACGGACCCGATAACAGTAACATTGTTTGGAGCTAGTAATAATAATATAAGTGCCTTGGTCTTCACGCCCGGTCCGGTAGACGTAGATGCGACAGATACAGCCCAGTCGGACGATCCTCCTTTCACCTCCACAAAGACCAACGAAGAGCCTACAAGTCGGCCATCTTTAAAAAAGGCAGAGTCAACTACGGTGATATCATCAAAGACTGAGGTGGAGTCGACCAAGAGTGTAGACCGATGGCCCCAAGGTACACCCACAGTTGTCTGTTCTAATGAAGAGGACTATCCGGACCGCGTGTTTAAAACCAAGCTGGATAACTTTGATTGGGACCGTCCGCGTTGGAAAGAGTTAAAACCTATAGATGAGCTTATTAAAGATGTCGCCTCAGCTGCATGTTATAAGCTGGATCACGTTGAAGGCGTGCCGGAAGACAGTTTTATCATTACTGATAGTGGAAAGTGTACGTAACCTAAGTTCGTAAAGTCTTTTTTTCTACTAATCATATTCTTCAGTTAACTACCGGGCTATTACATTAGAATCCAACCTCGTCGCTAGCGTCCACGTGCCTAATGACACGTTTAAGTTCTCGCCACAGGAGTGTGATAACCTAACCCAACGAGCAATAGAGCAGTGCTCTGGGGAAGGAAAGCATAAATTTGTAGCTAAGATCTCTACACTAAAAGATGAGTTTAGTGTTAAGATTGGGCCCCCAGGAGATGATGAGAATAACTCTGCAGCAAATCCACTCCCCTATACTACAATTATTGCCAAACGCGATGGCAGAAAAGTTAATGTAGTAATTATAAATCCTGGAATCGGCCAGGACTACGAGGCGTTTGTACTAAAGATGAAAGAATGCCGATATACGTTTGGCACTGGGACCACCCATTACACATTCCTTAATCCACCGTTTGATCTAGCAAAAACAGAAAAAGTTGGCCTTGGTCCAGTATATTCCGTGTTCCATTTCTACACAAGAATTCAAAAAGGACATGTAGACGACTACTTAAAATGCGTTGCTGATATTGAGCAAATGGCGTCGCCTGGGTTTGAGAAGGTGCCAGATGATAAGGACTTTGACCAATTCTTCTGCGATTTAGACAACGGGTTAGGAGACGCCTTTAATAAAGTATTCTTCAAGAAGCTGAACTGTCAGTAGACATAGATAGTATGTTTACTTTAATAGCAAACCTTGACTCTGAATATTAACTTTAAACTTCTTACCATGTGTGCAACATACTATAGTACCTTCTAATGTGCATTAGAGAAAGGATGTAAGCTCCTTAGAGCCTTCTAAGATGTCACGGGATAAATTTTGGTGCAGGAATACATGTGTGACGCTCTCCGATCTTTCCGCGTCGATTGTGTAGCGGAACAGGGCGGGCACTAGGGCTGGTGCTATGTATAGAAAGCCTTGCAGCATTATTGCATCACGTTGTAAGACGTATAGGATTGTTAAACAGTAGTTTTGTCAAATAATAGGGCGGTTTACGCCAGATCGCCTCAAGCTGGCCTCGACCTTCCCAACGTTGTGCAAGACTCCCGGACTCCGAAAAGTTACCAGACTGTACCATCTAATAGAGTACAAAGGGAGCTGATACAGCACAAAGAAAGTTAATCAACTAGCGTCTCCCAGCTGAATCGCCAGACAAAGGATCACGTGACAACAGCCAAATAAGGTTCCCCCACACCGAAGTATACCAAGAATAAAAAGGTCCCTAGATAGAGGCATAAGAGACAGAGCTGAATCAATCTTTACCTTCTCGCTCACAACGATCTTGTGCGCAGTTTACTGTGATAATTTATTATGATAATTTATTGTGATAATTCTACGGGTCAGCCAAGTGTGCTGAAATCTGACAAGAGTATTAAACTAACTACTTAAGATGCACTTCGCTTTATTCAGAATATACTCTGTTCTATAATATCGCTGCTAGCTATTCTTAGATATACACGCAAAATCATTCCTCTAGCCTCATAATTGTGATACCATGATATGTAATAGTAAATGAGTAGGAAGTTACATAAAACTAGTAATAGAGCGCACCACGCGCATCTTGCATTGGCAACGTCACTAGGCCCGTTATAATCCCTGAAACATTCAATGTTAGCATTGTGGCATTTTCCCCGGCTCTAGAGAATACCGACACACCTAGCATTAACGATTGAGGAGTTACCATCTGGATAAAACTGGTAATGTAGTCCTGCAACACCTGGGCGATGGTGTAAGGGGGCACGCACATAGAGTGCAGGTGTAGGGTTGAACGGAGTTGCATTCGATAAAGAGCTATCTACAGGTGAGAGATCTTCCTTATATACCCTAGGGCAGCCCCTCCTCCTAGCGCTACTGCATGCTTGCGCGAAAACTCTTCACTGTTGTGATAAACGGTTCTCCCATTCACTTAATTGTTACCTGCCCGCCTCTCTCTTACTACGTGCTTCTCTGCCATCACGTGCCTTCCTACTGACTCCTGCTGAGTAACCGGCTCGCTCTATGCGGTATATTATCATCCGATACGGTTTCGTATGATGTGCTCCGGTATCCTGGGGTATTTTGTAGTAAGGTATCAACCGCTGATTCCATCAAAGATCTATCAGGGTCTAACCTATTACAGTACGCTCGGTTGATGTGATCGGTGTTGCACTGTAAGAGGCCTTCTCCCACCCATTAGGCAGCCCTGCCTAGCTCTGTTGCGTAACCGTGGGAGCCGTCGTAGACAGGGGGGTAGAGCTCGAGCATGGATGACAGAATTGAATCGGAGATAGATGGCATATATCTCCGGATGTAGTTTCTAAAGTCAGCTTCAGTATTAATCCGGGGATCGACGAAACAATAGCTCTTTTAAGTATTGTGTCCGCTCATTACCTTAACATCCTTTGCATAGCGGCCTTCGAGAAAAAGATTAGGGGATAGGGAGGGCACAAACGATCCATCAACCACCGGCCCGAAGACATAGGTCTCATACGGGGCGGCACTGATTTAGCGCCGGTTAACTAACATCAATTGCTCCGAGGGGAGACTTCGGGCTTCCTGGAGAGTACTAACATTTAAGGCGTGAGAGAAATTCTTGAAATACAGACTCTTGCTGCTCATGGCCAGTGAATGGGATCCAAGCGCCCGATTGCGAGATTGCCTGCTGGAATGGAGCCGGCTTGGAACCCCCAATTGCAGTGAGGTGATGGATGAGCGCACTACCACCAGCGGGTTTACCCATAATAGTGACTCGGTTCGGATCGCCCCTAAATTTAGAGATATGGGTTTAAATCTTCTATGATATTTCTACCTTAGATTATACTACACTCATGCTCTTTTACTATATAGTAAGTGGATATTATGAATATATAACCTCTATAGTACCTTCTATCCTCCTATCAGACTACCTAAGAGCGTGGCTATTGATATTCAAAGGGTATATTAATTGTGTTGTGCGCAAAATCTCAGAAGAAAAATGCCAAGACTTCTTGTAACGACCAGTACTATACTGTATCGTTCCAGGCCCTTGGGGAGAGTATGGGTTATCACGTGCTAAGGTCAGGAAGTATACCGCGACTAAGACCAGAGCACGTGGTCAGCCTGTCACATGGTAACGCGTCGGCCTGGCTGGTGAATAGAGTGGCAAAGGGTCCGAGCGCGTTTGTATATAGCCCATTTCGCCTCCTGCCCTGCAGAGGCTCCTTGTACTATTATTTTATCAGCTCAATACAGGATACCTACTCTACTGAGGCGTGCCATCCAGCGTTTGAACGTGACACTTCTCCGATTTTTGAATACAACAGATGGGGGCCAAATGCCAAGTCGACTAGCGCATCTTCGCCTCTTCATCTCATGCGTCTAGCTCCTGGTATGGATTATCAGACCAGCGCGGAACGACAACGCATCTATACAGCATACCACGACATCTTCACGGCTAAGAATGCCTACCTACGAAAAGATAAGATCATATACAGCCTTGTTCAGCTACACCAGCCATCCTGCAAAACCGTAGTCGCCGATACTGGATTTAATGAGGTACTTCGCAATCGGAACACCCTTCTCAATGACCCTATCTTCGAGTCCGAAGAGAGAGTGAATAGGGAAGCGACGCTTTACCAGCTCCTCTTCAGTTCCTTCTCGAAGTCCAACAAAGTATATTGTCAGCAGTTCAGGGGCTCCCTGATGAATCTTGCTTCGACTTTGTCGAGCGTTGGCTCCCTTTTATACTCAAAAAGAAAGGTTGGGATTGTGCTACAGCTGGGGAGCTTCTAAAGTGACCCTATCTCTTGAGGCAGCATACTGAGACTCTACCGGACGGATGCATCGCTGCGGACGGAGAAGCGTTACTCAACAATGCCATTCCAACAATCACGAGGTTACGCCATAATGCAATACATCGACTTCGCCTGCCGTTAGAGGAATTTCTAGACTAGACCCAGTGAACGCGTTAGCTAAGGCAGACTAACTAGGGCATGTTAACTACTGTGTTTGACATTCAGACACGAATAGTCAATATTTTTCTGGCAAACAGGCTTATGTTCTGCCTCACTAATCGCACCAAGTTTGCCCTACTTTGCTCCAGTATACGACATTTTCCCCACATTATGCAAGCCTCCGGAAACCTACCACGCTCTACCTACAGAAAGACAAAGGCGCGAATGGAGAGTTGAAGAACACTCAAAGAAAGTTAATTGGCAAGGGTTTACCAGCTAAGAAACTAACAAAGAATCACGTGACAACTATCAAATTAAGGTTCTAACCCTGCAGAGTCATAGAAAAGGGCCTTAGATAGTAGACACAGAGTTCAATACAATTTTTTACTCTCACTCAATTAATTTCACAATGAACAGATTAGTCAATAGTGCTGAAATTTGACAACTAGTGAGGAGGGTAGCCGATCCTCACAGGTTGCGATCTTGCTGTGAACGCCTAGAATATATACTATTGCAACTTACTAACGTTATAAAGACGGTTGCCGATGACAGAACAGCATGCAACTAAAGCCAGCATATTGCCTTGCTATATGATCCGGAACTCGTTCTGAAAGATTGCCACGCTTTGAAAAGATTGATAAAGCCCTCAGGACAAGCTGATATCGATACAAACCGAGTTGCAGCTCTTCAACACAACCGGCGTTTACAAGCCTGGCTAACCATTGACGAAGCATCACTTCTTCTTCTTAACGGTCGGACAGAACTAACGCACGGATCTGAGGTCTCGTTGTTCAGTGCTATGATCTATGCGGAGCTCATACAGCAAGCTCAAGCTTATATGAGAGCTCGGAAACCAAAAGTCATCCTGATCCCATTAGGATTTTTCTGTGGTCAACACACAGATCTACGAAATGATGCAAACGCACAACCAGAGGAGTGTGCCATGAGCTTACTTCTTCAACTTGTCGCACATTACCGTAACGGCATTAAAAGTGCCGTTCTAAGGGACTGCTACAATACGCTGGATCCCCACAACCTTGCTAGTATCTGCAACGCCTTCTCAACTCTAATCATGAGCATGGAACGAAATGTCGTAGTTGTGCTTGTGCTTGATGGACTAAGATACTTCGCGCAACCACCTGCAAGAGGTAGCAAATTCACTAATCTTATTACTAGCCTAGTTGGAATGTATCGTAGTCGACCTGCTACCACTTTGAAATTTCTATTTGCGAACACAACAAAATCAGTCTCTATTAAGCACTTGTTTCAGGAATCTGAGATTGTTGATATACCACAGGATATACCAAGTAAAAATCTACAGTACAGAGTTCCTTTAAGAGGCTAGTAGTTAGGGTTAAGGGGTTTTTTAGCTTTGGTAAGAGTAGGATCCAAGTATAGCTCTAGTGTTTCTTATACTTTTTAGTTAAAGGATACCTAATCTAGGGAAGTAAATCTAATTAGTGCTAATTAGATTTTTTATATTATCCCCTTAGAAGGTAAAATGTTATATTAAAATATTGTTACTATAACTATAACAACATGTGTCTAGCTAATACAGCTGCTGCGCGAAGTTTTTTGCTGGCAGTGGGGTCCGTGCTCATAGCTGCTGCATGGGTCCCGCGGCGGAGGTACCGTTGCGTGGTGGCGAGCCAGCCGGCTCAGCGGGCGGTCAGCAGGACCGCAGACATTGTCATCTCTGCAGGGGCAACGGTGATTGGTCCAAGCCTGTCTATGGAGAACACTCTGGTGGTTATCTGACTCTTTTCTTCTTTTAGATGTGGCTGCAGTGCAGTGCACCTGAGCGATATATCAGCACCGGAAATGGTAATACGAGTCAAACCCCATTTGCCCATCTAAGTTTGGCTGGAATCTCCTCTCTCTCTTCGAGGGCCGCGCAGTAATTGGTCTCCATAGAAGCCTTGCAGTAACGGCCACGTACTCTTCTTCACAAGCAGTCATCGACTTCGACTGTGTCGAATCCAAAAAAGATTTCCAGTCAAAACTTCGCAGTACCATCATAGACACCCATGGCCATAGAGGCGCTGCCTTGGATTCCAGATCCCCCGCCAACTCCTACGCGACCACGACGTCGACATCAGTCTGCGACGGGACGACGCTCAGAGAACGGTCGACGACCGCGCAGCACTTCTATGTCGTCATCTAGGAAGCCTGCCCGCTTGACTAAAGTCGAACGACCGCCACAGGTAGACGATGCGGTCACAAATCTATGTAAAAGCGTTTTCGCTCTATACCAACTGCTAGTGAGGCAAAGTAAGAGTCCATTACGGTGCTCCGAGCCGTCCTCCTGCGAGTGCGCCAAAACGACTGAGCTGTGGAGACCCACGGATCAAGGCAACAGCGATGCCTTCGGACTACTTAATGATAAAAGCATTTCAAGCCCTGGTAGTCGCCTGCCACTGTCAAGAGCATCTTCTTTGGATCTCCAACAATTTGAATGAAAATCTTTCCAGTCTCTATCATGGGATAAGCAGAGGGCTGCTTTGCAAAGACAGGCCAATCGTCTCATACAATGGGAGACCACCTTCGGGACTGCCCGTGACGATCTACACTTAGAGCACGATATGTCTCACGTCACTGAGGGATATTCAAGAATTAGGAGGACGTTAGGGAAAAGTGAGTGCCCCATATGCTCTTGAAAATCCTTCACCGTGTTGGCTCCTCAGCTGACACGACCAGTCATACGCGACGATTCTCCACTCGAGAATAGCGTTAAGCATATATAAACTCTGTTAGCCGTAAAGACGCCCGACGCAGTGACCTTAGGAGACGAGTCAATACAAGGCAACGAGGGTGATCCTTTGGGGGCAATACAGACAGCAATAGGGCCGCCCAGACGTAAAGATATAGCGTCAACCTCTCAATCCCCACGACATTCACCGAGGGGAAAGAAACCCGTTGGAGAGCTCATTGAAGATTTAACCAAGCAGGTGAGGAAGCTTAACCGCGCGATAGCCAAACTCACGTCATGTTGTAAGAGTATCCGGGATCATATGGAGATGCTCTTCAGTCTGGACCGCGCACACAACGCTTACACAATACTATATCATCTTGTAGAAAATAAATGCAGGCAGCATACAGCGCATTTCATTGATCTCGACATGAAAACTTGTTTCCGATCCGGTCGGGAACCGAACGACGTCAAATTTCGTTTCGCCATAGAACCGGACGACAGCCATCGGACAGACAGCAAAATGTTGGTAGCTTTCCGGGTAGACAACAACTCTCAGTCGATGAGGTATTACAGGTTGTCACGCGAGCACGAGGAATGTCTGCTGGAGCTACCGTACGACACTATGGACGAGCGCAGACGAACGCCGACGGATGCATCGCCATGGCTAGTCGAGGGCGCGCAGTTAGCTCGCCTTTAGATCGATGGCCGAGAATCCGAGTATGATCTAGCATACTTGAACCGCTACTGACAAGCAGCGCAGACTGTTTCAGAGGTGGACATGCTTCGTCTTACAAAAGTCATAGCGATCGTGGTACTCAATTTTAACTCCACACCTTGGTCCTGCGCTTTGTGGGGAATCAATAATATTAAGATCTTCATCAATAATGAGAAATAAATCCATAACTTAGCTTCTCATATACCCCATCTATACTTTTATCTTAAGAGCACTAGGAATTTAACTAATAGTTAGGGGATACTTTTTTATCTTAGTATTATTCTCTATAAGTTATAGAAATACTTTTTAGGAGTCTAGAAGGATAGAAAGATATACAAGCTTGACCTAGATAGTCTCCCTAGAATTAAAGCCAATATTATAGGATAGATGGGGGAATGGGTGGATCTAGGTGATATAAAAGAGAGGTACACGAATGTTGTGTGATAGTACTCAGTTAGATTAAAAGGAAGAATAGATAGAATGAGCTTGGAGTCTTTGCAACAAGGGGTTAAAGTATGATAATATGTATTTAGAATAAGTACAATCCTAATTCATTCAAGTATGGTTTCAATCTGCAAACCTCATACTTCGGAACTCGAAACCATTGCACATCTGATACCAAGCCCGTGGCTAATAAAGATCGCGATGGTCCGCTTTGATCATGTCTGCACCCTTCTCTCCAATCATATATACTGAGTTCTGAATGCGACAATCTGGAATGACGGGAATGACGGAAGCATCAATCACGCGCAGACCCTTGATGCCGTGTACTTTCAGCTTAGGGTCAACCACTCCTTGCTCAATTCCCTTCGATAAACGGGCGGTACCGCAAGGGTGGAAAGCGGTCTGGCATCTGTCAAGAACAGCGCGATGCATCTCCTTGTCGGAATCAAGAGGCATATCCCATGGATACTCGCTGAGGACAAGATCCTTGAATCCTTCACCCTTCGTGAGCACGTCATAGCTGAAGCGGATGCCTGCACGCATGGCGATGATATCCAAATCATCGGCAAAAAAATTCAGATTGATATTAGGCTGTTCGAGAGGATCGGCGCTGTTTAGTGTTACCTCTCCTGGATCGGATATGGGACGCACGAGATCCACAACGACTGTGATGTGACATCCTTCCTTAGGAGTCGGGAAGTGCCACTGGAATGCGCTCCCGTACATGCAGACAAAGTCTAGCTCGAAATGCGGTTGTCCATAAGGTGAGAAAAGGTCGCGACCACCGTTGGCGGCTTTAGCTCTGCGGTACGTTTCATCCTTCTCCAAGTAGCTATCAATTCTCGGGAAACCGACCATCTCCAGCAAGCCCGAGCCCAACGGTCCGGCGTGATTTTGGTTGTAGGCCGAGACGACGGCCTCATTCTTTGGTCCACTGCGCAACAAATGATCATCCATTCCAAAGCCATCCTTGACACGTAGAACAAAAGGAACTCCTGGGTGATCGAGAAGGTGCTGTCCAACATGTGGAGAATCAACAATGGTGTTTATACCATGTTTAGACAGTTCTTGATGTGGACCGACGCCGCTAAGCATGAGCAGCTTAGGAGATTCAAAAACTCCTTGTGAAAGGATAACCTCGCGTGTGGCATAGAAGCTAAGCTCCGTCCCGGAAGGATCGATAACTGTAACACCCTTGCAGGAGCGACCGGCCGCGTCGATTATCAGGCGCTTCGAGTGTACCTGAGGCAAAATACTGATATTGGGTTTGCCTTTCACAAACAAGTAGCTACCGGATCTCTGACCCTTGTAGATTGTATCGATGCAATGAGTCAGACCGATCATCTCACCATCGTAGATATTTTCTGAGATGGGTTCACCACGAGACTTCCAAGCTTTCGTCAGAGCATCCCTGAAGGGCTGCATCTCATCAATCAGCTCGGAATGAGAGATGGGGATTGGTCCTCCAGAGCCGAGCTTCTTGAGTTCTGGAAGGTAAAGCTTGGGATCATCATGGTAGGTTGCGCTCTTACGGAGGTATGGTACTAGTGGCTCCCAGGTCCATTCTTTTCCTTAAAATCGAGGGTCTAATCAGCAGACGTTCGCTATGTGTAATGTTGGCCTGCTTACCGCCAAATTCCTCCCACAAATCGAAGGTAGGTTTGCATCCAGGAATCCAGGTGAAGTAGTTCAGGGAGGAGCTTCCACCAAGAGCCTTGCCGCGTGTATTTGGCTTCTCGATACGTTCATAGTCGTCTCGCTTCACCATGGTTGTCTTGTAAGCCCAGTCATGGTCGCTTCCACGAAGATCCATCGCTTTTGCGGGAGTTGTAATCTCCGGAAGCTCACTGGAATTGGCCACACCGGCTTCGACAATAAGAATGCTGACATTGGGATTCTCAGCCAGGCGTCCGGCGACAGTGTTGCCCGCGGTACCTCCACCGACAACAATAAAATCGAAGTGGGCTCCGGTATGAGCCATGGCGAAACGATGATTCGGAGACCAGAAGTAAGGATCAGGTTGAAGAGTGGAAAGAAGTGTACTGCCTTTGAGATGGCAACACAGCCCCTTTTATTTTCAGACTCTTAATACCTCCAGATGTATTGGGACAAGCAATATAGACCTACACAAATGCCATTGGACCATTACCACTTCCCATTTGGGCAAACAATTCAGCCGTGTGGGGAATGCCCCCGAAATCTCTTCCTATCATATCCGAAAGTTTAGAGTACCGTTCCAAACACGCATGAATATGCCACTTTCCGACCCACTAGCTCAGGAATACTCCGCACCTTGTATCAGAAAAGAAGGTTGACCCCATCTCGCACACGAATTAGATTCTGAGAATGCTCGACGGACACAACTCCATAGATCTGCACACTTGAGCTCCCATGGATTACCCCGAGTTCCCGCCGAGTTGGGTACTGCTGGTTAAAATTCAAGATTTCGATGAATTTCACGTCATTATGCATTATGTTGAGGTTTTGACTGTCGCTCCCAACCTATCCGTTCTGCACGAACACGGAACTGTATCAGTGCGATTGCAAAGTCAAGCATGCTCTATGTTTGGGGTGATGCATGAGGGAACTCTTATGCTGCAAAGGTATATATGTGTTATTGTCAGACACAGCTCTTTGCCACACGTGCATTGTGAAGAAAAAGACTTTTCAAGGAGTGTATATGCTCAGCAAAGACACATTGTCGGTGCAAAGTTCGAAGTCTCGCTTTAGGCCCAAAACATCAGTTTGTATTCGCTTCCGTGACCTCCCGGAGGCGGAACCCCATTTCCTTATTGACGCGAGAGAATAGCTCTGTAATAATAAAACATTAGCCAAAGTACTATCACAAAGTTAATCGTCAATGGGCATACCGTAGACCATAATTCTCAGCTTTGAGTTCGTAATTTTCTTCAAGCTATCACCCAGATTATCAAGGAATCGTTCTTGATGACCCCTATCGCGTCCAAGGACCTCCCACAAGCCAGCTGCTTGCTCGAAGTCCTCTGGTCCAACTTCACTCGTAAACGTTGAGACCTCACCAACCCATTTTTCGTGCTCTGTGATTGTACTCAGCTTGACAGATGCGCTTCCAGTCACCTTAAATGTCGTGGGCTTCAGCATGGAATTAACGTAGTTGGGATCATCGCCGTAGTTGGATGTGAAGTTCATGAAGCCGTCACGTTGGAACGGACAGTATACGGGCACGATGGTGTGATTGGTTGGGAGGAATTGGTAATTAACACCGAGACGGTACCGGGCGGCATCCGGGTAGGCGAACATGCGAGCTTGCAACACTAAGCATAGTAGTCAGTATGGCTTCGTGATGTGAATATGGGAATGGGCAGGATTAACTCACTGGGATCTGCGGATGGTGCGAAGCCCGGCACCATTGTCGAAGGCGAAAAGGCCGCTTGTTCGATGTCGGTGAAATAGTTTCTTGGCTGCAAGTTTACATGCATTGATCAACTCTTGTTCTTCTCGCGTGAATACGCCTATTAAGTAGGACACTTACATTCTGATTCAGTGTCAAGCGACCAATCTGTCGGAGAGGGAAGTCCTCATGTGGCCAGACTTTGGTCATGTCGAAGATGTTCCATTTGTATTTCTCGGCATCTTTAGGATCCATGACTTGCACGTAGACATTCCAGATAGGATAATCGCCCTTCTCGATAGCCTGAAAGAGATCATCGACGAGGAAGTCGGGGTTCTCACCAGAGACTCTTATAGCGGTTTGGCGGTCGAAGTTTTTGATGCCGAGTTGGGTTTTGATATGAACCTTGATGTATTTGAAGGAGCCGTCCTAGATCATTAGGAAGATTAGTCCGCAATCTAGCCGAAGAAGCAGAGAAACGCTAGGATAACTGACTTCTTTGGTAAATTTGTAAGTGTGCCCGCTGTAAGCATTCATATGCCGAAGCGAAGCGGGCGTTCCTCTGTCACTGAATAAATGCATAAGTTCGTGGACACCTTCCGGATTGCCCACGTGGAAGCTAGATGAACCATTAATATAGTGTGAATGAGCTACCCCGAGCATCAAGAACTCACTCCCAGAACTATGCATAGTTAGCAGCCGCTTTCAAGTCTTTCTAGCCTATTTACTCACCATATCTGCATTGGGCGTATTGGTGCGAGGGTGTCGCTTGTGGGAACGATTTAGCGACGGAAATTTGATGGGGTCACGAACGAAGAACACAGGCTTCCCATGTCAGCTTAGCTCTAATCTTCTTACATCAAGTAGTCAAAACCCACAGTATTGTTGAAAACCCAATCCAAGTTTCCCTCGTCTGTGTACAATTTCATCGCCCAGCCATGAACATCTCGCACTGTGTCGGCAGATCCCCTCTCAGGTCCAACAGTCGAGATCCGAAGAAGGACCTTAGTCTTCTTTCCAATCGTGTTGAGGAAACTAGCCGAAGTGATGTCGGTGCAGTCGTGGGTGACTTCGAATTCGCCATATGCGCTATCATGAGAGCACATTACTTCAATGGCCTGAAATTGGTATTAAGTGGGAAACCTACCCGGCTGCTTTGGCATGGACGACCCTAGCGGAACATTGGTATTCAAAAAGGTATATGTTGATACAGCACTTACCGCTCTGGTATTCTCTCCCGTGAGAAATGCGCCAATGTCTCAATGAGCTGAGTATCTTGGAGCAAGACCAAGCCCCCGCCTGACCCATCCCGGATCTGAACACTGGTATCGCTACGTGGACAGGGGCATCCTACGTATGGTGAGTAGGCCGGTCTTTCAGGATATTCTGAGCACTAAACCTTCAGAAAGCGTGTAGTTGGGTGTTGCCATCGTGGCTATTAGAGTAGAGAAAATTTGCGAAGAAGTTGTAGAAATTGGAAACCGAATCCGTGATTAAGAAATCTTTTGGAAGCAGGTTTATAAAATGAAGTTACAAGTATTGATCGACCTAGAGAAGCTAGAGTATGAGGGGCAAAGAAAAGGTTCCTGAGTAAAGTAGATGAAATTCTAGGAACCCTCTTGTGTCTCTTAGCATTTGCAGTTTTTTACATATTATCTATAGCGAGGAAATCTGCAATCCGTGTGGTACATTGTTAGACATGTCCGATTGGCTTGCTAGCAGTTCCGAAAAAGGCATAGCCGGGTGTCCTCCGCCGTCGCCATGGGTAATCTAAGTCAAAACTATGATTGGACGCATCTCGAATTGGAAGTGGTATCAGACCAATCAAAGACACCGGAGTGAGCTGACTCGGCGCACTGACCTCGTGTGTAAGCGGTGATAAACGAGCGTTTTGCGTCCTCCCGATATGTAATTCCCCGCTCGTCAAGGCTTGCTATATCACAGGCCTGCACGATTCTATCATGTGGCGATTGAGCCCAGTTATTAGCAAGCATATAACTAACTTAATACCATAATCTGTACGCGATGAGCACAAGCACATGCGCGAGAATCAGGTGCATATCCAACAAAAAGGTCCGAGGTCGCCGATTCCAATCCAGCTTTCACCCTGGTCTCATACCCGCACAAATCCAGTGCCATCCCAGACGTGAGAAGCGTCCACTCCAACCCTCGTCGAACCAGTCAAGCCTTCGCTACCAGATTCCTTCTCAAGTTTTGTCTTCGTTCATCCCATCCCGCTTCGTTAGTAGCTCTAGCGGGCTCAGTCACCAAGGAAATATGGCGCGACCACAGGCCATCGAGGCGCCACTGACCAAATGCGCGACCTTCCTTGTATTGTCAGTGAATCCAGCATCCGACGCAATCCGGACCATTCGTTCGACGCTTGCGGACCTCAGCGACCTAACGAAGAACGTCGGTTTTCGCGATTCCAATGCTGCACTAACATGCATCGTGGGCATCGGCAGTGCCATCTGGGACAGTCTCACTGGCTTACCACGACCTGCGGAGTTGCATCCCTTCCGTACCTTTGAAGGTGCCAAACACAAGGCCGTCTCTACACCCGGAGACCTCCTCTTCCACATTCGTTCAGAACGCCGGGACTTATGTTTCGAGTTTGAGAGGCAATTGACGGATCGCCTCGGAGACTCGGTATCTGTCGTTGACGAAACTACTGGGTTTCGATATTTTGATGCCCGAGACCTTCTCGGCTTCGTGGACGGCACAGCCAATCCTGTCGGTGCTGACGTGAAGCCAACTGTACTCGTAGCAGAAGAAGATCGTCCCTCTGTTAGCGGTAGCTATATCGTGGTACAGAAGTACGTGCACGATATGAAGGCATGGGAAACTCTTTCAATAGACCAGCAAGAAGCTGTTATAGGTCGTACTAAGATGGATAATATTGAACTAGACGATGCAGAATCAGGTCAACTCTCTCACAAGACGATAAACACTATCGAAGAAAGTGGCGAAGAGTTTGACATCCTCCGAGATAATATGCCGTTTGGTGCTCCTGGTCAGGGAGAATTTGGTACCTACTTCATCGGCTACTCACGACGCCTGTGGGTTATCGAG
Source organism: Periconia sp. TS-2 (assembly GCA_030378425.1). NCBI lineage: Eukaryota > Fungi > Ascomycota > Dothideomycetes > Pleosporales > Periconiaceae > Periconia > Periconia sp. TS-2. The sequence continues at coordinate 261,668 of JASNQO010000041.1, read as the reverse complement.
AAGATGCTGGAGCGTATGTTTGTCGGGGTCCCGCCCGGACTTCATGATCGTATCCTCGATTTCTCGAAACCTCTAACAGGCACGACATTCTTCGCTCCTTCTACGGACATGCTAGCCCGTCTAGACTCAGAATAGAGCAACATGTAGCGGGCTTTCCATATTGCGTCAATATCTTTTGTTTCAATTGATTGGAAAACAGCCTTAGGAATAGTTACTTTTGGTTCGAAGCTGATTGGTTCCGTTTGGACTCGCACAAAAACGAGTTGAATGTCGTCGTAGGTAGTCGATGCGTTCTGATAAGTTACAACCCATGTAATGACGAAAGTAAAGAGTCTGGCGTCCAATCACTGTCGAATGAAAACCCTTCTAGACTACTTGAGCCGCGGCAAAGTATATTAAGAAGACATCTTATAACTCCACTTAGCGCCTCGTGGCTCATCGAACAGACTACCTGGGTCATATTTAATACGTAATCTCTTTCTTTTGCATTCCTTGTGGAACCCTGAAAGTCTTGGAAGAGACTGGTGTACAGATTTTCGACAGAACCTTCCCATGTGGAACGTGTTCCCTGCAGAAATTCATCGAGGATGGCGAGTTCGTTAGATTCAGTTGAATCAATGGCGCTTTCTAACGCAATATTCGAACCAGACTCGGAGACAATTCCCACCTCTTGCAATAGCACACATATGAAGAAAACACAGGCCAGTAGAGCAAATTCACGGTCGGTGACGGAACCCTCGAATGGTGTTATAGATGCATCTTCTCGTAGAGTGGCCTTCAGAAGCAATATAGAGTCCCGGATTGCAGTATGTTCCGATAGTCTGTCGAAGCTGAGTTGAGGAAAGCCGGCCATAAACGTGTTCATGTCTTGCACAAAGGACACAAGCCATAAACAGCGTATCCTTTGTATGTTTTTGGCGTTTCCTAGAACGGGATGTGTTCCATCCACCACAGGCTGCTTGACAATCTCCCAAATTCTGTTCGAGCTATCAAACCACGATGGTTTCGACATGAGCGAAATGCTAGCAGGAGAATCATTAACGAAATTATCGAAGGAAATCAGAAGTAGAAATATGCTTACAGGAATGTGACAAGTTCTAACCGCCAGTTGCCTTGAAGTGCGTTCAACCCACCACGAGCCTCTATCATACGCTCAAGACCTTTGCGGTGCACTCGCCATTCAGACTCCGAACCCCAATACCTCTAAAAGTCTTCAGTATACAACATGGCATATCGACGAGTATTTGGTCATATTTACCTCAAAGGTTAGAAGTCGCACGACTGCGGCAAGGACATTATCGCCCGATGCAACTACGGGATCTTTCATCCATTCCGTAATGATTCGAAGTGCCTCCGCTTTGAACTTCAAAGCATCATTTGAATATTTTATACCTTGCATTTTGCCTAGATGCGCAGCAGAATGCGCCATGATTGCATTGAATGACGCAGGATTGGACAGATCCAGCGGAAACCATACGTCGCGCATAGGATTGAAGCTCACTAATGATAATTCGTCAAACATCATGGTGGCATGGATGCTGAGCCCTGAGGAGCAGGTTAGCAGGGAATCCTTGAAGTGTGTGCTAATTCGACCCCTGTAATGGCGCTGAAACTACTCACAGTGGTGAAATAATTTGTGATGTATAGGAGTTAATTGTATTGGAAATGTGTCGAAAGGATCGATCCGACTGGATCCTAGGGCCCGGTTCATCCCGGAAAGTAGTTGAGTCGGTATCCCGGCTCGCGGGATTGGCGTAGACGGATCTGATGACGATGATGCATGGCTTTGAGCGAGCGCTCGCTGTTGAATAAATTGTGGCTGCTCTTGGCTGTCCGATCCTTTCGTTGAACTCTTACTGCTACTGGGTAGCAGGCGTCGGTTCTTGGGTGATACGCGCTGTGCTTTTTCCTTCTCTTTTCGACGCCGTCTCCAGTGTGATCGCATTGCATGACTATGTACATCTTGTGGGTTCAAACTCGATACGAATGTGAATTCGGTGGTAATTTGCTGTTGGTCAGCGTCTTCGGGCTTCCGTGCTGACCGGGTTTCTTCCATCCTGCAATAACCCACTGATTCGTTTGAGTTAATTAGTCATTTACCTGGTCATATTTAGACCAAGAATATATGAATAGTGAATCAACCAACTCAAATACTGGCATGAATGATCGGGACGATTATCTTCATCTCGTGGTGTAGAGCTTTCGGCCCTGTCGCCCCACTTCTTGCTAAGTTGCTTACATAACCCGCAACATCACGGGACGAGGAACGCATTCAACCAACCAACTTTCATTAGTGACCCGAATTTTCTGTTTGTTATCACATCTCAGCTACTACCCGATATCCCAGGCTAACCACATTTGAGTGGTATCGCTTCACCACAGGAAAATTTCCATCGTTTCGGACTTCAATAAGCAAATGTGTCTCATCATTGCAATGAATTCCTGCTTCGAAGCACTCAAGATATGCGTCGTAGTCGCCTGAATCACATATGTTACAATGAAAAATTACACCTAGCACGATCTTTCTGCAGTGTCTGCAGAAATTAGCCAGGGTCTGCATTTCTACATAGTGTCTACGTCCATAGATTGAGGCTTTGCGTCGTGCCTGTCTTGACAATCTGTCTCGCTGCATTTGGAGGGTAAAAAGGATAAGAGCCTTGCTGCAGAGGGCTGATTTAAGGGATCATCAGCGCGGCATCCCATTAGTGTATGAATCAAAGTATTGGCGTGAAGCAACTAAAGCTTCACAAACATTCATCCATCTGTTAGCTACTGATAAGAGCTTAGCAGATGTGTACATCCGAGATGGTCTTACTCTGCACGAAATTGCATGGCATGAGCTTCGACCAGGCTTTAAGCATCAATGTGTAAGATCGATTGCTTACATGTATCCTTTTTATGTAGATCCGAGGAGATTAGAAATCATTGCTGTATTAATAGCAATGGTTTTTCTCTTCGTGCAACCTATCCCAATTCACTTCTTGATGTGTTATTGTTTTCAGAATGGTTTCCTTTGATCTGCCTGTCAAACCGGTGCTCGTGGTTGCCGAATTTCAGGATCATTCTGCAATCACTATAACATTTCTGCGAGACATGCCGGCACAATCCTAAATCGACTGCCTCATCAAGGCCAATCCAGGAAGGCAGCAATTCCACATCTTGGTCTTCAATCGCCCACTCGATTGGACTGCTCGCAACTTTCCTGCATCCTTTGCCGCTTACACGCGGGATGGCCTTTACATGAGGAAGTCGAGCGCGCACCCGCCCGTAGTCATGGAGTGCAGTGATAGCTTGCGTGGGATCATCATTGACTCTTGCTGCTTCGTGTTGAAGCCCTACAGGGAAATCGCGGACATACTAATCAGAGCTGCTTCGCTGTACCTTCCCCCAAATGACCCAGGCCGGTACCCGATTAGCGGAGGCGGTCTGATAAAGCTTTCGGATGTTCACCAACGTTATGTTAACTTTTCTAATCTTACTTTGGACAAAACGAGCGTAATGGATCATCCCGAAATCCTAGACGTCTTGAGGCATTGGTCGGAAAGTTTCCCAACGAGTTATAGCTGTGGCGATAGGCTTTCGATCCGTTCGTCTGTGCAAACGGCCGGTTCGTACCAGAGCCCTGTTGCGATGTTATGGGATGATCAAAAGGACGAATCTTTGGTGATTTCACCAGCGATATCAAGATGAACAAGACGGAACTGAGAATTTACACAAGATCTAGAAGTCTGAAGACAGGAGATTCAAATTACCCCGCACACATCTCTTCTCATCATACCTTGTTTTCGTTATTGGGAGGGGTTCTATACCTTGTTCTACTCAAATACGATGAGGTGCATCAGTTGAAAGTGCTTGAGTGCATGATTATATTACTATCTACGTATTACAGAAGTTGATTAGTCCGCTTTTGTATTCCAACATACAGCGGATATCGAGAGCTGGCACGGGTATTGGGTTGCAGGTGTGATTCGCCGAGACTAATCTTCCGATGTACGTGATTCCAAAAACGTACCCTGCAGAACCCAGGCTTCATGTCCTCCAAGCTGCATGAAAAGTATGAGTCCTTCGAACGTAACCCTACGCAAGCCAAAGCTGCAAACTCAGCAGGGTTGTAGGAATGCATGTGTGTCTGCATGAAAGCGAAGTTGAAGCAGCGTCACCACTCGAGGGAGCAGGAAAGCCTTGTCACATTATTGTCGTAGCTGCTCTTTCGCCTCACGATCGGCTATAAAGTTCGTTCGATTTAGCAATCGTTCCGAGTTGGCCTTGAACACAGCTCACCGCATATTACCGCTATCGACCGGACGAAACACCAAATATACGCATTTTTCTCACTGGACTGTTCAGACATGTATGTAATTACACTGTAGATTTCATTCAAAACAACAGCCACTAATTGTTCATGTGCAGTCGGAGTGATGGGCCAAATACCAAGAAATCGCAGCCATGGAAGGCTGGCTGGCTGGCTCGCCAAGCTGCGGGTACGGAGAAGAAGGCAGTGGGCGGCACCAGCCACGGAGCTCCAGCTGGCGAGAAGGTCATCCTTGGTGGTCATACCAGTGGCGTCTCCATCAAAGTCAACCCCGAAAGATGTGAATAGTTACTTTGATATGGCAGGCGTCCTGCCATCTCGCTTCGGTCACTTTCCTCTACGCAGAACTAGCAACTAGTAATGAATCTTCTTTTGAACATATTCTATGCATTTAAAGATTATCGCCTGTCTTAAAACCTCCATTAACAGCTCAGCATTGCTCGTGATGAGTCAATATTCAATCGTCCCTCCTTCCATATATCGTGCCTTTCTCGTCTGGAAGCTTCTCTATCGGCGTCCAAAACAAAAAACTCTGGACTCAATGCTTTCCCTCAGCATACCGTTCACATATGGCTTCGGCAGCTCAAAAGCTGCGTGAGGACTGGCTGAAGTAGGTAGTCAGTACTCAAAATACCGTCAATGCAGCGCTAAATCTATGCCTAAAGAATGAATCACACTCACGACCGCAGAACCCCTTCTCACTGTCCGTGCATTTGAACACCATAGTTTCTGTCTCGTCCAGAGCGTAAAAGTAATACCATTGCTGCTCGTCATGATAGTAAATCAAGACGTTCTCGTACACCCATTCAGAATGCACTGCATCTGCATCCTGTGCATCTCGTTTGAGATCAAATGTTCGGGCATCACAGACTGCGATCGGCCAGTCGAAGAGGGGCGGGTGTATATTAACGGTGTAGTGGTGTTTTGTACTATAGGTGAGAGTATGAAAAAAACGGTAATAAGCGTGCGCCAAGTGGATCCGTGCGTCCGGTGTATGTCCTGCGAATTTCTGCTGAACTTTTCTACCCCAAAGATTCGAACAACGTTATTTTACCTAAAGCTCTTCCTTCTTAAGATCCCGCGGCGAATAGAACTCATCACCATCATCATCATCACCATTCTTCTTAAGATGCATTCAGCGCGTACCCACTCGCCAAGAAAACGTCAGCAGCGGATCGGAAGATATTTCAGGCCCAGCCAGTCTTCACACCTAAACTCTCTTCTAGGGTCGGAATCAAAGGACACGATATCGTTCCTTGACCTCCCTGTCTCAGTGCGAAAACGCATCTACTCTGCGGCAGGGCTTATCGCCTCGCCACGACAAGAATGGGGCTGTGTCAAAATGAATCGCGGATCTATCATCGAGCGGGGCTGTCACTTCGAACCCGAGTCGAACGCTCGCCCGGGACGTTGCCCCAAGTGCCTCCGTTACCGCCATTGGCCGAACACACCCCTTTGGATAGACTACTGCAACTGTGACCTCTTCCCCTTTGCATTATTCACAGTATGTCGAACCATCTCTAACGAGGTTACGCATCTCTTCTACTCGCAAATGCGCTTTGAGATCGCGTACACATCCCATGGGAAGCTGTCAGCGCTGGAGGGACTGGGTCCTAACGCCATTACTTCTCTGCAACATCTCACTATCCGCCTTAACGTGTCTTTCTGCCCTGAAGGGCCAACTTGTAGAAATGCTCAACACGCCAGCGACTGTCATCCCGGCTGCAGACTTGGAGGACACGACGCGCCACTAGGCCGGTTCCCTAAGAGCCGAAACGAAAAAGATTTATTGTTGAGCTTCAGCAGCCTTTGCGACCGTCTCCGTCACTATATCCAGCCTGGTCGTCTGAAGCTCAGTCTCAGCTGCGAGTCAACGGATCACGTCCTCGCTGCTACTATCCTGGCCTCCTTGGCGACGCTACCAACCCTACGTGCTTGCTCGATTTTACTCTCGAAAGAGTTCGACGCGTGTCTAAGACAGATGGCGGAGGAGACTAGGCTCAGGCTGCTGGGCTATCCGGAGTCTCGCGTCACCGGATACTTCCCTCTGCGCAATCTGCCGAGAGAGCTAGAGCTTCGCGTTCTACAGTTGACAGACCTTGTGGCACCCGGCCATTTGTGGTATGCCTCAGTCAAGCATCCCAAGGATTGGTCGCTGTGGCACCGCCAGCGCTGTAAATATTTAGACCTTCCGACAGCGAAGTTGGCAAATCTTGACGAGCTACCCGACGTTTGCTGCAGATGTGGCGCGCATTCATTCGCAACTGCGCCGTGTGCCCATTGGCACTTCCCTGATGCGCTGTTTCTTGTAGATCAGCGGATGGCGGAAGATGCCCGGATGATCCTACACCGCGACAATACCTGGATGCTACCTTGGGAGATCCTTAGCAGCACACAGCCAGGGCTCCCGCTGTATCTAGGTAACTTGTGGCATTTTATTTGGAACGTGCGAAACCTCACAATCGACCTTTCATACTTTCACAATAATTGGCACGTCAACGTCGACAAACTAGTCAGCGAATGCGCCGTGGAACTGCTTACGCTGGTGATTCAGCTGCCGCATCCGGATCATGAAGGGTTGAACCTCTCCGAGGGCCCTGCGTCTCCAGTGTGGACGGTACACTGCAAGTTCATAAGGAGCCTTGCTGCCGCCCTAGCTGGTCGTAAGTTCCGAAACTTCTTCGTAACGATATCGCAGCACCACATGGGTTTCGACGACATTTCTGGCAGCCCTTTCATGACTGACTGTTCGTCTCTAGGAGAGCACGTGGACGCGATGGAGCTTTGGCTTGAGCGACAAGTTATGGAGAGGGAGCATGATATCCACAGGAGGACTAGAGACTTAGTGGCTCGTGTCTGTCCGAGGGACAGCTACGTATACAGGCTGGATTGTTCTCAATGTCAAATGCTAGTAGACGAACTCCGCTGCTCTTGATGAGAGAGCTGCTACAGAGAAGCCACACCACCTTAGAACGTTAACTCGCTATAAGTCGGCTTGATGGCTAGAGAATGTGTATATGTCGAACTGTTAGCTAAAGCAGTGTAGCCCTAAAATAGCAAAGGCTCCTTGTCTCCTACGGCGCGAGAAATGACCAAGCGAGTTGAAGAGCTTCAAGCCGCCAACGAAGCCGCCACGCGCCGTGAATCGCATAAAAGAAAGCGTATACAGCAGGAGGGGACCCTTACAGTTAGAGATGGCGCTCAGCTAACAGCTGTATGGGAATTTGGCGCGCGTAGTGACGGGGAGAAGCGCACGAAGAAGGCGCGCGTTGAGGCAGGTCCTTCAACTCAAAGGTATTGTATACGGTGCGGCGAAATAGGAGACAACGTGCGCACCTCTGTAGAGGTAGATAATATTATAACGGACGATATAGGAGGCTCGTAGAATAGTATTTTTTATAGCGCCGTAGTATACTATGGCTAATAGTACGTTTTGACAGTACGTTTTGGTGGGGTCTTGGCGTGCTATCCAACTCATGTTCCTATGTCGGGCTCGAACATGATTTATGTAACTACCATTTTACTAGAGACAGGAATGCCGCTGCCATCATGCACTCATACGGTGGACAAGTCGGCACGAATGCACTAGGCCTGCCTAAGGCTAGCGTGGATTAAGTAGGTAAAAGGGGCCTACCTGTTTACCTTTTACTCTCTACCTTAGTCTTTTCTACATAATAGAGTTTTAACTTCCTATCCCTGCTCTGCTTCACCACGAGGCTACCGCCATATAGTAAGACCGAAACCCGTCCTCACAGTAGGTGCGCAGGCGGCCATGTGAAATTCTTTAATAGAGCTGGCAGTCGATAGGTAATCGGATCAGTAAGGCTACGGTAGCAGGTATAGTCGACAGGCGTTCGGATGGTAGCTTGGCTAGTAGGCAATTGAGGCAATCAGGGCTCAGGAATCACACCCATTAGCAGGCAGGAGCCGAAAAGTCATCGTAAAGATAGTCTATTTTCTCTACATACAGGTACAAGTGAGTGAGTGGTCTCCTCTTCGCTACCATGGTTGGTAACTAAGAGTCAAGAAAGCAAATCAAATTAGTCTCTATCCGGCCCCTTACCAGTCAGCACGGCACAGTAGGGGTTTGACTGCATAGTCTTCGATGCAATAATCAGCAAGCCAGCCTCAGGTCCAGCCTCACTGCTTCCCCTCACTCAAATTCGCAGCCTTCTTTCTCAATTAAATGAGCTTGCGCCATCACTGCTTCGTCCTAATCCTAAATGGCGTTCCCTCCTTAGGCCGGAATGGCGTATAACCGAAAGTCTGATAATCGAGCTCACCGAGAGCCCAGCCCCGACTCTTGTCAGCCGGCTCAAAGTCAAACGAGCAGATGATCATGGCTGTCATTGTGAGGATTACATGCGTGGCAAGGTGGCGGCCCGGGCATATGTGGTGTCCGCTTCCGAACGGCATGAATGTTCCTTCAAGGCCTTTCATCGAGAGCCTTGGCTTTTGTTCTTGTGACATTGCATGCTTGTCCGTAGATGGCGAAGACAGTCTCTCCGCATTTGTTGATGAGCCATTTTGGTGCGTAGGCTCTATCTCTTTTCCGTTGTCGTACCCACAAGAACTTTCAGGGTAGACAAGGAACCTCTCTGGCCAGAATTCCCTAACGGGGCGCGCTCCAGGTCTGATTTCCCATCTCGTTTGATCATGATTTTCTAACCACGGGACACAGAGAGTGATGGATCCTTTCGGAATGTGATGGCCTCCGACCTCAACATCGCGCTCCACAGTGCGAGCGATGAAGCTCGTGACTTTTGTGCGTAAGATCTCGTTGTAGACGGACTGAAGAAGCGGGTCTTTTACCAGCAGGCTCGAATCGAAACGTGCTAGGACATCGCCAGGATGATGTGGTAACCGTGCGTGGTTCATGCGTGCGACGCACCGCTCGCGTAGTGACGAGTCGCACAGCAGAGCGTGTATGAGCCAGCATGCGGTTGGGACTAGGTTGTCATTAGAACTATAACAGATTAGCAACATCTACAACCTGGTACAAAAAAATAAAATATTGCCAAGTCGCTCTTGCATTAGGTGACGGGAGAAATGGGAGAAAGAACTCACGCCCAGATGATACCCAAGTCAGCTCCTGCCCTAGCCATCTCGTCGTTAAACTCAGGAAACTGTTCATACATAGCATGCCTATTACGCATACACTCAAGCCCCCACGTCTCGTCCCATAGCACCGAATCCGGATATTCCCTGTAAGGCTTTCGCAGAGCCAATCTCTTCCACTTCACAATCGCCTCCAAGCATTCGTCTCGAGCCTTATATGCCGCGGGCTTAAGCCACCGCGGGACGCCAACATGCAACCAGTGAACGTTTGCATCAAATTTCCAGAAGGAATCAACAAGATTCGGGCTATTCTCAAGTAGGCGAGGGCCACAGAGTGCGGCGAAAGAGGATTTAGAGCCCAGGTCCCGTATGAACTGATACACGTCAGGTCGCTCGATCCAGTTATTTCCGATGCCAGCAGCTGCGATGGATTCCATCATGCAATCTGTGAAGTGTTCCACGAATGCATAAATTCCGGCGCTGTTGGAGAGAAGGTCGAATGTGCTTGTTTGCTGCATCCGTATAATGCGTCTCTGCGCTGGAGCGTCTCTCCCGCCTATGGGCCAGCGTGCAGAGCCTGTAGTATCGGTCTTGACTACGTCAGCGGCTTGCTTGCGAACTCTGAAGACATTTGTGATGAAGCGCGCGCGTATGTGAGCATCAGAGAAGGATATGTCATCATGAACTGTCATTTGTATATTCTCGGACGATGTGATGAGGAAGACGTTGACCCCAAAGAGATTGAACCGAACTGGTGTCTTTCCACCAAGATACGGCCTGTGGCGATGTGAGTTGCATTTTCTAACAATATCTATGTACACCTACAAGAGCATTTCAAAGAGTCGCGCGCCACCAAACAGAAACACCAACAAATGTTCCAGATAGGGGATCCGGGATGCAGCAATGGGTGGTAAAGTCAGTGTTCGACTATTGGACTTGCAACATCTGTATAGGGATATGCAGGCAACAAAAAATAGCAACAGTCCCGCCCATGCAAGTAGCGATACTTGGAGTAGCATAGCTAGAATTATTTAAACAAATCAAGTTGAATTCGATCAGAAACACGCTTCTTTCAGTATGCTAGAAAGCTATGAGACATGACAGATGGTCAACATCACTAATTATTGCGGGCTTGCCTTGATGCTTCGCCGTGTCTGAAACCCTGTTGTGGACTGTTGATTATTCCCAATGTATTCCGGTCGCCAACTCACCGTTCGCGTACTGTGGCACAGAATTCACATACTACACAAGTTGAAGACACAATCACTGTGATATGTTGTATGATCCATTTTCGACCACTCCGGTCGATGCCTGAGTGATATAGAACCCGTCATTGTACCCCCTGCTCTGAAAATTGATTTCCCCATACTCCCCAAGCGCCTAATTAGAGTGCCTCACTAAACCAGTACGTCCCGACCTTGTGTCCTGTCCTACTTCGCCTTCTTGCCTGCATCGTTGGGGGTGCTCCTAGTCCTACGAGTAAGGGTTGACAAGAGGAGCCCATTCGCTTTTAGGAAGTGGGGGCGAGAGATTGTTCTCCATCGATGGATGAGCGGCAGCCGTAGACTCCTGGCCATGCTCCTAGTGCTCCCACTATACCTTGCCGAAGCAAGCAGGAAATGGACTGGTAGAGCCTCTCGATCCATCAAGCCACAACGAAAGGCGAACTTCTTGGCGATGATGTGCTCACTGGTACTCGTAAGGACCCGGTCACCGCTGATGGGCGGGTGAGCATGACCGTGCAATCGATGTGGCTACTATAAGCCCAAAGCATACCACCAGAAACGTTCCTTTCCTGTCGCGAAGAGAATGTGGATGGATTTAGTTCATTACTTACTACATTCAAGGATATTATCGGATCGGATGGGTCTATTTAGACGGAGTTGATAGAGTATTGGCACCGGAAACAGAAGGGCGCCCCGTGCCGAAGGAGGGTGGTGGAACTACCGAGAAGAACGATTTGCTACCAAGGCTTTCGGATCACGTGATCTATATCGAATTTCTTCTCAACGTGTGACCAGTGCACCTACCTTAAGAGGGTGCTCGAGCCTTCACCCTCCATACGCCTCCACGCCGCTTCAAATCTCTCCCTCCCTACATCACACCTCCAAATACCTCTATCACAAAGACGGTATCTTCGATTGATCGTTACAACCTCCCTACTGACTTCACTCTCTCGGAGCTATCCACCCACTTGCACGGGTGCTCTCCATCGTCACCGACAATCCTACGCCTCACCATGGATCCGGTTCTCGTCATTGGCGGCTGCGGCGGGCTTGGGCACCACATTGTCAAACAACTCCTGGAGGAGGGCAACGCGTCCGATATCACCGTTTTCGATAAGAACATCGAGCGCAATCGTATCGAGCGGGTTCAATATATCGCCGGCAACCTCGGCTCTGAGCATGATGTCCACAACGTAATGTGCCAGACTATGCCACAAGTCGTCTTCCACACGGCCTCGCCGATGCTCATGGGTCAAAAGAACTCACAAAGCCTGTACGAAAAGATCAATATCGAAGGCACACGTATCATGCTCCAAGCCATCCGCCAAGTCAACTGCGTCCGGGTCCTGGTCTACACCGGGACATCATCCGTTATCCACAACAACCTGACTGATGTCGTCAATGCAACTGAGGCTTGGGACAAATGTTATTTCCCGAATCAGACAGAATTCTACACGCACACCAAGGCTGTCGCTGAGGACATGGTCCTAGCCGCTAATCGACAAGACGGGCTCCTGACTGTGGCCCTGCGCGGGACTACACTGTTTGGCGAAGGCGACAACACGACGATCCCCCAGATGGTTGGCAGTGCACTGTCTGGGCGCAGCAAGATGCAGGTTGGGGACGGAAAGAACTTATTCGACTTCACGTATCTGGGCAATGCAGCACACGCACACATCCTTGCGGCGTGGATTCTGATCAAAACGTCCGTTTCTTCGCTCCCGCCCCCGCCCCCTGAGCAACGTGTGGACGGCGAAGCGTTTGTCATCACCAACGACGAGCCTTGGCTGTTCTGGGACTTTGTTCGTGCTGTGTCTACTGCGGCGGGTCATCCTGTTGCCAAGGAGGACGTGTGGGTCGTGCCATCCTGGGTGTTCTACATGATCGCTGTGGTGGCTGAATGGTCCGTATGGCTAACTAGCCTTGGTCGGCGCGAGTCCCACATCAACCGCAAGATGGTCCGATACCTGAGCATGACGCGCACGTTTGACATCACCAAGGCAAAGACGCGGTTACACTATCGCCCGCGCATCAGCCTCGAGGAGGCGATCAAACGTTCTGTTGATGCCTACGTGCCAGCTCACCAAACGGCACGTTCGCCAGGATGCCCTTAGGGCTATGAAGACTATCTCGCGGATGCTGACCCGTCGGAACGACTGGAGGGAGATGGTTTGCAATGTCCCCTCGGCCATCGCTGAAGCGCTCCTGCAGTTCCTGGAGCTGCTGGAGGGCTACCAGCAGATACTAAGTAGGCGGTGGGCGGAGGTAGGCCTTCGGGCTCCTAGATAGGGGTGCTGAGAGGAGTTGTGTTTGTCAAGTTGGGGCAGCCACTTCTGCTGGAGACCTCCGTGGACGATGGCACCAAGTAGTAGATTTAATCGGTTGTGCTGCCGTCGTGGGGCCACAAACGAGGCTGAGACGTAGAAATGTAATCACCACAAGAGGCGCTTGCAACGTAGGCATTTGCACGATCAGAGATTTGCAAAGGGGCGAGAATGGAATGAAGCACCACGGACAAGTGGCAGGCAACGAAAACATGTCTCTTACGAGTATCAAGAATATAAATGTAAGAGGCTGCCCAGTCCCTTCGCTGTCTTTAAGCCCATAGAATTCACGGCACTGCATACTTCATTTCCCGCTATGGCTAACTCATCGCCCATGGGAGGTTCGGCACTCATGAACCTCCCTGCTGCTCCCCCTCCGCCTGGAGTCAAGCCCAACTTTGTGAATCCGCCATCCCTCGGAAAATCTATCATTGTCATCAACACCGTCTTCCTCAGCCTTATGATGGCTGTGGTAATGATTCGATTCGCTACCAAGAAGCTCATCACACGTCAAGAGTATGATTGGTCAGATGGTAGGCTCCTCTTTCTGTGCTGCTACTCCTTTACCCGAGTTAACTTGTTTCTCAGCAACTTGTCTCATGGCAACAGTACGTGTTTGCCGTGCCCGAATACTGGTTCACCTTTTTGTAACTCGAGTCTGTAGCTTGGTTCGGTAGCACACACTTGCTTAACTATTCATGGTACTTAACATAGACGTTATTGCTCAATACCAGACTCACCAGTCTAGCCACCACACTCGGCTTCGGCAGACACCAATATGATATACGTGCCATGGACATGATAACATCTAGATCCACGGTTAGCGTTCCCCAGTCACCCGTCCAAGTCGCCCACGTGAGCTAACGCTAATCAGGCATTTTCTTCTATCGACATCATCTACATCGTAACCATGTACTTTGTCAAAATCTCCCTTCTTCTGATGTTCTGGCATTTTTTCAGCATCATGACTAGTGCACGGCGAGCCATCATTTTCAGTGTCGCCTTAGTCACCCTTTTCAACATACCGTATCTGACCATCTCGTGTATACGAGTGGCCGAATGCCATGGCCTGCGGTCATTGACTGCATCGTTCTGTAACAATCACGTCGTCAGCATCACCAACATTGTCTTCGGTACCTTCAATGTCTTTTCTGACTTCTTTATTCTCGTCATTTCGATCTGCCAAATTAGCAAGTTAAACATGCCGATCAAGCGCAAGATTGGTGTCATGCTTTTATTTCTGGCGGGGTTCATGTAAGTAACATTACCGCGTCCACCAATAGCATTCTGGTTAGAACTCACTCGCTCGTTCGACAGCGCATGCTCCATGAGCATTGTTCGTCTTGGCATTGTTGCGAACGATTTCGGCAGCACAGATACATTGTGGACAGCCGCCACTGTGGCTCGGTTCAGGTAGGATTTCTACAAGTGACGATGGATGTACAAGATACTAACGGACGTTTTAGTGCCATAGAGATGAAGCTAGCCATCATCTGCGGCTGCGTGCTGTACTTTCCGGCATTTTACAAACAGAGCAAGGCGTCGCTATCCACCGCGTACGTGACGCTGACGCGACGAAGCAGGAGAGGCATTAAGAACAGCTGCAAGGGCGATGTTCTGGAGGAGTAGTCTAAAGCTTTTCTCCGGCATAGAGCCGTGTTAGGCAAGAGAGCTCAGAGCAACATGGTTGAGCGAGGATGTGCGAATCTGGATCTTTCTTAGAGTTGGTGAGTTTGTGCAAGAACAATTTCCACCACTGTAAAAGCTTTTCGAGGCAGAGCTATTAGTTTAGTTCGTGAGTATCATGCAGAGCAGAGTTTCAGAAGATTAACAATTATATCATATTGTTGCTCTCGTCCTCAGTAGCACGTGCAGGCGGGAGACGGTATGGTAGCAGCCTTTTTTTTGGGAGGGGGGGAGTAGTAATGGTGGACACGTACGTTCCGGTCGTATTGCTTACCAGATAATGTATATATTGGCCTGTTTTATATATGCATTTCAAAGAAGTCGGCTCAGTTTCTTCGTATAATATTCTCAAGGGTGACGACTACAGTAATTACTGCCTACCGTGCTTAGGGACATCTAAGCAAAGCCCGCATTTGGCTCTTGAACACAAGATGCTCTCTTTAGAAGACTTAGCTCGTACAGGCCTTGCATACTTGTGTCTTCAATGCCATAGATTGAACTTATGGTAATAGCGTCTGAGGACACCGTGCAAGTCTGGACCAAATAGTCCGCTGAAGAAATTGGGCACCACTTCAGCCGGCCTCCACGGAAATTCCATGTCCGGAATGTGTGTTTGCTGAAGTGTCACGACTATACAAAGGGTATTTGTGGGGATGAAGATTCATGTGTGCCGTTATTTTACCGACTCAAGAATGGCTCCGGATATCGCTGTGGCAATTATCAGAAGCCGTCTATGCTTGTATAAGGTCTGGATCCGCAGCTTGAGGAAATGGTTTATCAGAAATCGGTCCAAGAGGCGAACTCTAGATCAAATATACAATATTGTGTTATATAAATACTCCTCCTCCACCCTCACGCTGCAATCCCCTATTAGGTTTGTAACACATAACTAAGGAGGACCTTAAAAAGAACCTTGAAAAAGACCTTGAAAAAGAACATGGTTCAAGGTCATTAACCCTAATGTACTTAGTAAGCTTATCCTAAACCGGAAATTCTTCCTGAAATAACTTGTTCCATGTCTGATATTTTTCTAGTAGGCGAAAGACTGCCATATGACCATTGCTCTTAGCCATAGACGCTGCCCTCTCGTATTGTTGTTGACCCTGTATGGTGACGCTAGCTCCCGCGTTGATGAGGAGTTGGACTATGTCCAAGCGACCATGCTCAGCAGCAGCTTCAAGTGCAGTTCTTCCACCAAGTTTGGCTGGAGGTGCATTCACATCCGCCCCATTATCAAGAAGGAGCTTGACGGTCCCGAGATATCCTCCAATGGCAGCAAATTGCAGAGCAGTCGCGCCATGATCGTCAAATGGACGGGCATTCACGTCCGCAGAATGAATCAATAACTCTTTTACGACACCAAATTTTCCCCATTCAGCGGCAAGTTGTAAGGGAGTGCGTCTCAATCCACAACCAGTATTAGTGTTGACAATTGCGCCGTGCTTGATTAACATCGCTATTGTTTCCAGATTGGCCCAATAAATTGCCATTAGCAAAGGGGTCTCTTTTGGGTCATCACAAATAAGTCTATTTGGATCTGCTCCTCTGTCCAGAAGGAGCTGAACTACTTCGGAGCCATAGTCCCGGGAACGTTGGATGGCGATGCCGAAACAAGATGCGTCGTTTATCGGAACATTCAAATTATATTGCAAATTCATCGATCTTCGAATAATCTGATTTGGATTTGCACCAGCTGATAGCAAGAGGTCTATCATAGGGCAATTGCCAAGAAATGTGGCTTTTTTTAGCGGTAAGAGGAATGTGGTCTTTGAGCATGGCAGGATACGCGTGGAAATTGTGACCAAAAGCTCTTGCATGAAATCTTCACTCGTAGACACTGCCTCCCAGAGCATTCCCTCATCCCTGGGGTCAGCTCCAAGAGAGAGAAGATGTTTAACCATGTTCCAGTCTTGGTTGCGAACAGCGGCTTTCAAAGGCGTTGCGGTAACTTCACTTGAAGCGCGACAGTCAATATCTGCGCCTGCAGCGACTAAAAAATCGACCATTGGATAATTTGCTTGCTGGGCCGCTATAGTAATCGAAGGAGTAAAAGTTTTGTAGTAGAACTTGACGCCCTGATTGTTACTGGGGCTCTCGATTTCGAACTGAACCGGACCATCGACATCTGCGCCAGCTGCAAGAAGTTCCCTAACCATTGAAAGGTCACCCCAAAGGGTTGCAAGAGGAAGCACACTAGTCGTAAATTTATCCTGGATTCGTAGAGAGTTCACTTGCGCCCCAGCCTCTAAAAGCATTCTAACTAGGTTGGAATCTCTGTTTCTGAGTGCTGTTGATAAAGCATCAAATCCTTGGTTTACACCAAAAGAGAGTCCAGCGGAAATTAACATTTCTGTGATTTCGCGGTTCATTAATAATGTAGCAATTTCGAGAGAATCTCCGAGGTTGTCTTGGACAATGCTATAGTTCGCTGATGTCGGATTGAGCAGCAATTCGAAAACGTGCTTATGGCCATGACGCGTGGCATTTTCAAGCGCTTGTAACAATTGCTTGCTTCTGCTTCTGGGAAGTTGAACCATGCCATCTTCGAATGACTTGACAAAATCTTGTCTACCGGCGGAAATTGCTCCAATAAAAGCGTCTAAGCTTCGCTGGGCCTTCTCAGTATCTGTGTTTTCTACATCCAATAAAAGATGTATCATGTCGTTGGATGCGGTCTCCATGGCTTCATCGAGTACCCTCGCCGTTATTGGAGCTCCCTGCTCAATGAAAAGCTCTACAATGTCACGTCGATTTTGCTGCACTGCTGCGGACAAGCTCCCTTCATCTGCGTACGCTCCATAGGCGAGCAAAAATTGAATTATTGTTTTTCCTCTTCCAGTTGACTTCCCAGATATCGGTCCGTAAAATAGGCGAGCTATTCCAGTGTTTGTGTTGGCTCTAGCGCAAACGAAATCTTCCAAGATTCGTAGAACAGTTTCGTCGGGCAGTTCTGATTCGATAACACCCAAGAGTAAGAACGAAGGAGCATCTGGGATCCCGAAATCAAAATTCGCTACTTCAGCGAAAAGCATGTCGATTAATTCCACACAGCCTTCACTGGCTGCCAAGTGTAGTTGCCACTCATTCATATGTATCGCATGCTTGAGTAGAAGTATCGTAGTCTCAACGTCTGCAGACTTTATGATTGAGAGGAAACACTCTTGGGAGCACCCGCCATCGAGGAGATTATCAGACAAGACGGCTTTCTCTCCGAATCGACAGCCACCTTCGATAAGGCATTTGATCAGCTCGTAGCAAGGAGCTGACGCCCTGATCTTCATTGATAAGGCCGTGATACGATCTCCTAGGAAGTCGAAAAGTATTTCGTTCGGGCCTAACCCACTGTTGATGATACGTCGTGTCATAGCCACGTCGTCTGCATCTATGGCAAGTCGAAAGACACATTCCACCAAAGCTTCGGCTGTTGGGCCTTCCATGGACATTAAATATTCAAGGAGCTTGCCTTGTCCGGCTTGCTTAAGCCACTGATAGATAACTTTGCTAACATCAGAATTGGACGTGAGTATGCTGTTCGATGCCACCATGATTGTGAGTTTCAAAAACTCTAAAGCCGCATCTTGCTCATCCTGTACCAAGTCTAAATGGCTCGGGCATGAAATATTCGGTAGGAATGAAGCCAACACATCGGAGTAGTGGCTTTCTTGCGACTTGTTCGCGCAAAAGTGCTTAAAGATCATAGTACGAAGATCATTGGTCAGACAATTGGACAAGTCGGCAGCTAAGTCGAAGGTTACGGCCTGTGAATTACCTGCACGTATTCATCAGCGAAGTTATTCATACCAAACACGGGGATTATCCTGACGGATACTCTGCGAGTTAGGGAAAATGCACACCATGTAACTGCGTGAGATACTCCAGAAGTGGCAGGAATGAGAAATCCCAGTTGGGGTAAAACAACGTCGAAGGCGATGACGGTAATGACGTGACTGTGATTGGAGAAGTAACCAGAGGAGCACAATCAATGGCATCAAGTCTTGTATTTGCAGCGATGAGATGACTGAGCCCAATGTTATCGGCCTCGGGGGCTTTACAGAGCGGAGATGGCGAGCGGATAAGTACTCGAGCAGGAAGAATGGGACTCAGGGCCTCTACTTTATCAGGCACTAACTCATCTCAGAGACATGAAAACAAACCTTGAGGGACTTTCGAGATAGAAGTTGCGTAACGGTTCATTTCCTTCCTAAGCCTTTTCGTAGAAATGTGACAACCGTTGTACCAGACCTTGCTATCCTTCCCCTCTCTCTTTCTCTCTTGAACTATGCGACCGATCATCGCCCAGTCTTTCGCGGACTGGTACTTTTTAAAATTCCATTTCTTGAGGATGTATTCATATTGAGCCTTGCTGTGAAAAGCTTAGAATTCGTCTTGATGACAGATGTTGGCTTACGTTTTATCAAGGCCACGGCTCCTCATCTCATCCATCAAACCCTGCAATGTCATATTATCCGCGAGATATAGCTTGCGGATCTGCTCCTTATATGGTCTCCATTCTTTTTCGTTATTTCTGGTGGCCATAGTGCACTGTAGGGTGGTAGGGTACTGTGCAAAAAATTGGGAATGACCTGGCTGATGAATAGATTGTTGTCTCGAATAAAAAGCGCAGGTTCATAAGCCACAATAGGATTTTGGTTCGCTGAGGCGCATTTCACATACAATAGCTGATTGGCGAGAATTTGAGATGCAGAAAGCTACGTCACTCACCGGTCCACAATCTGACTGACGCGAACAACCGTCAACGAATAGTCGGACGATGTGTGCGCCACACTTCGCTTCACTATTTTGCCTGCTGTTGTACTACCCGAACAAAAACACTGCAGGAAAGCGCAAAAACTTTATAGTAGAGTGACGTCACTCTAGGTTACCTAAGAGGCCCCCGCGAATTTAGCTGGATCCATGCCTGAATGTATTATATAAAGAAATAGAGTTAGTCTCTTTAAAAGGTCAATATAAAAATCGCCAAGATATATAGATACTTAACTACTACACCCTTATACATAAAGCCTAATTGATAATCGGTCGTACCATGCGTTAGGACGTACGTTCAGAAATGCGCTCGGAATAGCCTTCTTAATGCGCTCGGAATGGCCTTCCTAATGCGCTCGTGATAGCCTTCATCTTGGCGTAGAACGCCAGATACGGAATCCCATTCTGACCCAGAATAGCTCGATTGGGCAATCTACGGCTTGCTTCGGCAATTTGCGATAACATATGCTTACCTGAGCTATACATTCAAAACCGATGATGCTTTTGAGAGAAATGCATCCTCAAGCCTCTTTCCAACATATCCACTCGCCTCACAAATTTCTCCTTCCTCCTCTCCAACGGCAACAATGAGATTTTCAAAAACCTTTAATGTAGTGGGCGCTCACGCGGAGGGCGAGGTAGGAAATGTCGTTGTCGGAGGTGTCTTAGATGTACCATCATGCAAGACAATGTTCGACAAGATGATGCATTTCTGGACCAAAAATGATCAGATTCGGCAACTTCTGCTGAATGAACCTCGCGGTCGCTCGTCCATGTGTGCGAACATCATCATTCCGCCTTGCAACCTGGAGGCTGATGCGGGATTCTTAATCCTTGAGTGCGAAGAGTATGTTCCTATGTCGGGCTCGAACGCGATTTGTGTAACTACCGTTTTGTTGGAGACAGGAATGCTCCCCATGATCGAACCTATCACACGCTTGAATCTAGATACCGCGGCAGGTCTGGTACCAGTGACTGCAGAGTGCGAGAATGGGAAGTGCAAATCCGTCGAGTTCGACAACGTCCCAGCTTTTGTATTTGCTTTGGCCTACGAAGTTGAGGTCCCTGGCATAGGAACTATACAGGTAGATCTGGCTTGGGGTGGCATGATCTTTGCAATCGTGGATGTCGCATCCGTCGGCATGAAGCTTGAAGACAGTGGTTCGAACGGTGCGAAACTCGTCGAGGTCGGCGAACGGATCAAAACTGCTGTTCGCAGCAAAATAACACCAGTTCATCCCGAGAATCCTGCTATTCGTGGAGTTACGAATTTAGTCTTTACAGGACCGTTGGTGGATGAGCCTGGTGGCAAGACGAGTGTGAATGCTACGGTCGTGCTACCAGGCAGGTTAGACCGTAGCCCCTGCGGCACAGGAACGTGTGCCCGACTTGCTATCCTCCATGCACGCGGGCAGCTTAAGGAAGGCGAAATATTCCGCAATGTGAGCGTTACGGGGACACAATTTGTCAGTCGCATTAGAGGGACTACCAAAGTCGGGGAGTATCCGGCAGTGCTGCCATCTGTGAAGGGCAGGGCATGGATCACGAGCTTTCAGCAGGTTGTCTTGGATCCAGAGGATCCGTTCCCAAATGGTTTTCGGGTGAGCGACGCGTGGCACAATGTTGGGGGGAAGTCGCTACTTGAAGATATCCTAGGAGCCCAAGAGACAAAATAGAGGAAAGTTAATAGCAGTACTATGATGTATGGTTTCATTGGCAATCGGCCGCTTCGGAATAATTTACAATCCACCGTATCCCTACGCGAAAACAGCCAGTCAACGCCGCCTTTAAGGGAGGTTGTCCATATGAGGAAGATATGCAGTGTGAATCTGACCTGGCGGCATGTGTGAAACCTTCTCTACGCGGCGTCGGGCGTGGTCAGGCTCTGCGTTGCTCTGACATGAACTTCTCTGCTCTGCTCTGCCCTGCCCCGCCCTGCTCTGGCCCCCTCTCCCCGGAGCTTGCCTCGACGGCCAATCTTCTTCTCCTCCTCTCCCCATGGCCGTGATTTGCTGACCCCTGTGCCATCCGTGCAGCTGCTCCCACCCACTGGCGCCGTCGCACCATATAGAATCGATAGTCATAGCTCACGACTTTATTCTCATTGTCCGGTTGTCCAAAGCGTCAGAAGCACCACGTTAGCTAAGGCTTCTGCTTCTCCCATCCCATAATCTAGCTTCTCCTTTGCTAATAGTCCCCGAATAGATGGCCTTCCCAGTCCTCGAAACGTCCTTCACCAAACCGCATCTGCCACGGCCGACACTACTTCGTATCTCGCACCCCCGAATTTCGGGCAGGACAATGAACGCTGAGCAGTTGACTTCTCTCGTACATCCCAACATACGCTCTAAATGTGATTTGACCAGCTTTTATGAGGTTAAGAATTATGAAATTGGTGACTTCGTCCGTTCCACCTTCACCTACGTCGATGATGAAGATGTCGCTTGGGTTGGCACGGGAAGACTAGCGGAGGCTTCAGCATAGCCTTATCAAATCTTATTAATGCTTATACAGTGCAGCTTTGACTAGCCGTGTTATAGTTCTGTCTTAGACTGCTAGATTAAGCTGCATAAAGGTTGAAGGTGAATCCATTGATCCTAAACACGCCCTCGAATCGATCGCTCCTCCTTACCCTAGATAAATAAATGCCTCACGAAGCTAATACCGAGCTCTTGAAAATGATTCGCTCACAGCTGGCCTACGCATAGCTATCCGTCGGTCATTGTTCAAGGCTGAGGGTCCCACGGAAACGGTGGAGGACCACTATACTCTCCTACCTGCAGATTAGCTATCTTCTATCACGCCCACGCTGTGCTAATAAATTATACCTTTGACATCGCCAATCCAAGCATACTTATCCTGAGCAAATAGCTCTAGCACCGGCTGCGACTTGATCTTATCTGTCGTTGAACCCTCATGTACCGCAACAAAGTCCGGCACGGCAGTGCTTTTCAGGAATAATGGGGAGCCCTGTAAGTCATCAGCGCAAAATTCTAGTAGTCGCATTCCTGTTACCATTCGGCTAATGCAATTATTGGGTCATTTACACAATTCCCGCAGAAATGCCTAAGCATGACCCGCTTTGAGTTTGTATCTCCGTCCGCATACTGCTTGACGAACTCCTCCCCTCTCTCAAATTCAATTGATGCCTCACTGAAGCGATGGTTATGTGCAAATGCAGTGCCTGTAGTGCGCTGGCAGTTGACGCAGTAGCAGTGCACGGCGAGCTTGTCAACACCGGTTACGGTGAAGGCAACTTTATTACAGTTGCAACGTACTGAACGGGTGATCTGAGTCTGTTCGGACATTCTGATTACAAAATCACAGGTCAGAAATAGGGAAACCCGGGATAAGATGGTGTTTGAAAATAATTGGATGTTGTTTGGATCGAGGTTGGGAAAAGTGCATCATCCGATGAGCCGATTGCGCAATTGTGGGATGCTATGTCGGAGGTGATTGGCGTGTAAGTCGGCTGGAACGCTTTGGAGAGCCCGAATGACTAAGAGTACGTGCCAAAGCAACTGAATTTTGACAAGATGCTGTGAGCTGACCGTGATGAAGAAGGGACTGAGGTGAACAGAGCGGTCTAGCCTGTTTCGACTAGCCTGTAAGGCAAGGGTGATCTGCAAAACCCAGTGAATCTTTCCCACCAACCCTCAAGTTCATCAATATGACCGAAGCTCCCGACAAAGCACTTGAATGCAGCTTTGCATTGTCTGAAGACAACTGTTACTGCGATCTATAGTACGTCACCAGTCATCTTCTGAGTCACTCGGTGGCGATGGTAAGGGTCGAAGTCGATTTACATAGACCGGCAGTGTCACCATTCCTTCGCGGCCAACGTCCTCAGCCGGGATTACACTTTTGAAGGGTGTGGGATCGCGGGGAGAAGTCCCGTTCTCAGACTGGCGCGCGAGCACTGATTGCATGGGATCTGCATCCGCGACGCCTAGCTTCAGAAGCGCTTGTACGGTGCCCATTTGATGAAACTCTTTTGCCGCTATGATGGGTAGCGGACAGTCTGCGCGGGAATAACACACTTCATCTTCAAGAGGGATACCCTCACGGGCCACTGTCTCGAGGAATCCGATGTTGCCTCGCTGTGCGGCTACTATAATGCAATGTACAAGCTCAAAGTCAACGTCCGTTTGGCTTCCCTGGAGCTGAGCCAGGTCGATAACCCCATGATGGAGAAGGAGTCGAATTACGTCGGTGGAATTTTGGCGAGGCGCAGCTTCACCAAGGATCTTCAAAGCTTCTGCATTCCGTAGAGGATATGTGCCTGGTATAACCCCGGTGTGGATGAGTATCCGAACAATGCCAACGTGACCGGCTACCGTGGCTTTGAGCGTATAGTCGAGCCATGGCTGCTGCATGTCTAGTTCCAGGCTACGTTCAAGCAGGACTTCGAGTACCATCTCTTGTCCCTCTTCACACGTTTTTCGCGAGAGCTCCGTACGCTTGAAACCGCTCCACTGCGTCGTGTTGAAATACCTTTCCACTTCCAGAATCTTTCGAACAGTATTCCGCTGTTTCTTTTCGGATGCCAGAAAGAGCGTCTTGTATATGGTCTTTTGGTGTAGGCCATGGTCTGCATGGCGGCTGCGGTGGGCCTCAAGAATTGTAATCGCAACATCAGATTTGTCAAGCTCGATAGCAAGACAAAGCGCTTCGCCATACTCATCCCAAATACTGAATCTGGTCTCTCGCTCCAAAAGAACGGTTACAATCTCCAGAGCTTTCGATGTCCGAACAACTTGGGTCATGGGAGAACGTCCTGCAAGGCATCGTTTGCAATAGGCCCATTTGGCACCGTATTGCATCAGTTGCCGCAGCAGGTCAACATCTTCAATAGAGGTTGCTGCAATTAGGGCGAACCCCCAGAAATTGCTCCAGGCTTTTAACAGATCCCGCCGAGGTGCTAAAAGACTGTCGACTAAGGCAGTTCTGTTGAGGTAGATAGCTGCAACGAGTAAGTGGTCATCAATTGATCCGTTACGAGTTGGGGTGATGTAGAGTTTGGTAAACCCTTGCGCTGCAGCAAAATAGCAGAGTTTGGTGGTGAAACGCGAACGGATCTGATCAATATTGCGAGTGAAGCTCTCAAGCTTGATGATCTTCTCAACGATATTGTTAATGACGCCAGGGAAATGAACTACGCTGTCGTCGTACGGCTGATATGGGCGCGTGAGAGCGAATCTGGCTAGAAAGGTTGCGACGTTTGGATGCCCAAGAAAATGAGCTGAGAGTTCGCCAACGTCTGGAGCGAGAAATTGGCGGCTGCGCAACACTTTGAAGACTTCGGCTTCGAACGCAGCTGTTTACGTTATGCATAAGCCGCATGCTACCTTTGTCTCGAAAGTCTTGGGAACGCCTACTGTTAACGAGTGCGAGGCTGACAATATCGCGATTGTCCCATCTGCCGTGGTGTTGCCAACGGGGACAATTTCGCTGGGGGTAATCAGGTCTGCCTGTAAGAAAGGCAAGGCCCATGCAGCATTCGGGAACGCCGCCATCTCGAAGAACGATGGCCTCTTCAATGATTTGCTGAAACAATTCTAGCGGAAGTTCTAGTATACCCATTCTCTGATCAGGATATCATGCAGGGAGCTGCCGTAAGCTGGTTTAAGGTATGCCACGTAGGGCGCCGCTGATGTGAAGACTGTGCAAAAACTATATCTTTGATCTAGCAGTGAAGGTTGGCAGATTTGTGACAGTAACTGCCTTGCTCTGTTGGTGCCTGGCTAATTTAGGCGCACCCTCGTCAGGTGCAGGGATGCAGGCCCTCTCGCTTTGCTCGTATACTTCGCAAGGCTGACGCCTTTTGTCATCCCGTTGACTTGCTGCCAAGCAACCACTTGTTCAGTCTGGCCAATGCTCTACCTCGGGCACCATTATGGTGTCTTTCTTCTATACTCATTTCATGGAAAGTGCTCCCATTCACCTCGAAATTTGGTATCCATGTCTTTCCGGAGGTTGGACCTCGTGCAGGAATAATCTTGCCCTAGAACCCCGTCAGACTGCTCAACAGGCATATTGTAGCTAGAGAAAGGAGCTGACCGTCGTCCGCTCCTGGAAAAGAACCACTTCTTGATCAGGGCCGAGCGAGCAAGCCAGCGTGCAAACAAATTGCGCTGATTTATCCTCGAACCCGTCGAGCATCTTGTGAAGTTTTTCATTACCAAGGGCTTGTAGGAACCATTTGCTGGAGAGTGGTCAGGATTGCGATCCATCTGGCGGTTGTGTAGTTGAACTTGCATGTATGGGCCAGGCAATTCTCCCATAGCGTCGAAGCACAGAGATGTATCATCGATCAATACCGGTTTTTGGAGCTGGTACATAGTAAGTCTTGTAGTAAAGTGACAAACAGATGATGTGTGGCAATTACTGACGATTTGCGCCGCGCGACGGCACTTTTCCGTGGCTATCTCCTCGATCGTGCCTTGTATCTCAGGGAGATCAAGATCTACGGATTCAAGAACGACGGCATCTCCGAGGACAATGTGTGCGTCATTTAATTTGTAATGGTTACCAGTCACAAAGACGAGCTTGAACGGAGTACCCATAATGTATGGGAAAGATACGTTGAAGGTGGTGGATTGCGCAGGCGATTGTGCGGCTTCTCGGTATATCTGCTTCCACGTCGAAATAGCCCATGAACATAAGTGTATTCACTTGCTTGGACCGAACAGCTAGAGCAAAGGGTCGTACAGTCGCTTGCATAATCGGCTTCCGGTTTTTGGTGCGCGCGAACCTTCTCCATAGCAGACCGCCAAGCGCTTGGCACAGGCTTTACCCAACTCGTGTTAGTTGGCTCAACTGGTAATGCTCACAATAGTTGTTTGATAACCCTGCGTTTGAAACTTTATTAGAGGTGCGTGGCAGAATAAAGTTCTGCGCATGTAGGAGCCGGAAGCCGATTGTGCAAGCGACTGTAAATGATCGCTATGTGCCGAATGCCAGGCTAGAAAAGCAGTAAACCTCCTGTCGCGTCTCTAGAATTATCCACTATGGATTATGGATGTTAGTATTGTATACGTTGTGAAGAAAAGGCATAGGAAAGAGCAGAACCACAACGAAGGAGCAGGGTGATCATGCTATAAGAGGCGCGATGCTATTCTTGTCGCTACTATTAGTGCCACTTAGCTCCATTCAATACAATTTCGACAAGATTTGGCAGTCTATAGCAATCGAGTACTGTATTAGTCGGCAAGTTCAAACGTGAGCTATTATATGCGCATAGTAATCTTTTCTAAAGCCTTCCGCGAGTACTCCGCGCTGGATAGGTATCGAAAATGACGAGCTCAACAGGGGCAAGTTAGATTGCTTAACTATAACCTTTTCTGTACCTACAAAAAGCAACTCTATTTCTGTTTGCTACTAGAGAAGCTCGCTGTGCATGTCCACTAAAACTCATCACTTTCATCGTTAATTAAGCAGAGCAATTTTCGAAACACCTATGCTCATACAGAAGTAGGATCGGACTCAAAGTAATTATCAGGAGTAGTTAGCTCTATCAACATATTAGCTAAACAATTGTCCTCAGGTCCGATTCTAAGCTCAGGTACTGAATAATCAACCTAGGTGTATATAAGTGAGCCACTACATAAAAAATAGAATAAGGGAAGCGGCTCTTTGATTTGGTCAAAACTCGTCCGTCCCTGCTGGAGGAACAACCTACACTTGGCGGGCACTTACCGTCTCGAACATAACCCCTGCATTGCGGCACAGTCATCCTTCAATCTCGCCAAAACATTCATCTGTTTCAACCAGTGGACAATCAAAAGAAGGCGACAAATCCATCATCATATATCTAAAGAATCATTATCTAGTCCCAACAGCTGCTCCTTCAGTATTGCGGAAATGGCATTTCAATTGCCAGCTACATATACAGCCCCACGCAGAGCAGCGGCCATCCGATATACGTCCAAGGGCCACCTCGTTATGGTTAGATTACCACCTTCAACAAGCCCATCAACCACTCAATGGCCGTTAGACACACCTGAACAGGTCGAAGACGAAGACAATGATCTGAGTTTTGTCGGAAGTGAGAGTGAACATTCAAGCGATGACGAGGAAGACGAGGAATCGAGTAATGAGGATCGCGAAGAACTAATTGATGACGAGGAACGTGAGGGATCGAGCGATGAAGATGTGGGAGAGTCCAGTGATGATGATGGAGAAGATTCTGATGACGAGTTCTCTGCGGAAGAGAACTTTCTTCTTGGCGAAGCCAAGGATTTACTCAAACTGAACCTCCCCGAATCCCTTCCGATGAGTCTTTCTAACAATTTATCATTCAATGAGGTGTTCAAAATTCAAGAGATAGACCGTGAAATCCATCTCTGCCGAGACCTTGACGCACAAGGCGCTCAGTGTAAGTTTAGCGTCTCAAGATACCACAGCCTCAGCATCAAACTCGTAGAAAAACAACTCGGAACTGCAGATGGAATGAAAGACTACGAAATTCGATCTCTTGCAATGTACAACTTGTGCGACGCGCACACCCAGCAGTACACGAAGCTTGCAAAAGAATGGATCCGGCTTGCTAAGTTGACTGAGGCTGCGCGAAAGTATTGGCTAAACCAGCAGAGGTCCGCCTTGGGGAAGTCTGAAGCCTCGCACAAAACGTACGCTACATTTGGGGCAGCTGAGATTCGACGAATTCTCGCACAGGATAAGGTTGTGATTCGGGTGGAAAAAGAGAAGACCGAGTCGCAGAAGACGAAGATCGACAACATGGAAAGTGAGGTCCTTTCAGCCGAAGGACTCAACGAGTCACTTAAGAAAAGCCTCACAGAGTATCTCGATAAAATCTCCGCTCTGGAAAAGCAGATCAGTAATCTCGCAACCGAGAATTCTTCACTCAAAGAAGCCCGAGAGTCAACTGAAAATGCACTCACGAAAGAGAGGGAGCGTGACCAGCATGATCTTTTGGATGCGCAAGATCTCTACAAAGTGTCTCAAAGAACCGTTGAAGGGCTTCACAAGGAGGTTGACACCTTAAACTTGTGTATCGGCAAGCTGACGACAAAAGAAACTTCACTTAAGAATTCGCTAGAATCACACCAAGATGCACTGGTCAAGGAGAAGGTGCGCAGCCGAGAGCTTGAGATCAGGCTTGAAGAGAGGGTGGCACTGGGTATCAAGACGCAGGACTCACCTGAAACGAAGCTCGAGAAGTACCTACGTGAGGAGCTTGACAAATCTCAGCGTCATGTTCTGCAGCAGCAGAAGGACTTCGAAAAATTGCGGGGTGAGCATGTGCGACTCCAAATCACCAATGCGACTTTGGAGAGCCAGGTTAAACAGATTGAATCTGCCAAGGACGAGCTCAGCCGTACCTCTAAAGAAGAATTTCAAGAGTTCGCCGAAAGGAATGTAGATCTTTCGAACCAATTGCACCACGCAAAGGCCCAATTTGAGCAGCTGAAGGCCGATTTAGCGGCTATGGAAAAAGTAAATCAAGGAGAGGCGTCAAAGTCAAAGTTTAGTCTGAAAGACATCTACAAAAGGCCAAAGCGCGAGCCTTCTAGGCTGCTGACACCACCCACGGATCAGTAAGCCCTGTTTAAGAGACGTTTGCCTCTCTTTGAACCTTATTTATTGTAACACCATTTCTGGTCTGTGCATATTATCAGGGCGGCTTGTACTTATGGTACCAACATTGCTCACTACGTCGCGAAATACGCACCGTGACGAAACAAAGTATGTGGTAAATTGAATTCACAAGACACTAGTACGTCCCTTTATGCGCCCCTCTGCGTGTCCCTCTCTGTGCGTTTCTCGGTACGCCCCTCTGCATTTATGCAGTGGTACACACCTCATGACAGATGCACTTTAATGCCCACATCGAAGACAGTTATCTAATGCCATGGTCATTCATTCGTATTCTATTGATTCGGTCTTCCTGTGATATGCAAACCATTGTAATTCTTACTTTCAGCTCCTTTCAGCAACATCATCGCAAATGATATTCAAGTCCTCCGTATTTTTATGTAGGCTAAGATAATATAAGAATCTTGTATTCAGAGGCTGAAGATAAAGTAAATGCATCTCTGAACGTGAAGCAGGAGCACTTTAGTAGATTACACGCCCGCTCCCTCTAACTTAAGGATGCTGGGGCGGTCGCGGTAGTTCCACCTTCTAGTGTAACGCCTTTAGGAGAGCAGGTATTACATTTATATAACCTCTGTTGACGAGTAGGTCATTGACTCCATTCCTCTTAAGGCCGCAACTAACCCGAGCACAAACAATGCTTAGCGGACTTCTCATGCTTCGGCTCGAGCGTAAACATTATGGAGGTGCACCCTCGGACACCGTAGCAGCTGTGCGTCGTCGAGCGCCCACGTCTGCTCCTTCCTCTTCTCCCTATCTTTCTGTTGTGCCACTGCCACCACTTGCTTTGCTAGCACCATACCATTTTACCCCATCTTTGGTCGATCAGCATGTCCGTAAGGCCGCAGCGTTCATTCAAGGCGAGGTAGTGTAGAGACAGCATGCTCACGCTTTAGCATTAGGGTTGTATTATCATCAGCCGTGATATTTACACGGCGATACGGCGTGTAAGCGGTCGGCAATAGCTTCGTCATGCGTATGCTCCAAGGACTACCGAATTGCTGTTGAGAGCAGAGAAGGCGATTCGCGAATGTCGAGTTAGTTGCGATGTTGATGACCATCGTCTACAGTTTGTGGGTTCAGCCTTGGATCTTAAAATGACAAGGCATGCTAACTGCATACTAGGTCAACCCCCTTTTGCTCGGCAATTCGAAGCTCCGATGTATATGTACGTGTACACAACAAATTCTGGGTAAATGTACACGTACACGTACGATCTTGTACGTACCGTATATGTCCGTGACCATGCCTAGCATCACACGATCATTCTAGGGAGACAACACATCCTGCGCATCAAAATTACCACTTACTCGGAACTCTACGCTGAGCATACCTTTTTGAACGACGTGCAAAACACGAATAAGTTAGGCACCACGACCATCGACAGGGAGTTATGCCAAGGGGCGGCAATCGGGCGACTGCTATATTAGGACCGACTCGTGGTTGGTTTAGATGGTGGCTGTCTTGTTGCGTCATTAGTTTCTGTGGGGACGCCACCCGCCAGGATTGGTTCTCCACGATTTGCATCTGCACCAACACTGCGAGGTTAACTTAGAACCAACACTTTAAGATTAACTTAGAATGCTAAAGGTAGCGTAAATGCAGACCATCTCATGCCGCCATAAAATGACTACCTGCATGAGAGAAGAGTTTGGAAGTAGAGAACCTCTAACGGCTACTTCTATCATGACCATGCTCTCAAAACTTGAACTCTTGGTAAGAATTTCACAGTAGCAATATTAACAAAAGCGATCCAATTTTAAGCTCAAAGGAACGCTAGAGACGACGAAGGAAGCTTGGCTGTGGGGTTTTACGTATTAGAGTTCTGGAATTGGGGCTCTGCTCGTATTACCCCCTCTTGACCCGCTTTTAGCGCCGTAACATGCTAATCTCGGGTGCGCTCATGACCGACGACAATAATGACGATGCATGTCTCACGATACAACTTCGCTTCCCCTAATTGAGACACTAGTACTGGTGAGTCTACACAAAAAAATCTTCACCTTCCCTCTGGGCTTGGCCAATTAATGAAATGTTTCTTTACGTCCGCGACACTTGCGATCTAATTCCATCTTGTATCCAAAGCTTTTCTATTGATGGAATTTACAGACCAGCAACATTTAGAGAGTGCAACCTCGGTTAACCTCATTGAAGCTTTGGCAGTACCGAGCACCGAGTGTGATCGATGGTCGGCCCGAATCCTTCGTCGACCAGCGTTTAGCAGGATCCTTCCTCAAGCTTCGGCTGAGTCAACTGCTTTTGGGCCACATAGATGGGTACCTAAATGCTGCGTGAGTCGAATGGCTTCGAAATTTCTTCTCTTGAATTGTTGTATGTCGAACTAGCGTTGTATGGACGGCATGCGGCCCGTTTTCAACCCAGAAACCCTCCAAAAAGAAGCGCTTCAGAAGTTTCTCTGAATCTGAATGTCTTCTAAGGCGAAGCTGGCTTTGCTTCTGTTACGCGTGATAAATAGATACCCATTCCTAATTACTACATTACTACATTCACTAGCGTTTTGTAATTTCAGGCCCTATGAGTTGGTGTTTAAACGAATGCTCGATTTAGGGGTAGGGGGACCGTTTTAGGCGCTCCGAGAATGAAAAATTGGAGCATCGACCTACCATAGCAGGTATAGCATTTTGACCGCCTGACTGATGACAATAGGGCTAAAGCGACCTCTAGCGATCGGGGTAGTTGCTGTTGCTACATCACATCTTTCGATTAAGCTTTGTGGATAAAATTTCCTGTAGAAGCCAAATTGAACATCAAGGCACCCAGCCGACTACATAGTAGTAAAGACTTAATCTCTAAGTGCTAAAAATTACATCTAGTTACTGAGAAGTTTTTGTGAAACCTTCAGTCGTGACTATTGACGTAGCTTTTAGAGACCTCGGTACAGAAGCTTAGCTTACGAAAACAAGCTAGAAACCCTAGCTACTCACGGGTCCACTATGATTACTCCTAGAATCATTCAGCCTTAGCGCAGAATCTACACGGTAAGCAACCCACTAGAATTTTTAGCGCCCTGTTTCAAGTGCCGGCTCAGTGGATTTAGGGATAGAGTTCGAGAAACTAGCGTTTATGAAACCACTTATGACCTAAACACAACTACACATTACTTCACACCCGCCCCCGAAGCTTTGACATATCTAGAGTTTCTAGTGGTACGCGAAGGATCAAAGCCATGTGAATGTTGGTTTTCAATTATTCTTTCCCAGTGATACCCCAGAAGTATGGGGCAAGGCCAGCAGTGGCATGCCTTACATTCATCAGAAGCCTGGAAGTGATTTTCGACGAGGCTGTTTCCAGCAATGGCCTTTACAATTGCCCTAGTTGAAATCTCAGGTTATGGCCACTGCTCTCCTGAATATTGATACATAAAAGGTAGACTTCGCGCCCCTTATTGCTCTCATCATCGCCTGCTTTTGACACTCTCCTACATCACCGACCATTTGCTTCGGTGTAAACATCTTTTAAGACAGTTGGAATGCGTGCTTCGTTTATACTGCTTTTTGCCCTCAGGGCCGCTGCCAGTCCGTTTAACCGTCTTCAGCTTCGTCAAGATGTTTGCACTGGCTTTGTATTCGACTCAGGCGATGCAGCAAAGGATACAGACCTGTGGGAAAAAACTGGAGCTGGAAAATTTCTCTCTGATTTCTTAGACAAGAATGGAGCAGAGGATTGGACCAACAAGTTCTTCCAGCAGATTGTCGCAGGAGGTACTCAGATGGGTAGCACGTAAGTTCTCCAGTAGTTTGTGTCTTGATCTGAGGGTTTTCTTCTTACAAATATCGCATCTTTAGGCATGATTGCGGGTCATTTCCTTCTGATGGGCAGTGTAATGGGCCCGATGAGACACCCTGTACGACATATAATCCGCCAGAGACTTTCTACATCCATATGGCCATCCATAATCTATATGCAGCTTTCTCCACCATGCATGAAGAGCTTCAAGATAATGCTATATTTGATCTTGGTGCTACTTCAGCAGCATTGACAGATAAATATGGCCCAAAGCTTGAAAATCCGTCAGCAAATTACTTCGCCATTGTTATTGGTGCTATGGTCCTTGGTACCCTTATTCCAGGTTTTGGCACTGAAAATCTTATTGGCCTTGGGGTATTTAATGTTATAGCTGGAGGAATGGCTGCAGCGCCTGCTGCAACAGACCCAAATACTTTCCGGGGGGATATCCAGGAAGTAACATCCAAGATTTTTATGGTAGCTCAGGACCAGCTTAAAAGTGCTGTCCAGACTATTTTCAACGGCAAAAACTATAACGGAGACGTTAAAGCGCATATCAAGGATATTTTCAATGGTGTTGAAGTCGATTCGAAAGCCATGGACACAATGGTCACAAATTGGAATACAAAGGCATCTGGTCTACTGGTAGGTTCAGAATGTCAACGCTGTACGCCACGTCTGGATTTGATGCTAATCATAATACAGAAAGACGCTGCTTTGAGGATGGCCTGGGCAAAAATGGATCATCCTATTAAGATGAAGCTCACCGCGGTAAGATTCCGAAGCGGTATCGACGAATATAAACCTATGCTGACAAGCTTGTAGCCCTACAAGAAGGTTATATGCGGTACCAATGGCTGTCCGACCGTAGAAATGAACAAGGAGGAGTGCGTAAAGCAGGATGGCAGAATCTGGGTAGACGAAGGCTGCCTTGGATTCGGTGTCACAAAAGTAAGCGGTATGACCACACCTATTGTCGACTATATGAGCACAGAGGAATTCTTCGATTTGATGAATTTCTGTTCTGATCCTAAGGGCGCCATGTTGAATGCTCTTGATTGCATTAAGTCAGGATCGGTGGATGACAAGAAGGTGACCCCGACGACCAGTCCTCAATCAAGCTTTGCGGACGTGGATGTGCTAAACCCGCCTGCTTATCCAAAGTGCTTCTGGAACCTGGACTTTGACTGGGACAGCGAGGATGACTGAGAGAAGCGATACGAATATGATTTTGTACATACTTGTTCATAGCTTTGCTTCCGCATTAGCGTATTCCACCATCGAGTTGGCCACTCCATCGAGCCAGCCACTTTTTCTTGGCATTTCCAACACCATGTACGAGGCATCGAGTTCCTCACTACTAATAAGAGATCCTGCGTATGAGATACATGTATCAGATTCAGAAGAAGCTTCCGTGTCCTTTTTACACGTACGAGCGTTATGCCCAGTTCTTCCGCAATTCCCACATTGCCATTGTCTAGGTTGAGCTGGTTCATTACAACTACTACCATAAGCCTTCTTGGACAGCTATGTATAATGCTGCCTCGCTTTGGAGGCCTCAAGGTCGTAGACTGTCGAGCTTCTTTTTGGAAGATCGTGTGTAGGCCATCGTAATTGGAGATGCGTTAAAGAGCCCTAATTGTACATTTATATTTACAGGTATCTGCGTCAAAGGGTTGTGGTGGGCTGAGAGCTTTCGCCTTCGACACGATAGGGTCGCCTGAGGTCCTTCGGGCTACTGGCTCTAGGGCTCTTACGCTCTCGCGCCTCTACCCTCGATACCTTAGCCTCTGCGGCAATATTAGAATCATCTACCATAGTAGACATCAGATGAACTCGACTTAGTTCATCGAAGAAATTCCCGACTAGCTGAGATTATGAAGCAGACTGGCGACTCAGAGCACCTGGATAAACCTGTCAGTACGACGGAGCAGACATCAGCTGAAGGGGAATGCCTCCAGCCTTTCGAGCTGGAAGAGTCAGTTGAAGGACCTACATCAAGAGTCAAGTCACCTTAAAGTACATTTGGACAAAAAGAGTCTACTGCACGCGTATAGCTTCAAACGGCAAATCATATGCGCGCGAGCTGTATATTAGGTATCCTATAGATAGTAGATATCTCTTACGTAAAGTAATGATCCTTGAAATCCTAGTGTAGCCATACACCATATACTATAACAATACAACAGTATTTAGGAAATACGGATTACATCCATGATATCACATCTCAAACCCCTTGGCCTTTGTGCAGCTTAGCCAGAAAGTCCACTAGCGAAGCAATCACAACACCATGCTAGACAACACCGACTACCCTTTTTCTTCTTTTTCTTCTTTTCCTGTTTCTCTATGGCTATTTCTGCGTTGTGTTCGTATGCTAGGTTGCCTTGATCTTGGTATGCAGATTGACGACTGTATTGCATTTGTGGAGGGTTGTAAGGCTGTTGACCGTGGGGTGGCCGTTGCCCGACATATGCTGGCTGTGGAGCCGCGGGTCGATTGTTTGAGGAATTAAAGAGGCTCATTGTGTTGATGCGGTCGAAATTGAAATTGTGCTGGGGAATACGTAGGACGTCTGAGGCGACTTCGTCTTATGTTCGAGGTTGAGTTAGACACCGGCGATAAGTTCATGTAAAGATGAGTTGAATTTCATGCCTAGACGAAACATCTTTATATCACGATGCTCGCCCTACCAAACACATACTTCCTCACTTCGAAATTTGGCTGCATGATGTCGTCATGGTCGCCTTAATCATTTTCAGCCTTGCTTTATGTAGCGGCGCTGCATCGATCGACACACTTCCACACCCAATCACGCTTTTAACGACGAATTAAGCTTTCCGCTGGAGTTCATTGAACGAACAGAACATAGCTTATGCAAGACAATTAGGTTAGCAGTGTCTACTAATAGACTGCCTAATTTGGTTGACGTGCAGATTGGACGCCTGAAGATCTCGTCATAGCTAACATGCTAAGATGATTTCTTGCTGAACATGCGACAACCACCTGCTTACCATTGGCATCACTGACAGGATCTCCGTCTTTGCTCATAGGTTGAGATACAAGAGACATGGGTTACTTTAGCATTAAATCGTTGAGCGGAATGTTGGTATAGATTAGTATTCATAGCAACGCGAACGCTGATAGATTGTTGGCTTTATAGCACCAAACGCTGGTCGAGGAAGTGGAGAAGTGAAGCCTGATGCTGATTTACTGACTCTTTTTCCCTTACGTACATTTCATTGCTAGCCGCGCTCTATAGTAAATCAATAGAATATATAAAAATCTTAGAATACTCAGTCACTTTCATGATATTAGAAGGCCCTATTAATTACTATATCTACTTCCTAAAGCATTTATATCACACTTGCTAAGAGTGTTCATTGATTGCTTCTACTCTATTAGGTGTGTTGCGTATTCTGTTCATTAGTGTAAATAGCTTCGGGAGAGGAACAGGCGCATCACCTCATACAAGACTTCCTTATATTTGAAAGGTCCAATCTCAGGATATATAATGACACTACTTTACTAGACTATCTATGGCGAAATGAATGGATCCGAAATCTTGCAATATATTACAGGGAAAGAAAGCTGCTGTGGCGGTCACACGGGCTGAGAAATGTTTAGGACACGGGTATGAGCGGAGTTGGGCGTATGCGGGAAGGCTACTCAACCAGATCTTATCTTACTCGTTCTGTTTGCACGGGTGTATAGCTTAGTTTAGATGATTTATTTAGTAATATAACTGTAACAGAAAAATCTCTATTTGATCCTTATCTTGCCCGTTTCCAGAGTCCTCACGGGTATACCACTGTTGACGGTGTCATGAGACCTCTGATGCTCCGCCTGCTCCGCCTACTCTGCCTACTCTGCTTGCTCTGCCTTCATGGTGTTGATCTCGTTCAGGGCCAAGGTTTTCGGCAAGTCGCGATTAAACCTGATGTTGCCATCTTGATAGACTTCGTGATATGGGTAATTAGCCGGCCGGTTATTTGATTGGTACCTTCTCCACTGCTGGGTGGAAGGGTTCCAAACGTGCACGTTGATGTGGACAGTCTGTTTTGTTTCTCGACTGTAGCGAGTGCTGCTGAAACGGACGGTCAAGTGCGGCTTATCGAGACAGCTACCATGGTAGGTTGTGGGGTGTATATTTGCCCTGGGAGAGGTGGTTAGCTTTAAGAGACAGTCGAGCCCACACCAGTGGTATAAAGCTCCGTGGTGGCATATACTTAATAGCAACCATGTCAAAGCCTGCTGCAGCGGCAGCTTCTTTGGCTATGCGCTCTTCACACTCTTTAAGACCGGAAGAAGGTATTGAAGTTTCCCACTTAAGTAACACGTCGTCGGGTCCCAAATAAAGAATTTTCTGGGCCGAAATGACGGGAATCGGGGGATGCATTTTGACTTGACCAGACTTGACTTGTGTACCTTTGTGGATATTAACTTACGGCTCTAAGGGAAGAGCAGATTTTAAATTATGGAGGGAGCTAGACAACAATAGTTGACGACATAGAAACCAACAAACGGAAAGTGAGAGCCTTATTGTGACGTGCAGTGTAGAGTCACAATACCCTTTAAAAGTCGATATGTAGGGGGAACCAACAGAATTAGCTTAGTTGCCTCTGTGCCTTTACTCATAATAGGCACTGCCTAAGCCATTGCCATAGGGGTCGGGATCAAGGACGAACCAATGATCAGCACATTCGATTATAGAGGCTTCTGTATTTTACTTTGGCCTGCATAAGAGTGGGCCAGACGTCGTTAATGGGGTGGTTAATGACTTTGTTATCTCTTTGTTGGCGAAAGGAAGTATGAACTGGTGAAAGTTGTGTCTCTTCTGCATCCCCGCTTATCTTTTCTCCAACGTCCTGTCATAGGATGGAGCTATGACTAGTAAGTACAAGCGGAAATAGATAGAGAGTTCTGTCCGCTCGCTGTATGCGGCCATCATACCGTCAGGCGTGAGACAATAGAACGACTATCAGTAGCATGCACTCGGTTTGTTTAACGTACTAGGAAAAGCGCATACTCTATGACACAGGAATTAATGCACCATAATTTACACACTCTTAAAATCGGTATAGCCCAGGCCAGCAGTTCAACAACAAGTATGGAGGTTATTGAGGGCTAATTGAGTGCCACCTAGCTAATGGAGTATCCCAGCCATATTCTATAGGTAAAGGCAGGATGGCCTATGCATGTGATTGATTCCTGAGGAGGAAATAGAGAGCTAGGCAAATAGTATTCAGGTGATTCATGTAAGGGCCACTATCTTGTCGATGATTGTCTGAAGGCCAGTTCTATATAATAGGGAGATCGAAGCTTGGTAACTCCGGCTCCGGTGCTGAGTCGCACAGCCCACTAGCCACAGACTGGAGCCACACGACCATTCCTTATCATGGATGAAAATGATTGTACCTACGTAGTATAAGAAATGCCTCGTCACAAGGAAAGGCACGTGGCAGGTGTCAGTCCTCGGCTTCTGATCAACCAGCCAACCATTGTTTGGTCACCTAATCTGGCTAGCCCAAGGACTTCGCTAGCTCCTGCCATAGAATCAATCCATAACACTTTTACTCCACTCTTCTCCAAACAATTTCAACACAAACAACTCTGAGATTTCTCCACGCCGCTATGGACTCGGATTCAGAGTCCAACTCATTGAAATACCTGCCGATCGACCTGGGCGAAAGTGAAGACCTCGAGAATTATGGGCCGGGAGGCTTCCACCCGGTACACCTCGATGATGTATACGATAATCGATACCGAATCTTCCACAAACTCGGCTTTGGTGGGTTTTCGACCGTCTGGCTTGCCCGAGACGCCCTTGAGAACCGGTGGGTCGCCTTGAAGATTGTCGCCGCCAGAGAGTCGCCTTTGTGCGAGGCCCGTACCATCACCGCAAGCCACCCTGGCATTGTAAAGTCCCAGTTATTCGCAGTCGCCGGCCAACAGTTCTGGATCGACGGACCGAACGGCCGACACCTATGTCTCGTATTTCCAGCCCTGGGTCCGGCCCTGTCCAGTCTTTCCAAGGGCATTTACTCGAGAATAAATCCAGCGTTTGCCAGGAAGGTATCTCTCCAGGCCGTCAAGGCTCTTGCGCAGCTCCATTCATTCGGGCTAGGCCACGGGGATTTCACCGCTAGCAACATGGTTTTGCGCCTAATCAATGAGTTTGACTCGTACGATGAGAGTCATCTACTTAAACTTTTCCAGCCTCCTCGAACCGTGCCGCTCCGAACCTACGTTGGGACGCCCCCGGAACCACACGCACCTCACTACATTGTAGAGTCTCTGGACCTTTGCTCTTCAACCACGAACGTGCTCAGCAGCGAGATATGCATCATTGACTTTGATCAATCATTTATCATCACAAGGCCAAGGCCAGAGCCATCTGGCATACCAGCAATGTATCTAGCGCCGGAACTCGCAGTCGCACTGCCCATGGGCCCAGCATCGGATGTCTGGGCCCTGGGCTGCGCCATCTTTCGAATCCGGTCAGGTGACGACCTTTTCTTTGACTACGATACCGACAGTCCAGCAGATGCGCTAAGACAGATTGCCAAGACCGTGTCCACGCTGCCCGATGAGTGGAGGCAGACCAAGTTTGACGAGGAGGGGTTCGCCGTCGGGGACGAGGAGGATGGAGAGCCAATCTGGAGCGAAGAGATGCATCCGCTGGAGGATCGGGTACGAGA
Organism: Periconia sp. TS-2; assembly: GCA_030378425.1. NCBI lineage: Eukaryota > Fungi > Ascomycota > Dothideomycetes > Pleosporales > Periconiaceae > Periconia > Periconia sp. TS-2. The sequence continues at coordinate 222,235 of JASNQO010000041.1, read as the reverse complement.
AATTATAGATGAGCCACCGAGTCTGTTTATAAATGGTCATGGCGAGGCTGTCGAGGACACGGATTTTGAGCCGGAAGCCGCCATTTTCGACGATTATTACGCACTCAGGACACCCTATCTCGCCTCGTTCAGCTCAATGCTATGGAAACCAACAGCGGTTTGTATCGCTGGAATTTACATGGATGCGTACTCGGACAAGACACAGGGCATACTCGAGGCATTTCCGAGGATAATGGAATCTGAGGCGTCATTGCTGGTCGACCTCTTGTCTAAAATCTTTACGTACGAACCGGCGATGCGCCCTAAAGCGGAAGAGTTGGTTATGCACCCTTGGTTTCACACTTCCTCATCCTAAGGATGGCACCGGCTCGTTAGGTTGAGTTACCTTCTAGGGTTGATAGGTGGCGGAGAGGGGTAATTAATTAATCGAGATAGATAGCTATCAGCCATGCCGACACGAATGTTCAATGAATCGTAGTTGAAAAGTCTCGTGTGACTTAGATCTTGAAAATATCAAGATCGCGGTGCAAGCGTGAATAGATTTCCACCAGATTTAGCTCATCATCGGCCTTGGTATGACCGTGTCGTATTAGAATAGTCAGCCAAGTCATGGCATAGTTGAGTGTGAACCCTCCATTGGCTACTGCTGCGCGGACTTCATCCAAGGTCATCTAGTTAATCTCTCTAACTTCGCTATCACCAATCTTCGGCAACACCTCCTCCTTGCAATCCATGTGAACGGCGTAATCGATGACCCCAAAGCCATCGAGGTTCGTACGGTTTATATCAAGCACGTGATGTCCATCGGCAGCATCCAGCTGAAACATCTCATTGTCCCATCCCGCAAGAATACTCACTTGAGGTTGGTGATTTGACTGATAGTTCGACAAGGGTTAATAAATACGTTGACCTTCTTCCTGTAAATCAATGACTACAAGTTCTCTTCTATTGGCAGCATAGGCAAAACCTAGTTCGCCGTGAAGTATGCATGTCGACCAAGGCAGCAACATCACTACATCTTCTAGCTAGGCGCACTCGATCAGGTATAGATTTTGTGGGGATTTCAGTACCAAGGAGCGAATCGAGGTATTGAGTTAGTGGGATCGTACAGCATATTTTCTGGGTCCTGTTCGCTAGAGGGTATAAACTTTGATCGCAGCTATAGGTAAGATAATGGAATGACCAAGATAGAGGGAACGTGGTATGCCGCCATAGAATGGTAATTAATCGGCCCTACCGCATCATACTGTAATTCGAATCGATTATCTGCACGGTAGGCGTTATCCCATATGCAACAGAAGATTGGAGTGGTGACATCAAGCTATTCCCTTGCATCAATTTAATCTCTACCATTTATTTTACTTTTTTCGGCTCTTTCCTCGCTTGTATGAGACTGTTTCTTCTGCTTCAGATGGACCTATACTAGAGCCCAGCCCACTGTCATTTGGGAGTGACTCTGAATCTTCTGGTGGAGGCGTTGGTTCCCCTTCTTCGGGATCACCCTGGTCTCTCCAGCGTAAAGGAAAGATGCTGCTATGTCCAAAAATGACAGCACCCTTGGGCATAGAATCCAAGGGCCCCGGAGAGATGATACGTCGAAATCGAGATGTTGAAGGAAGGAGTACCTGCACTCGGTCGCAGGAGTTGTTCAAGGATGAGAATTTTCTCTTCATCGTGTTGGGCTTGCATTTACAGGACTCGAATAACTTGTCTGGCTTGTGCCAACAAATATTTTCTACCAGTCGCATTGGACTTGAATGCGGATTACCTCTGCGTTTAGATATTTCTTCGAGGTCGGAGATCGAGACAGTAAGGTAATCCATTCCTTTGGGTATCTTCTCCCAGTGCCGGCAGAGCTTATTGCTATTCTCAGCTGGGCGAATAACTTCACCAAAGCCTCGTCCAAACAATGTTATAGAACGAATAGATCTAGCAAAGTCTACCCAGCCTTTCCCAGAAGACTGGAGTGTAGTGGCTCTAGGCCGGAGGTCCTGAACTCGGGTGGCGACATCGGTAAAGTCAAACCCTTCGAGGTGTTCTCGTCCTGGTACTTTCAGCCTTACCCCTGGTGTATTCATCTTCGACTGTTGGTCCAATATTTGTTCCAGTATGTGCCATTTTTGTTCGACGAGGTCTTGAAAGAGCACGAACTTTTGCTTTCTCTTCACTACCTCCTGCACAGTCCCGTCTTTGTTCTCAGTCACTTCCGTCCAAATTTCGTCCTTGTCGTGAGCGATTTTGAGTTCCATATTTGCACGGGATATCAGTACATCGATAGCAGAATCAGCCAGATGAGATTGCATCTCTTTCAAGTCATCTGGTCTGAACAATAACTGGGACTTGAACTTTCCTCTGCGACTGTCTTCTAAAGATGTCCTCACAATGTAAAGCAAGGCAGTGGCGCCGTTGACAAGCCAAGCTCTTTTGGTATCCGCGTCGTAGAGGATGACGTAGTTACTGTATGCATCCTCTATCTGATCCTTGTATGAGCCATCCGGCCTGAGGTGTAGAGGGATGTCTTTAATGCCGACACTAAAACTAGCCCCAGCAGTGACAATTTTTCCTGCAGATATCGACACCTTTTCAAGGACACATCCGGCCACATGACTGGAGAATCCGGACCGATGGACATCATATTTCCCATCTGATGTTCCTGGAAAGGGGGAATCGTTAGCTGCAAGCGTGAGGGTAATAGGGACGTGATGAGTTACCTGCGCAAATCTGGACTGACGAAGACCACCCCAGCACATGCTGTGAATCTTCGAGATCTGCAACGCTGATGGTTTTAACTGCAGGGTCTTGCAGATCTGAGATGCGACTGTCTAAATAAGATAATCGTCTTCCATCCTCATTGTAGAGCAGATGCCATATGGTAAGATTTCCAATTTTTCGGGTTGGTAAAAGCATCGTTGAGAACCCCTTGATGCAGAGCCTTCCGTTGAATGTAGTTGCACGCCTCGCTTGAGCCAGACCGGCCATGATATGAAGTGGAATTTCCATACCGGTATTGCTCTCCAATCTGCATGGAATCGGGAATCCTTTAGCAATAACAGGGTTCCTGAAGAGTTCATGCCAGCATCTTCCATTTCCTGAATGGACTTCCGGTGGCTCTATCATAAAACTGATGCTGCAGGAGAGCTTTATCGATGGCCCTGCCTCACGAGCATGTTCAAATTTTCTTGAACGAACATTATTCACCTGTGCATGACAATAAACTGGTCCGCGTGCGGCTGGGGAAGAACGCATGGCTGAGCCAAGCCAAGCCAGCTGTTCTCCAACTTCCGCAATGGAGTCTCGCGTGCCAAGTACTTCAACCATGACCTTGCGAAATTGAATCCAAGCAGTCATTTGTGTACCGTCGGGTGCTTTGACTATGCATCCTAATTAGCTTATACTTACCATGGGAACTGTAGCAATACACCTGTAACTTACTGGTATGTCGTGATTCTTGACTACTTTGGACTACACGCTTGAGCACTCGAAGCGTACATTCTCCGATCAATGGCCATGTCTGTCTTAGATAGTGCCCGCATGTCACAGCCTGTAAGTCTTGCATGGACCCAGTCAAGGTTATTGCGGTTTCGAACACAAGATTTCGTTCTCCTTTGTACTGTTGCTCGTTTAGAAAAGCCAATGGTTCCCACTCCACAGTAAAGGTAGCTTCAAAGGTTTCCGGAGATCGTCTTCTACTAATTCGGTGTGAGAATGGCAAGGCAGTAAGAATGCTGTCTCTAATATCGGCCCTGATGTTAGGCTTAGGGGTTGATAGGAGAATCTTGCATCGAAGCTCCGACAAAAACCAGCCATAAGCTCCACTCTCTTTAATAAATTTACGGTAGGACGAGACCTCGGGCAAATCTTCCTTCTCCTCCTCTTCCTCCCCTTCTCCCTCTTCCTCTATACCAATGGGATTTTCGTCGTCCATGTCTGCTCCTTCGGTAGTAGAGGGTAGATCCATGTGATTGGTGTCACTCAAGTCCCAATTGTTGACTTTTTCTGAGAAGCTCATTCCATTCGTAGTACGCGAGGAGGGCACAGGACTGTCACTATTTTGGGAAGAGATATTCCTGAAAGCTTCCGTTATGTCTCTATATTAAAGAATTAGTATAATACCCCAAGTAGCATTATCATTAAAGACAAAAGTTGTGTAAGGTGGCTCACCGTCGATGACGATAAATGAACACCATCAAATTAAGCATCGCCATTGACTTGGCACTATGACCTAACCGGAGGGCAAGCGTTTTGAGTAATTGTTCGAGACATGAATGGATTTTGTTGATAGGTTCAGAATCTAGGCATTCAGGTCCCAAACTTTCAAAGATAAGTTTGGCGAATTCACTAACGTAATCGTCCTCGATGGTTGAGTTGAGATCAGATTCTTGGGTGTAGGTGGTAGCTGCGTCATCTATAAGTGGGTTATCTGAATGTTGGAATACGTGAGAATGTTTATATGCCGCAGATCCGTAGCCAGAATCTGTATGCGCTTCAAGGTACACACGCTCATCAGTACCTAGATCCTGGTCGTGGAAAGTTGAGGGAAGATTTAGCAGGCTCGAACCTATTCCTGGAGCGGCCTGCATCAGATTTCTGTGTTGTTTCTCTGCTATATTAATTTCCGTGACGGAGGCCTGTTCCATATCGTTCACTAAAGCGGGACCTTTCACCGGCCCCTGTTGGCCTGAATGCTCATGGTGATTATCGGGAATGGTTTCATCGCTCTGGTTTCTGAGCGGGTCATCCTTGTCATCTACAGATTCGTCACGACCATCATCGCTTTCATCACGATATAGAGCTGTCATGGGATCTTGAGGAGGTACGAAAAGACGTAGCTCCTATGAAGCACAAGGTCATCAGATGGTTATATGGAAGGATTCATGGGTAGGCCGTACTTACAGAGCTGTCAAACCTGGCTGGCTTTCGACGGCCACCTTCAACAATGTTGTCTAAACTGATATCGGCGCTAGCCATCCGCTCTACTGAGCGCCGGGCAATAGCAGTAGATGCATCGTTACCATCGTCTCCGCTGTACTTGATGTACTCCCCATTGGAATCTACAATCGGATTCCGGCTCCTATCGATTGGTGGAGCGCGAGTTCTGGTACTAGTGCTGATGTCTGGCTCTTCTGCAGCGGCACGGACGAATACGACCATGGCATGCCGGAAGTCCTCATACCTCGCGGCTAAGACATTCCCTTCGTGGTCCTTAAGCACGATATCCTGGTCCTTATCGCATATACCGCAGGCGTTCTTCAATGTTGTAATGATTGAATCGGCCGTATCGTTGGGAAGGATTTCTAATTCTATAGGGTGAGGCCGGTGCAGCGGGGAAGGGGGAAGGAGGAGATAGAAAGTAACATGCTTCGACATGTCCGGCTGTGAACTTTCTAGGAATCTACTGCTCAGGAGAGTTGAAGATTCGGAAGGAGACACGTTAGGCCCATGGGCGTATCGCATGTGAGAGGCAAGCTTGTCAACTCTCGGAAACGGATGTTTTGGGCCGAGATAGCTTTCGCTACGGTGGCAGCCAGGGACCGTGCACCAGAATGGCGTTGTCGGTTGGTGTAGTGAACGATGACTCTCAAGATCATAACGCCGTTGAAATTTCTTGGTGCACTCTGGCCAATCGCAACGAAACCTGCAAGAGGTTACGTCAGTATGGCATACCTGCGCGTACGTTAAAAACTCACAAATTAACAGCATCTTTGTCAACATCTCCGCCAGCGTTTTTGTGAACATCTTCACCGGCGGTTGAGAGGGGTAGCTTTGGCGCGCCACGGATAGGGAAGGAGGGACTTGGATTCATGTACGCCAAATATGCTGTTAGTCCTAGCCTAGTAGTAGGTTATCCTGTATATGGGAGTCTTGCACTGAGGGTGGCTGGCATCATGATACCTGCGTTCATTCATGCGCATGCCCTCGCGGATATATTCTTCGCAAGGCTGACTGGGCTGTATGCATGCCAAGTGCGTTGACCGGTGTACTTGCTGTCAGCCCACCACTCACAAGTCGCCATGATTACTAAGCTCTCCCAAACTTATTGCTCTCTTCCGCCTCACACGTAATGAGCAGTGCGGTGATCGAGCTGTCGCAATAGTGTGGCCTCAATAAAGGGCGCTACACACCACACATCATCCTACGCCATGTGCGCGCCAGCTGAACCGGACTTTTGGGTAGGACGGGGCCCGAGTTTGGCTATGTTTTGGTTTGCGTGAATGAAGTGCAGTGTGTCAAAGGTAGCCTTCAACCTTGTTAAGATAAACGAGCGTGTCCCATTTCTGAAAATTACTACCGTGACCGTAAATGCATTGACATAGATGGACTGGCTACGTAAACACAAGATCCGATTCTTCGCTATTTTCTACCAAGAAGAAGTCAAAAGGCGTGCTATCCACGCCTTGAAAGCCCCAACACATTGCATCTGCCCCGAAGCTGCCTTCAAAATTGTCAAAAGCAACGTCTGAAGAACGTTGCTGATGCTGGGGAGTGGGTCCGAGAACTGTGTCGTACAACGCATCCTGAGGTGGACTAACACGTGTCTGACTACAGTGGTCGGCTGGTGGCTGGCTAGAGGGCGGGCAGACCGCCGGGCTGCTCCCAGAAAACAGCGTGGACTCTGCAGAGCACGAAATGCCACGGTTCGTGATCTTGACAGTGCCCAATGCCGGAAGTTTGAGCTGCAAGCAACGCGTGCGACAATGGCTTTGCAGTTGCGGCGCTTCCGCTAGCGAAGCTGGCGACTTGTCTTCACGCGCGGCGGCCTCTGCCTCCATGTTCGCCAGTGCCTTCAATATATCACTAGTGTGTTTCAACTGGGCATCGTTGCTGGCACCGTCCGCCTCCATCATGAGGTCGATAGTTTCGTCTACCAGGGCGCGGTCGCTCAGCCGCTGGTGAACAAGGAAGTCGGCGACGTCGGCCCCGCGGTTCCATCGCGCTACGTGGGATAGAAGGACGCCGAGGGACGCGGTGAAGGCGGCGAAATCGATGCTGCGACAGCAGAAAACAATCTGGTTTGTGCAGCGAAACTTGATGTAGCGGCTCAGCAGCTCACGGCTGGCGTTCACGCAGGCGACTCGGCTGTATGCCGACTGCTCGTCGCTGGTGGAGCGTAGCATGTATGGCAGATAGAGCAGGATCAGGAGGTTGAAGTGGGTAATTTGGAGTAGTATACGAAGGACATCTTCGAGTTTCGCGCGCCCGTCGGGCGATGAGGCTCCGTGACTCCGTCTCGTGGTGGGAATCAGCCACCAGTTGGCTGGCATACTCTGCGCTGCGTCCTGCAACGTCTGATCGATGCTTTTCGTGGTTTCTTCATCGAGGACCCCGGTGATGTTAGCGTTACGCGCTGCGATGCGGCCCATCACGTGGCCATGGATGCGTTCCAGATGATCGCAGGGGCACGTCCCAGGAGCGAGACGGACGGAGGCTCGGTTTGAACATATCGACATCATGCTAGGCAAACCCAGCATAAGGGCTAGATATCGGTCATGGCACACAAGTCTGTGCCACATCACAGATGAGGCCATCACGCTCGTTTGGTGGTCCGGGTGGGCAGAAAGCATGGCAGAGCCGCGATGCAAACCTAAAAGCTGTGCGAGACCTATGGCTCGCCTAGATATCATCCAGGAGCGGCGTAGATCGCTGGCGTTGGTGTAGTAGACAGCCTCCAGGATCAGGCATTCGAGGCCTTCCTGGGAGCATATGAGCTGATCGTTGCGTGTCACTAGCTCGGCAGCACGGAGGTATGTCTTCACAGCTTCAGATATAGACCGGCCAAGATTGAGCTGGTGCGCGTTCGGCGTGGAAGGATGAAGATTCTGCAAGCCGTTGACAAGATACAAAAGTGTTCTGGCCAGTAGGACCGGATGGGCGGATGGACTCGGCAAGGCGGACAGAAGCGATGGTGGCCGCATGCAGTTTTGGAAGAGCTCATGATAGGGAAGTGTGAAGAATTGCAAGAAAGCGGCTGTGTGCCCCGCGGAAATGATGAGGTCGGTGTCTCGCTGAGAAGGAAGAGCGGCGTGGAGCCTCCGTGCGAGCTCTTGATACTGCTTGCCGTCTGCACTCTCGCGTGTGGCTTGCTCAGTATTTTCTAGCAAACCGCTGCTTTCACCATCGAGCTAAGATGTCATTTAGAATTGAACTACGTGGCGTCATGAGGTGTGGCAATGCTCGTACCAAAATACTGTCAAATACTTGTATGCTTGGTAAGGAGACAATCCCAGGGAAAGTCGAACGCGACATTGGCCGGGTGGACTCTGCTTGCACCATGTTCCGCTCTCTTGCAGTCGCCATACCTCTTGGCTCCGGTACCAGTTGCTCAGCCCTTGATGTTAACTGATTGGGAACATCTGACATCTGCTCGAGCAAAACGTGGGCTGTCTGTGACCTTTCTTCAGCATCTTGTCGTATCTCCATTGCCCGGCCCACATCAGTATCATCGTATTCCTGGGTTATACAGGTCGTACCACGGCGCTGGCATCCAGCGCAAACAATGTCAGCTATGTTCGCGAAGTAGCAACGAATTTTTCGTTTCTTGCCTAGACAAGTAATTAGCATTTCACAGTCAGCATGATACCAAATCCTTGAACCAGGTGACGCGTCGTACACTCCCAGCAGCTAGTCGTTCCTTTTCGAATCTTCCTCCGCTTCGGCGCCGGTTCACTGGGTGATGTTCTGACGACTTCAATTGGTCTTTGACTAGGCATTGCTACAAGAGGAAGTAAAATGCTCAGCTGTCGCAGATGTGGATGCTTTGGGTGTGCCGTTCGTGTTGTAAGATTCAAACGAACTCGAGTGATGTCGAACTCGCAGATGAGACGGCAGCTGATGCACTTCGATAGGCGGCAAATAATGGCAGAAATTTTTTGATTGGCTCACAGCTAGAAAAAAACGCGATTGAATCCTTCGTATCCGAGTTTCTCCACCATATATTTTTTTCGTTTCCATTTTCGCGCCTACACTATTATTGCCTTGCGTCGCCGCACACTCAGTGACGTTGTTAGCGTCCTATCGATAAGAACTATCGATAAGAAATCCTGAACAATAACGCTGCCTAGCTACTGTCCCACTCACATCGTGCTCGTCGGAACAACCGGCATCACGGATAGGCCAAGGCTATTAGACAATATATTTCTAGTCCTCTTGCTGCCAGGCACGTTTTCATCCTACATTCCGAATGCTACAGTTTTAGACTGGGTCCAATCAAGCATGGCTTCTCTACCATTCTCTAAGCCCTGACCACTTTCTACGATACCCAATGTTTTAGCAACCTAATCAAAGAAGCAAAGCACAACTGGAGATGGGCGAACTCACGTTTCCAACCACCAGTGGGAATAGCCGGATTAAATCCTCCGGCGCCGTTAATACTCACGCTGCCAACCTGCAATTTTCGGGCAAATCGAAGCGCTCGACCAATGTCTTTAGTCCATAGTGCAGCAGCCAGGCCAAACTCCGTTTCGTTTGCTAGCGCCAAAACCTCCTCGTCCGTCTTGAATTCTACGACTGTGAGGACTGGCCCAAAAATCTCTTCTTTCAGGACACGAGCATTAGGCTGCGGGTTAACGAATATAGTCGGCTTGATGTAGCAGCCTTTGTCGCCCGCTGCCTCACCCCCACAGAGTAACTCTGCTTGGTTCTTGCCTGACTCGATGAAGGATAGGACAGTAGTACGCTGTTGGTGGTTGTAGAGAGGTGAGGATGTGGTATTGGGTGAAAGTGGGTCGCTCCCTAGGGTTCTTTCGTGGGCCTCTACGACACACTTGAGCTTCGAAACGACGCGGCCTGCCACATGCTCATGGATGTACAACCTTGTAGTCAGCGCACATCCCTGCCCGTTAAGCGTCAAGAACATGCAGGCAGCCTGCACTGCTTGGTCGACATCGGCATCAGGGAAAATAATGATAGGGGATTTTCCACCAAGTTCCAGAGTAACACTCTTTAGATTCGAATTGGCCGCGGCGATTTGCACGAGTCTGCCAACTCCTGCGCTGCCCGTGAAGCTGATCTTTCGGATCTTGGAGTGCGAAGCGAGGGCGTTTCCAGCCTCGGAACCGCCTGTGAGGACATTCAGAACGCCGGCGGGAATGCCAGCATCAACAGAGAGGCCAGCCGCAAACAAGGTAGAAAATGGGTTCAGCTCCGAGGTTTTTATGATGATGGCATTGCCTGCTGCCAGAGCCGGTGCAGCTTTCATGGCAAAACTGATCAGTGGTGCATTGAACGGAATGATCCCTGCAGTCAAGCCATACGGCTGGCGCAGGGTGTACTGCAGAATCAAGTCAGCGATATGAGAGTAGCGGGGTTCAAGGTATCTCAGTTTACCGTGAGGGAAGAGTCACTAGATTTGAGAACCTCGCTCGAGAAGTTGTCAATCATAGCTCCATAGACTATGCTATCTTAGCATGATCTAATCTAGGAAGGGGTACATGTGTGTATACAAGCCAATAGCTCTGCTGCCATCTCAATCTCAAAATTAAAAAATCCTTGATCTTTTCCAGTTAGAACGGCCTCCAGCCAGTGTAACTGCTCTCGGTGCTGTTTGAGAAGTTGGCTATATTTTACGAGCGCGTCACGTCGTTCGACCTGTAAAAAATGTGTGAATAGGCAATATCGCCTCAACCGTTCATGTTTGAGCTCACGTTGGTCATGGCTTGCCAATCAGCAAGTCCCTCTTCCGCAGCCGATACAGCCCCATCTACATCATCAGCATTCGACCACTGAAGATCTAGAAGGCATTAGCAATGTCTCCCTTAAGATAACATAAGAGGCATGGGAATCGGGACCGTTCGTGATGACGTCGTCGTTTACGGACGAATAGAGAGTCTTCTTCTCATTGCCTAAGCTGTCAACAAACGACCCGCCAATGAAAGCGCGAAGTGGAAAAGGGTAACGTGTAAGGTTCAGTGCGGGGGGGATAATAAAGGTCATGTTGTCAGTCGTGATGAGTTAAGAGTATCGTATGAACTTTGGTCATATGGTAATGAGTGTTTTCTCTTATACCACGGTGGGTGCTGGAAAGAAAATAAAGGTGGTATGTATTGCTTCCGCCCCACCATCTAATACCTCCGTACCGTGCAACGTAACACTCCCAGCAATACTTAATGGTGCTTCCGTGAGGCTGCCCTGGCTGCCAACATTCTACTATCGGAGTCTTTGGAGTCGAAAGAGTCTGAGTTCGGCGGAAACGTGGCGGAGGAAGCACAGAGAGAAAGTGCGGCGGAGGAAGAAGCGCGGCGGAGGAAGCACGGCGGAGGAATCAGGGTAACGAGCAAAGCAACGGAAGAAAGTTAGCTCCGTGCCCCTGATCACTTTTTTAACATTATCAACATGCGAGAGTAGCTATCATTGCTCGGGATATTGAGGGTGTCTGTCGGCGGAAGAATGCTTGGGTTGACCAAGGTGCTTCGGATTGAAATATTTAAATCGTTACTGCTTTCAATCGAGGGAGAACATTCGATCTGACAACATCAAGATTGGAAACGGACAAATCGTGGAGGCACCATTGTCTCCTACGCGAAACTACTGAACATGATGGCAAATACTCATGGAATTGAAGGCCGTGTCTTCAGCGTGACGGGTGGCGCATCTGGCATGGGTGCTGCGACCGTCCAACTTCTTGCCGCCCAGGGAGCCTCTGCGATTTGGATTGCGGACTGGAACACAGAGAATTTCGACAAGATCATTGCTGATGTCGCAGCGACCAATCCTCTGACCAAGGTCCACACCAATAAGGTGGACGTCTCTGACGCGAAGCAAGTTGATGACTGGGTCTCGACCATCATCTCAACCTCGGGTGTTCTCCATGGCGCTGCCAATGTGGCAGGCCTATCGCAGCCCGCTTTCACGAAAACGAAGCCTGCCATACTAGCACAAGACGATGAAAGCTGGGAGAGGGTTCTGGGCGTAAATCTCCACGGCATCATGTACTGCACTCGTGCTCAGGTGCGGGCGATGATCGACATACCTGCCGGGAGCAATCCGGCTATCGTCAACGTTTCCAGTTTAGCGTCTTTACTGCGTGGGCCCACAGCATTTGCCTATAGCGTAAGCAAAGCGGCATGCGCTCATTTCACTTCATGCGTTGCCAAAGATTTGTATAGCATTGGTATTAGAGCTAACACCGTTTCACCTGGTACGTCTGCTATCCACTTGACAAATCAAGGTTTACGAACTGCCCCATTAACAGTCTCTAGGAAACACTTTTACGCCGATGACGAAGGAGTTCTTTGGGAATCAGACCAAGGAAGAGACAGAGCATCAGTTAGCACAAATCGGTGTAAACAGTCGCATGCTAAATCCAAGCGACGTTGCAAGAACCATTGTGTGGCTTTTAAGCGAGGCCTCACTAGATGTGAATGGCGTAAACATTCCCGTAGGCGAGGGAGCACCGTAGAAGTTACTGGCCAACTACGTTGTGTTAAATTATTTCTTCTAAACTTGAGCAGCTATTCTCATTGAACAAATACTCTCCAAAGAAATAGCATCTGTTGAATCGGAAACATTACGGTCATTGTTATAGTAGCTGTAGTGATGAGCATAGTTAATTATCGCCTCAGCTATTGGGGGTAATGAGGTCTCGGATAGCGGTTAATTCAGTCTTCGATGTTAACGCAATGATCCTATGTTGCATCGAATGCGACAATTTCTGCAGTGATGCAATTGCTTACTGGATGGATCTGTTTGTGAATAACGAGTATTCGAAATAGATAATAGGATAAGGAAAGGAAACTAATGAGTAGTCTATCTCAAAACAGAGATTTCTATATATAGATATATACAGCAATCTAACTCTCTATTATTATACAGCTTCACATCTCATGATGTCGTTTAGGTCATTAGCATTCCCTAGGAACAGGAAGTCTATAGTAAATTATATCAGTCATTCTCAACGCAGAAGGTATACTTCATCCAAACAGCACATAGCTTGCATTACTTGTTCTTGGCGCTGGTAGGCAAAGAACGAAACGCCTTTCCTTTGTCCCGAAAAGCTTTTGATCATGGCAACCTAATTATAAATTACAAAGCGGCACACATTAATGCTAAGAATTCCTTCGTTCGAATGCACGGCCTCGTCGGATCGCAACCCTATTGTATCCCTTATGCCGAGTCTGCCGATACAATGCCGTAGGATTGGGCCGATCTGAGGCCGCAACATATCGGTGATTTGGCTCTTCCTTTACTCCAGCTCGGACGAACGGCAAGGAAGGCGTGAAAATCAATACCCCCTTTCCGAATGTCCTTGTTCACAGATTGACATAGAACTTTTGCGAGTTGACAAAGAACCCAGCATTTGTGACCATTCTATTCTCACCGCCTAACGAATAGAGCCGTATAGCTCAGTGGACGTGCTACACCGGTGTCACATTTTGTTACAGCCGACACATTCATATCACACTACGCCTGCGTCGTTACAGAATAGTGAAAAAATCTCAATGCTCATTAGTAGACGAGTTAGTAAAACTTTTATAGCCCGAAATAGCATAGGGTGCCCTTGTCAACACGCTAATTTTTTGCTGTGAGATATTGGGTCATGCGGAGATAAGAGTGAGGTGAGGGGAACCCTACGGGGACATCCAATCAGATCGTGAAGCGCTACGGGCCTCCATGTCGCCGTAGAACTCTTGTATCAACTCTTAAACATAAAGTAACGCGACCTACTAACAGAATATATCTACGGCAAAAGATTTTTCATGATGTCTAGCAAACCTCAAAAGTTTGGAGTGGTTTTGTATCCAGGTTTTCAGCTCATCGACGTCTGTGGTCCGATCGATGTTCTCAACGTCTTATCAACTCATGTTCAAAATATCAGTCTCTCCCTAGTCGCAGAAACAGCAACTCAGGTTTCCACATTCCCTAAACAATGGCCCTCGAATATGGGTATGCAGCCGTTCACTACCTCCGAAAGCATACAAGCCACACATTCCTTTGAAGACGCACCTCAATTCGACGTCCTTATCATCCCAGGCGGTATGGGTTGTTTCGACCCAGCGGAAACTGGGAAGCCGAATGCTGCGGTCGTAGATCCGATTGTGCAGTTCATTCATGCACAATTTCCGGGGCTAAAATATCTTATTACGATTTGCACAGGGTCCGGTATCGCATCTCAGACTGGATTGCTGGACGGCAAGAAGGCTACCACGTTCAAAGGAGCTTGGAAAGTTATTCCGCCTTGGAGACCTCAAGTCGAGTGGGTTCCAAAGGCCAGATGGGTGGTTGATGGCAACATCTGGACTTCGTCAGGCGTTTGCTCAGGAACAGACTTGATGTTTGGGTTCGTGAAGGATGTTTATGGCGAAAAGATTGCAGAGGACATCGCGATCTGGATGGAATACAATCGCCATGAAGATCCCAACGTCGACCCCTTTGGTATTGATGCATGACCGGAGTACACGTGCTGCTTCATCCGTTCCCTGCGCTCTCGCTTAGGATACTCATGTAGGATCCCCTGGCTCTGATCGTTGCGCAAGACATGAAAATTATACGAGAGGTTAGGGGAAATACCCTCGAGATGCAGTCTAGTATCAGACGCACCGTTGTTCTTGCTTTTGGATCGTTGCGAACTTCATGACCGAATGAATTAAAGTAGCTGAACGACACGCCACCTATCTTGTTCGAGCCTCTCTTGCCCAGTCATGACTACTATGCCCATGAACGTTTTGTAGATAGTTCCCAAAATCATTAGCTGTTTTTATCGCCAGCTCTAAATGATCCCATGCCATTTGCACGCCCTCATGTGACGCTAACTGTCTCGCTGTGGACAATGCGTTTCTAATCTCGCGCCCGTTGAGCTTATGCTTGGCTAGCTCGTCCACTCGGGCCCTGATCTCTTCTACGTTTTGTCCCTCACTTGTGCCTTCTAAACGTTCAAGGAAGTTGTTCCAGATCTGCTTTCGAGAGCGGGGTTTCAAATCCTCGTAGTGTAGCGAAATGTGAATACGTGAGCGAAACGCCTCGTCGAAAGTTCCAACACGATTAGAGGTCAGAATCAAAATGCCCTCGTAGTACTCCAGCATGCGGAGAAAGACTGAAACAAGACTGTTTCTTTGTAAGTCAGTCAAGGTCCGTTCTTCCAAGAAAACGTCTGCTTCATCCAAAAGAAGGACGCAGTTCCATCGCTTTCCTAACATAAACGCTAGGCGCAGGTATTGCTCAACCTTGTCTGGCTCTGTGCCAATGTCTCCACATGTGATAGGGTACAGTGGCATCTGTGCTATCTCGGCGACAGACTCAGCGGTCAGGGTTTTCCCTGTGCCTGGACTTCCATGCAGGAGCATGATCAAACCATTCCCTTTGCCAGAAACGATGTCGAAATTTCGATGCGCCTCACGTTCACCCTCTCGCTTCATCTTTATTGTGGACGCTCGAGTTGTCACCATGGCTTTGATGAGGTGTTTAGTGTTCTCATCGAGGACCAAGTCTTCAAATGGTTGCTTGTCCCACAGAATGGGCTTGATATTCGAAACGGGAAGATGGGCCCATTCCTTTTCAAGAAAATCAAAGGCTGGTACTTCGTTGGGCATCATTAAGAATTCGTCCTCTGTGGGTTCGGATTCTGGGGTTAGGTATGATTGCCAAGGGTCAATTTGTTTGTTTGTGGGTGTAAAGTTAGCCAAGCTAGACACTCCTGAACCATGAAGATGGTGGTGCATCTCGAGGTCTACCATATATCTTCCCGGTTTGGTAAATCTGTATTCTTTCCCGGTATTCTCGGCATGATAGTGAACAAAACGTGGTGTTCGTAGGCTCCAATATGCATTTCCACACTTGCGAATATGTTCGATTGTTTCTTCATCCACGAACGCTATCGGGCGCCAGGAGAGACTACTAATATCGAACGGCACATCCTGACCTTCAATAGGTGGGTCGAATTGAACAGTCAAGTTTTGTCTAAAGAGTGCCCAGCGTTCAAAAGCCCAAGTCCAGAGGCGAACGGAAATTCCACCGTGACCAAATCGGGGCCATGAACTCACTACGAAGACGCTCTGATACGCAGACCAAGGTCCTATTCCTAGGACCAGACGGTTAGGGTAGAATAATTTGTTCATATGACGACCAGTGATTTTACCCTGGGACATCAGATTATCCGCCTCCACATAACTAGCAGCATAATTCAATCTAACGTGATCAAGGACGGCTTCGATCATTTTCAGAAGCGATGTAGTAGCGGAGCGGGCATATTCCTGGAGCTTTTCCCGATGAAGGTACAAGAATCGATATGGGGCTGGCATCTCTAGGAAGCCAGTCACATTGTTTCTGATGTCGGGCTTGTCCACACGATCAACTGGACAAGTGGCCACCTTCAGGATTGCTTGTCGAAGATCGTCATCCAGGATTAACATGGTTTCATTACGCTCTTCTTCGTCAGGAGAAAGGCCTAAGCCGGTTTTGCAGTTCCGATCTTTGATGATCACGAAAGATGACTGCGGAAACTGTTCAACGTAGTCGCGAAGGCGATAAATAGGTTTATTTCCAGACAAGTGCCATGATGACCGATTCATTATGACAGCGGCAGTCCGAGGGTCATCTTCGAACAGAAATGTTGAATGGTGCCGAGATGCTTTATTAACGTCTCCACATGTAATACGGTATATGGAAGGATAAGGCTGCATCCGTGTCTCCCGCTGTATGAGCTTCTCATCTCTTGTATTGTCACCATGTTGTGTCCCTAACTCTCTCCTTACAGCCTGGTCCACACTTAATGTTGTAAGTAATTGCTTTTTAGAAGGACGGCGAGGCGGGGAAAGTTGTGCTGGGCCTAAAGCGGCCTCAGAGGCCTGGGGCGCTTGCTGTATCGAAGGCGGCGGCGAAGGAGTAGAAAGGGTTGAAGCTGTATGCACATCAGATTTTTGACTAGATGCAGCATGTACAAGTCCGCTGTGATATCGTGCTCTTTTGTTCAAACACTTGTTATACATACCATCAAGTAACTTTGCCCTCCTGTGCTCAGTTGGCTCAAGCAAAGCGCGCTCTATTGCAGACTGTGACTCCGAATCGGAACTTTCTGACTCGCTCATTTGGGGATATTCATGTTGGCTTGTTACTTCCTCGCCTTTTTGAGTCACCAACATATTGTGTGTCGTTCCTGATTTCACAGCCTTCTCCTCATATACACTACGCAGCCTTTTCCCAAGGACTGTCTCCATATCTCCAAGGCCCTGCCCAGCGTTTTTAATTCGCGATATTGTAGTGGGAGGGCGCAGAAGCGCGTTTGTAGACGGAGGAGATGGCATCACTCTTAGTCCTAGTTGATTTTGGTGTTAATGTATGGAAGGTGGTGTTGCGCAACTTGACGAGCTTGACGTTGGTGGGGTTAAACCCCAAAGATTTGCTAGCTACGGACCTCGCATTAAGCGCACGTTAGAAGACCAATCACTTGAACAAGGATTCCTTATCGCGTCTAGGCACCCACCTTGGAGCTGAATCGTCGTTTGCCTACTTTGCCCCATTTTTAACCAGACTTATTTGGAGGATGAGACGGTCTAGATCATTGTGTCAGTTCTGTTAGGCTAGCAAAGGCCATGGCCGCCCTTTTATTGAGCGGACTTCCAGCCCAACGGATGCAAGGATGGTACAGCAATAGTGCTTCGACAGGGTTTGTCGTTCAGCTCATCTAAACGTAGAATTCTAATACTAATCATCATCAAACAGCGAGACAATTCTCATACAAGCGTTCGAAAAAGGGAAGCAGACTTTCAAAACCGCTCAAATAGGCGGCGAATACAAGGACAAGTCGTGGTTCAGCAGACAGACCTGCATTCAAGATATTGTTCAGACTGTTAGGAATACGCGGGACAGCTACCAAAACAAACGCTCCTCAAAAGCCTGGAAGTGGCTCACACAATTCTCCACTAAAATCAATCACTACAGTTCGATCCTAGATGTCATGGTCCAGCATCATCCAGAATATGCTGCCTTGGCATGGGGCGCTATGAAACTGCTTTTTGTGGTAAGAAACACTGCTACGCGGAAATGTGTACTAAAGTCCTATCAACAGGGTGTTCAGAACCACGAGGAATCGGTCCACCAACTAGCGAAAGCCTTAGATCGATTCGCCGACTACTTACCTCGACACGAGCTCAAACTAATTCTCTACCCTTCAGCGCATATGCAAGAGGCTGTCGCAAAGCTCTATGCACTTCTTATGGAATTCATGGCGCATGCTTTGCACTGGTACCAGAAAGGAACGGCGAGAAGAGCAGTCGGAGCCATTCTCAAGCCTTTTGCTCTTGACTTTGAGGATGAATTATCCAGGGTAAATGAAATATCGAAATCTATAGACAAGATCGCAAATACTGCAGCGCAAGTTGAGTTGCGCGAGGTTAAGACGGAGGTTGAGAATGCCAATCATGAACTGAGCCTTGTACGCAAGGAAGTTAGCCGCCTGAGCGACCTTGTAATAGACCAGGCTGACCAGCTTCTCCAAGCTGCTTCGCGTACATACTATCCTCACAAACCTTTTTCAGTTGCGCTGATATCATTCAGGTAATCAGAGCCTCTCTTTACAGCTACAGCTCGATCTTCACACCCAAAATTCTATGATCAAGACAGTTCAATTTAATCAGGTCATGTCAGCACCCTTCTTGGCCGACATTCCATCTTCTGGAGAAAGCTTGAACTACTGCTTTACCTTCACCCGAAGACATGCACGAGCTGTCACTCTCGTTCAAACGGAGATCGAAGTTCTCCGTCGTTGCTCTTTGGACAACGACGTATCCTACATCATTATAGAAACTCGAAGCCCAAATGATAGCAAAGCTTTGCTCCTTAGCCTACTCCAGCAGGTCCAAACCGCTCAACGTCCAGTCATCTGGGCATTACGTTTCCCTGACTATCGAAGTCGACCTCCATGCCTTGAGGACATCGTTCGCACACTCGCCTTGCATGCTCTAGAAATCAATAGCGACACACTGATCTCGACCGCCTTCCCAATCAGTTTACCTAGTCTTCGCGCTGCATCAAGCCTCTCAGACTGGCTTTCGATTCTCAATCGGGCGCTGGCCGGTCTTGAAGAAGTTTACATAGTCATTGACCCTGATCTGCTTTGCTTCGTAGCAGAGGATAACTCGTGCTCAGCTGCGGATCTGCTCCTTGCCCTCAAGGACAGCATCACAAGCTCACGACTTAAGATCATAGTGTCCTCTATTGGAATCAACAAAGGCTACTTCACTCGAAACTCGCAGGCTGGCTCATGGAAGGTCGTCCAGAGCAACAGCGCCCAGTTCCAGAGGCTTGCCAAAATGAAGAAGCAACATCTTGCTCGAGTGCGTAGGATCAGGAAATAGAAAGAGCGTGTAGGAAAAGCTGCCTCTGTCAACGAAGTTAGGAATCGGAGAGGATAAATTGGATCTCAAAAATAACTTCGCGTCAGGAAGTTTCATTCTCATGGATGCACTGACAGCTTATCGGGTAGCTATCTAGGATAATGAACAGCACAAATCCATGTTGTATTGTCACTTTGCACTTACAGTATCTGTATGTTATAAAGACTACTAAGTTTACCGTGAAAGCTATTATCATGAAATCGATTATTGTAATGTGATTATCTATAGCGTGAAGAAAGAATTAAATAAACAATGTTAATTTGTGCACTCCGTCGCGTCCTTCGCTGTCTTCGTCGCCCACTGCACAACGGTTGACGTGACTTTCTCCACTACAGTCTTAGTCCCCGGCGCCGCAGTCACGGTTACCGTCGCCACGCCACCACCCTGCGTGATCGTCTCATATTTCGTCGTTGTGCTAGCAGGCAGCGTGGTCTTGATTGTTGACGTCACATCAGCTGACTTCGTGACATAAACAGTCTGCTGGTCCATACTAATTGTCTGCGTTGTCGACTTCGTCTCAAAGCTACTTACGGTGATGGCTTGAGCTGTAACAGTGGAAAGGGAGGTTTTTGTCGAGTAGTCTGTAGAGAGGATAGTGGCTGTGGATGCTTTAAGGGTGGTGGTTTTGCCGATTGTGGAGGTTGAAGTTATAGTGGTGTGGTAGGTTGAGCCTGATTGCGTGATTGTAGATGTTTTGACAATTGAAGTGATGGTCGAGGTGCTGGTGCTGCCTTTTAGTGAAGTAGTCTTGGTGGCAACCGAACTTTGAGTAACGAAGGCGGTGGACCCAGCTTGAGTCATGGTAGACGTCTTCACAAAGCTGGTAAAAGTTGTACTGAGAGTCAAAGTTGTCGTACTAGCTGTAGCGCGTGGTATAATAGCTCCGCGACGAACTATTCGCAGTGCGGCCGCAGTGGGAATGCAAGATTCCGTGGTTGTCGATTTCTTGGTGGTTGTCTTGTATGAAACAGTAGTGACAGTTATGGAACTCTTTGGCTTGATAGTAGTTGTTTTAGTGCTGCTTGGTGTATTGGAGATAGTTGTTTTAATAGTGGTGGAGACCTGTTTCGGGTAGATAGAGCTTGTGATTAGGACTGTAACCACTTCACTCCGAGTAATTGTAATTGCCTTCGGAGTGAGCGTATACAAACTTGTAAGAGTTGTAGTTTCCTTTATAGTAGAAGTGGCCGCAGCCTTCGTCGTGACTCCACCTTCGGTAATGGTTCCCTTAATTATGCTGGTTTTTGTAATAGCATCTGGAGTAATTGTGAGACCATCGTCTTCAGTGACTATATATGTTGAGGTCGAAGTGACATCAGGAGAAGTGATGGAAATAGTAACCGTGGCCTTTTGCGTGCTTATACTGGTGACATCTGCCCCCGTCGTTGATATTGTCTCAGTGGACTTGACGAGAGTGGTTGATGTAACATCTGGCGCTATAACAAGAGTGCTGGTAGTTAATTTTGCGGTGATTGTCGTGGTAGTGTACGCAGTAACAATTGGCAGAGAGCTGGAAATGGAACTAGTGGAAGGCGTTGGTGCAAGAGATGAGCTGCTAGAGGACGAGACGAGGCTACAGGTCTGAGCCGAACCAATTCCGACAGTGAATGGCTGCGTGTCGACATACGAAAAGTCGATGAAAGCAGTGGAAGGGAAGAAATTACCCAGCTGGAACTGAACGACATCTGCATCCGAAAACTGTTGTGAAAAGTTGGCTCGGTTGCAATTGTTTGACCCGGGTCCGTAATTATGGTACTCCCCGTACACAACGCCGTCCGTATTTGGAGAAGACTTACTCCATTGGTTCCAACCTGCAGCACTGACCATGGAGTCGAGGTAGCAATCT
The DNA here is from genome assembly GCA_030378425.1 of Periconia sp. TS-2. Lineage (NCBI taxonomy): Eukaryota > Fungi > Ascomycota > Dothideomycetes > Pleosporales > Periconiaceae > Periconia > Periconia sp. TS-2. Next base: position 201,067 of record JASNQO010000041.1, on the reverse strand, counting down.
ACGTATGCGACACGCGAGAAGCTATTCCATGGACGTCCAAGACCAACATTGGTGAAAGGGCCAGTGCCAGCAGCGGGCTTCAGCGTGCATTGATCGAAAACGAATCCAGCGCTTGTGATATTAGTGGCGCGCTTCGAAGCCGTAATGCTGATACCATCTTGATTAGGCGATATGGTTGAGTCCAAGAAGTATCCAGCCCCAGAACCGAAAATGAAGTCCACATTACCCTCAATATAGGTTTTGAAGGTGAATAAATAACCCGAAATGTCAAGCGTGTCCTGATTCCCATAAATCTGGCACCCGTACAGTGCAGCAAATTTGCTGCTCTTAACTGCGAAACCAAGCGAAGCAATGTTGTGTTGCGTCCCATTGTTGTTCCTGAAGTTGATGTTGTGCGCATGAAAGTAGTTACCAGTTGCGTATACAGTCGCTCCATCGGTGTCACTACCTGATGTTCCTTGGGTATCGATGCCGTGGTTGAACTGAATTGTGACCTGATTCTGGGTGTAATCGTCCGTTGCATTAGAGTAACCCTGGAAGATGGTGTGACCGGACTTATTGATTATGAGCTGCTCTTCATAAACACCGGGGTAGATGAAAATGGTGGCGTTCGTCTTGCTTGAGGTTGGTGCAGCGTTCAGAGCATCTTGAATCGTCTCATAGGTGGTAACACCATCGATAGAGCTCTTGGAGACAATAAAAGCACCAGACGGTGGCGTCGTAGCATCAAAGGTAGAATTTCCAGAGACAGTGATGTTTGTTGGAGAAGTGACAACTGTCGCAGGTTGTGGAGTGATGATGGAGTTCCAATAAGTCATGTCTATCCATTCAGTAGAGTCCATCACAGACGACAATGGATAGGTGTCTGAGGTAAGAAGCGTTGCGAAGCCGTAAGCTTTACGAGCAACAGAATTATTCTCCCAATTAGAAGGTCCAGAATTATTATATTCTGCAAAGGTAACATGGTCAGTTCGTGGATCGGTAGCAGACCAGTTCTTCCAGCCACTAGGATTGATAGTACTATCAAGGTAAGAGTTCTTGACGACAACAAGAGCATACTGGGAGTAAGGGCGGCCCAGGTAAACCGTATTAGTGAGATCTATCGAGCTAGACGCAGCTGTGAACAGGCATTGATCAAATATGTAGCCGCCGATTGCCGTGGAAGAAGCTCTGCTATGGGCAGTAATAGCAGACGACTTGCGCTTAGCGCCGATCGTGCAGCCCTTAAAGTATGCCTTGGAATATCCCCAGATAAAATCAATCGCACCCCCAATGTAGCAGGATTCATAGTATTGATACCCAGTAGTCGCCCCAGTCAGCAACGTGTCTTGCCATCCATCAAAAGAGCAAGCGTAGAATGCAATATGGGTGCCGTAGATAGACGCCGCAAGCGTGACGTAGGAAGATTCGGAGCCGTCCAGGTTATCTGAATTAATCATATTGATGTTATACAAACTGATTCCATTAGAGGCCGTCGCGAGGGTAGCAGTCTCCGCATCAGAATGTCCGGTAGGCAGAGGGGAGACAGAAAGCCCACGTGAGTAGGTGATGGTGACCTGGTTATCCTTGTACGATTGGCCAGGGTTGCCACTGGAGAATCCAATGATCCTGATTGCGCCAGGGCGATTAATTGAAGGAACTTGTTCATTGTAAGAGCCTGGATAGAGGAAGATCGTCTGGTTAGTAGAGTCACTCGGCAATGACGCGAGAGCAGCGGTGAGGTTAGTGAACGCAGCACCATGACTTCCATCGACGGAAACAATGACGGCACCAGCAGGTGGCACCGTGCCGCTTTCAGGATGAGAGTTAATGGTGGCAGTGGTGGCTGGTGCAGTCGTAGTAACGTTGGCAGACGGCGATGCTGATGAGGGATCATTGATGCTGTACGAAGGGATCGAGTTATACGCGGTCATGTCTAGCCACGTAGTATCGCCGATCCATGAAGCAAGTTGGTATTTTTCAGCCTGAGTGGAAGTCAAATTGGTCGCAAAGCTAGCACGCTGGGTGGAAGCTTGCCATGACCCAGGTCCCGAGTTGTTGAATTCTCCAAACATGACGCCTGAAGTTTGCGGGCTACTTGTCGACCACACAGACCAACCGGCATCTTTAATGTGTTTGTCAATATACGAATTCATATAAACAGCGATCGAAAACTCTGAGTATGGGCGACCGAGGTAACTCAGTCCGTATGAACTCCCGTAACTCGCGCCGTAAGTGACCATGCAGGAATCGAACACATAGCCTCCAGCAACGTCCGCACTAGATCGGGATTGGGCAGCGATACATGCACCGGGTGTATTGGTAACGATCATACATTGGTGGAAGTATGCCGTAGAGAAACCCCAAATGAAGTCAATACTACCCTCAATGTAGCAGTTGCTGAATACCTGCGTGCCCTTATTCGCGAGCAGCGTGTCTTGGAACCCGATAAAGGAGCATCCGTATGCGGCTATGTTTGCCCCATAGAAGTCCGCAGCTAGGGCAGCAGTGTTCTTTGTTTGTGGATACGTATTGACGAAGTCGATATTGTAGACAGCGAGGCCAGAGTTGTCGCTGGTTTTCTTTGCATATATGACAGGTGTTGACTCGTCCATCCCGGCGCTGGTCAGCTGGCCATTAGAAATCTCTATAGTGACTTGGTTCTGTGTGTAGTCGTTCGTGAAGTTGGTGGCACCGACCAATGAGACCTTTCCCTTGCGAGTGATAGACAGTTGCTCAACATAAGTTCCAGCACCGATTCGTATTGTGTATGCCTTGCCGTCGTTTGGTAGGGCATTGAGTGCAGATGTCACATTGCTATACTCACAAGGTCCTGGGGTCTTAGAAACTACGAGAGTACCGGAAGTCGGTGTGGCAGAGCATGTTGAAGCGGTGGAAGTTGAGCTGATGGTGGCTGAATCAGTGGCGCTTGAGCTCGAAATACCCATTGAGCTGGTGGATGTAATCGACGAAACAGTTGAAGAAGCAGAAGAGGCGAGCTCAAGCTGGTTAGAGTCCGAATCTTGCAGAGAAGAGAGAACATCGTGATCGATCCAAGTGAGAGATGCGCTACCATAAGGATAGAAAGCGTTGCCATAGACCTTGTCAATTGTAAACTGAGAAACCTGATCACGAGTAAGGGGAACGTCGTAGCTAGCACGGGATGCAACATTCTTTGTATACGAGCCTGCGCCAGTCGTCTCAAATTCGCCGTAAAAGGACGAAACAGAAGCGGCGGAGCTATGAATACCGGCACTAGATATCAGGCTTCCCATCATAGTGTTTCTGTAGATGGCGACAGCACCTGCACCATTGGGGGCTGCCAAGAAGATGCCGGTATTGGTGTACCCCGGCTTTTGCTGGATGGAACTGGAGTCGAACACCACTGTCGAATTGTAAAAGGTTCCGCTGACAGTTGCACCTTTGCTGTACACGATGCTGGCACCTGATGAAATGGGGACGATAGTCGAATTGTACACGTAGATGGTCGGTACATTGTAGAATATCTTATCCGAGCCCTCGATGTATGAGTTTGCGAAGAACCCGAGTCCGTATGAAGCGGAGATTGCTGTGGCACCCGGGGAAATGATGGAGCACCCATAGAAAGCAATATTGTTACCTCTCAGGGATAGAGCCACTGCAACAGTCGATGCGGACGTTGTCGCTGAGTTGACGAAGTTGATGTTCCGTAGCGTGACTCCTTTTGCGCTGCTAGACCCGATGCTGAGGGGCGCTGAGGGGTAGGAAATGGTGACTTGATTCTGAGACCAGTCGGCAACAGCAGTGGCGGTAGCACCAACGATAGTGACAGTGGCTGCGCCAGTGACAGTGACGGCTTCGGAGTAGGTTCCCGACAGAACCGTGACGGTAGGAATACCGCTGTTCTGAGCTGCGCTCACGGCTGCATTGATAGCAGTGAACTGTCCTGAGCCATCTGTCGCAACAGTAATGGCAGATTTAGTACCAGTTGAAGTTGCAGAAGAGGTCGCGGTAGATGTTGCAGAAGAAGATGTTGAGGAAATGAGTGACGAGCTCAATGAAGGGGAGACGGCAGCACTAGAAGAGCTACTCTGACCAGCGGCGAGGCCAAGCACAGTTGCAACAACGAACGCCCACATAGCGAAGGGCGACCTCTTCAAAGAAGACAAGAAAAACAACGGTAGTGGAAAGGAAGTGCAGCGATCTCCACGGAAATATATACAGGGCTGATTCTAGGTTTTGCATCCTCATGACATGTAGTCTGGACCAGTCTGTTCTGTGTATCAATACTTCGGCAGATCTTGTTATCCCGTTACCAGGCCGTCGGGGATCCCGTAATGGCCAGATAAGGAACGGGTGGGTCGCTTCGGATCAGGTAGGGTAAACAGCTATAGTACAATTTTTTGCTTGCCGCGGGATTAAACGAATCTATGGCAAACCTCAAGGGACTGGGGGAGGGTTGCTGGTCATTCATCTGGAAGGACACTGAGCGTTCAAGATATAGGAGTAGCATAATGTCCGCTCTATGTAGAGTGTAGCAATTAGCAGCCGGTAATCAAAGATAAGAACATGAACAGGAGGGTAGGAATCTTCGTACGATGGAGATCTAAGTGGATTCCTAGATGAAGCTTGGACCAGAAATAAAAAGAGCCTCGGGTCCATGATGCACTTATCTCGATGGGTGGGACACGTCTTAACCTCATGTGGCGTTGACATGTAGAAATAGGACTAGGTCATTCTGCACGATATCAGCGCGTCGCGGCTAAGCGTCACCGCGCAGGTATAGCATCGGATTGATTCATGTCGAGATGGGTTATGGCTAGGTGAAGAGCGTGGACGAGGGAGAAGCATAGCAACTAATCAGTGCATATGGTCTTCGTTGAGAACTCTGCCATGTGAATCTCATATCATCCTCCTGAACTTTGGACTTTGTTCGACACATCATCCAGGATTGAGTGTTCCAGTATTCTGAATGCCGGATCTGTTCACCTAGGCGAACAAGCTTCGAGCTAGTGAGCCCGAAGTGGCGTTGAAAGCTTGTTCCGCTTGTTCCGCTTGTTCCAGGCGCCGGGTGCACGACACATGAACAGATATCGTTCAACTCACTTGATACTCGGCGCTAACGTCGGTCGAAAACTTTCCTCCAATGGCACGAGCCGTGGTTGCCAAGCGAAATCGGATCTAGACCTAGATCGGCGAGTCCCACGTGGAGAATGTGCTTAGCTCAGGGACATGGCACGAGGCTATTTTTACATCTCCTAGAACACCATCGTCTCTAGCGCGCACCGAGGTTCGCGATGCCTGAGCCAATTCGTTGCCGTATGCGGAGCGCAGGGTCGCGCACCTTCAACGAAGCAACCGAGTAAGAATGATTCGTCGCTGGCAGAATCATTGGGTACCAACGCGGCGTGACATCTCTGTTATTACCGAGTTCAGTGCGACCGAGAAGCAGAATTCTTTGGTTTCCCATGTGTGCGTTGTTAAAATTTTCTTGATCAAAGTCTGGTAGCCGCTAGCGTGATAAACTACCGTAGTAGAAGCTTTAGAGCGTAGGAACAGCTGTCCGGTCACCTGAGGTTTGGCCACGAAGGTTAAACTACGTGAAATAATCTAGACTGATGCCCCATACTACTAATTGTACAGAATGCTCAAAATTATCGACCGCAAGTCTTCTTCTCCACTAGACGTAATGGTACATACAGCAACGCAGAGAGCGACAAAGCAATCTCAAGTCCAATATCTCCTGTGCTCTCTGCAATGGGACCTACAAACCAGATTTGATCTATGCACGGCACTACGAGACCGAAGCAAAGACCAGCAGCGCCAATTGCGGCGACACCTGGAGGAAGCTTCTTGGCATCATTCCACGCTGCTGCATCTTCCGTGTAAGTATTGAACCTCAACTTACGGAAGACAGTATGCTCAGTAACAACAACGCCAATAAAAGCTGCGGACCAGTAGCCGACGACCCCAAGGAAATTCTCTAAATTATTAAAGAAAGATGTTGCTGCTTTGATTCCAACGCCAATGGTAATAGCAGTGATGACGATGGAGAAGACTGCTCGTGGAATTCGGATCAACCATGGCAGCAACATCTGGAAGTTGAGTGTAATGCTATACATGGTAGCTGCGAGATTACCAAGCATGCTAAAGGCTAGCATAACGGTTACGAATTGCCCAAAACCACCTGCAGGTTGGAGCATAGCGGCTAGAATACCGGACGCGGCGTTGGTGTTGTTGCCCTCAGTCCAAGACGGCACATTAGGAGTTGCGCCGCCAATAGCAGCTCCTAGAATCATCAGGAGAATTGTAGGAAGCGCAAGCCCGATATATGTGTATAAAGCAATCCTGAACCTATTCAGGTCAGTATTGGTTCCTAATATAAAAAAGGCCGGAACTTACGAAGGCGCCTTTGGATTCATGTATGTTGAGAAATCGCTAGCCAAAGCAGCCCACGGCAGTGTGTAGCTTGCCACAAGGCCACCAAATGAGAGCACTGTAGAAGCGGAAGCACTTGGTGCCGCCACCTGTTCATGTAGATGCTTCCCACCGCATCCGGTCGCAATAATAATAGCAATCAATGCTGGAATCCCGGCAAACTTCTCATATATATGCAGCACCTTGAAGCCACAGAAAGAGATGAAAAGTGCGCATAGAGCAATGATGATGATACCTACAGTAGCATTAATAGTCTCTCCGTCCTTGACAGCAGAAAGAGCTTGCCCTCCGATGATGGCAGCAATGATGCAAAACCCAGTTAGTGTCGCGAGGTTTAGTAGAATGAGAATATAGGCAAAGTGTTTCCTACTCTTTGTTAACGACCGTAGGAGGCAGTATCAGCGCTGTTCATACCCAAAGGAGAAGCGAGCCTGTATGAGCTGTCTCATGCCAGTTCTCGGTCCCCACGTACTGAAGTAGGCAACCGGGATAGTTGATAAAAGGGTGAAGAACAGAATAACAAGTGAAGAATCTCTTAGATTCATACCAAAACTCAGCGTTCCAACCATGCCGGTCGTAATCCTAGTCCATGACGTCAGTCTGATTGTCTACTCGTGGGGAGGGGACTCACGGAAGAGGACAGCAACACATGCAGAACCACAGCCAAAAGACGTTGGAATATTGCGTGACGGTCCTCTCTTCAGATGGTACTGGAATGATGCCACGAACTTCCACGCCTCCTAACTTTGCTACTAGACCGTAAAGCCCCCCTAGTTTGCTCTGCTCTCCAACGCCAATGTCCAGATCCTTCTGTGCGCTTTGAGATGATGTCATCGTTTCCTTCTCTGGGGCCGAACGCGTGCTCTCAATGTCAGTGACGCCCATATTAAATCGCTAAGTATCGTGATATGAATATTTTCTATCTGCAGGAGATATGGAAAAACAGGTAAATTTTCTATAGAGGGATTCTCGGCACTATTTATATTTTCCGGTGGTCCATTAGAGGGGTTCTGGCGATTTTCGGTCAAGTTTACAGGAACATCTTCCGTGCTATCTTGCCAAGTAAGATAATTATACAGCGCGGTCTTTAGTAATTATTTAATCTCATATTTGGTAGGAGCAGTCGGATTCCTTGAAGCTGATAAAGGTAGGTAATAGTCGGAAAGGTAAAATGCAGGACCAGTCATGGCTGAGAGACGAATCGATTCCGGGAAAAATGATATACTATTGATTTCATAACCATGACTAGCCTTTAATTGGACCTGATTAGACCCAAATCTGCACAGTCAGATAGTTAGACTCATATTTCTAACAATGGCTTAATATACCATATAGCTACAGCTAACCACGTAGCTCGTCTCGCTAGCATGGACGTTATGCTAGCCCAGCTACTATCATATCTAAATAAGACGACCGCGTTTCCATCTTTATGCTAAGACCTCAACGCCATATTCAAAACAAATACAACTAGGACAATAACTAGAAGACCGCTGATGGCTCCGTACACAATGATCATGTTCGGATCATTGGCGGCAAATGATACACCGATACCCATGGCCGCGCCTAATGCGCAGAAGAACAAGAAAATGGCCTGAACGATCGATTTCATGCTGGCTGGAGCCCGTGTATAGGCTAACTCTGTCCCCGCTACGATGGTAAAGATTTCTGCCACCGCAAGAAAGACATAAGTCGGTACTTGAAGCGCAACGTTAATGTGATTAGGCTCGTCCGAAACTTGGCATTTGAGTGGATGTTTGAAACACGGTCCGCTATTGTATATCAAGGCTTGAATACCTGCCGAGTAACCCATAGCAAGTGCAGCAAAAAAGAGTCCCACTCCAATGCGGTGTTGTGGGGTAAACTCGATCTTCTTCTTGGCTAAGAACGGGTATATCCAGCCTTGAATAAGTGGTAAAAGGGCCATAACTGCAACCGGATTCAGATTGAACATTACATCGTTAGGTATCCCATGGGTCTGCATCTGGCCAGCTTGTGCCACGAGACCGCTGGTCATCAGATCTATACCGAGCATGAGGGCTGGAAATGGAAGACTATCAAGTGTTGTTAGTTTGTAGGCATATGCCAATGGTCACGAAAGTATCTTAGAGATCACTTACAACACTAGGCAAGCCCGTAGTGCAGCTTTCACTTCAGCGATAACCTCATCCTGACTGTCAGAGGTATCTCTTTGAGTGGCGTGATGGCCTGCGCTTCGTTTCTGGCGACCAAAAAAGGCTTTAAACGCAACAGGGAGGATGTTCCCTTTTGGTAATGTCGAGGCTAGATACTCATGAGAACTGGCTATATTATCAAAACTTGATGGATCGCTCACTGTAACGAGGAACCCCCGCTTGGAAAGTTGCTGCAGACGCAGTGATGAGGCAAAGAGCAATCAGAAAGGCGAACCCGAAGCTTGCGTCCTTTTCAGTGATGGTCGTGAAAACACCAGCTAAGCCGCCAACGTTGGTCATCCTAGCCAAATAGCTATTAGCGAATGTGCACCTTTGTCACGGGGAGCCAGGACAAACCAGTAATTGACGTTATAGATATATCGAATGGTAACTTCACGGCTCGTTATCGCTGACTTCCCATCTTTTAAAGGTACAAGCTGAGGTTCTTTCTCAAGATATTGATCAACTGATAGGCAAGGATATTAGTCTTTGGTATAAGGATAAAGCTCCGAAATACTCACTCATGAATGCTGATAAATTTGGTTTCACGGCGCCTACAGCAAGATCCATAAAGGCCCCAGCAACTATGAACCCTGCAAGACCGCCAACTTGATATTTCTCTTGTGTGAAAGCCGTAGCGACAAGGATAGGTATCGCGATGAGATAACACCTACGCTCTTAGCATCTCTGTAACAACCTGATCCATCAAAGATAGTCGAGGCTTACACAAATCCAAGCTGTATTGTCCTCAGACGACCAAGCCAGCAGTCCGCTATTAGCCCGCCTGCTAGGGGGGTCATGTAATTGAACATCAGCCAGATGTACCATATCATTATCGCTTTAGACTGCCCCAGCCCAAGAGCGCCTGGGCGAAAGGAGTCATGGGCGGGATTTTGAAGGTAATTTTCTGCGTTCTGTAAGTGATACTGGCTATCTATAGATTATAGAACGCACGAAAAGGTGCGACGGCGCCATAGTATCCCGCACGTTCGAGGAATATGACAGTTGACACAAGCCACACTTGCAATGGAACACGGTCTCTCACAGCTGGGAGATTCTGGTCACTAAAGTTCGACGAGTCGTCCGGTTGGGAACCCAGCTCCTTCTCGTCGGCCATGATGCTTAGAAGATTCAGTCACTAGTCTTAGCATATAGTTGCTCAGTGAAGTTGGTTGGCCCACGAGACTAAGATGTATATCTCAGGGAAGGGCGAAGAGATTGATGTGATATTGAGGCAACTTTTATCGTACCTAACACTCGTTTAGTAGTTACAGCATTGCAAAAGGTGGTAGAAGCGGTCTATTTATTTCAAGACTAGGCTGTCTTAGGCACGGATATGGTACCCTAAGAAGACTCGAAAATGATGCAATGCTGACCATGCCCAGCTGCTAGCGTATTCCTCTGCCGGTAGGATAGAGTTAGAACGTTAGAATAGAGTACATACAGTCTCCCTGTATGAAACGCTAGCGCGCCGCCTCCTATGCGACTATACTCTCCTCTCCGGTGCCAACTAGATAGCGTGAAATCACGTATAGGGATTATCAACCTATCAGCTTTTGAGTTTGGCCTGCTCCGTCCAATAATATTACAAAGGGTACCAGCCCCTACAGGAAGGAAGAGTGTAAGAGGCATAAGAGAGCACTAACTACGAAATGGACGTCATTCGCTTCAATTGCTGACATTACTAACCAGATTCGGTACCTGCTCGGTTTTGTTAGTTTCCTTAAACCCTGACGAGTAGCAGCGACCCTGATAGTCTTGCTGAAGGCTTTGCCAGTATAAGAGGCGGCATAAGCGAGACCAACTCAGGATTATAATCCATTCACATAAAACGCTGACATTACTAACCGGATATAGCACTCGCCGGATTTTGTCAGGATCCTAGAACTCTGGCAAGCAGCCCCCGCCCTAATTCTCTTTGCATGAAGGGTTACGCGTTACGCCCTTTCAATCTATAAGCAGATGTTACCTTAGTCTATCTCCTCTCAAAAATGCTAAAGTGCCTTGAACACACAATATGACCGAAACTCTACAGATCTTGTCAGCTCAGCAAGAAAATATCTATAAGCTTGAAGTCGAAAAGGATTCCTCTTGGGCTGTGGTTTCTGGGGGCTTTGCCTTTTTACTCTCTATCTATCTACAATCTTCAACACCTTCTTTCTACATACGTACCACAGATCCTGAGCAGCTATCGCATGTTAGCATCCAAGTCAACCCGGAATCTCACATCAACGAGTTTATAACAAGCATTCAAGAACTACATCTTCCCCATCATGGATCGCTTGAATCATTCAATACCTTCTGGCTGTGTATAGACAGCCCTGATTTCAATCCGGTTCCCGGGGTGGAGAACTCTACAGTGCCACTTCGGATCTTATGCTCGGCAAAAGGATCGACATTAAATCTATCGCTATCCCATGATGCTAGCAATAATATCTCTTCCTTTGGAGCGAGATTTATCAGTCAATTAGCCCATGTGACTCAGCAATTGCTCGTCGCGAGCGATGGAGAACGGGCACTACGGAGTTTGGATTTCATTAGCGACTTAGACCGGCGGAGTTTGCAGCAATGGAATCAAACTCCACCTTCCTATACATCTGCACTCGTCCATGACATTATCACACAAAGAGTGGCTGAGAATCCAACTTCGAAAGCAGTGCATTCTTGGGACGGCGAACTCACGTATGCGGAACTGGATTCCCTGGCCGCCAATGTCTCCTCATATTTGCTTGCAACGGGAACGCGCTCTGGCGAGTGCATTCCTCTCTGCTTCGAGAAGTCTCTCTGGGTCGTGGTAGCAATGTTCGGCGTCCTAAAGAGCGGCTGCTCCTTTCTACTGATGGATGTCTCACACCCAACTAGTCGATTGCAGATGTTATCTAGGGAAGTCAAGGCTACCACGATATTGTGCTCCTCTTCTCAAGCAGACCGAGCAACTAGTCTTGCACCCAGAGCTGTTATCGTCTCTGATGTATCCCAGCTGGTGCCAGGCAAAAATGAAAATTTTCCGGTCAATGTTACGCCTGATATGATAGCGGCCATTGTCTTTACGTCGGGAACTACTGGAAAGCCCAAAGGGATCGCGATCGAGCACCAGTCAATATGTTCCAGTCTTCTGGCTTTTGCTCGACTCGCCGGCCTGAACGAGGGGACACGATTCTTCCAGTTCTCCTCCTACGCATTCGATGCCGCGTATGGGGAAATTCTCATGACATTGTTTAGTGGAGGCTGCGTCTGCATTCCTTCTGACAAACATCGTCTCAATCACTTAGCTGGATCCATTTCCTTCTTCAATGCGAATACAACTCTGCTCACACCTTCCGTTCTGCGTTTGCTATCACCTTCAGACATACCATGCCTCAAGACCTTGCTCACGGGTGGAGAGCGGGTCACACACGACGTCGTGGAAGTCTGGCAAGGAATGGTTCACCTGGTTATTGCTTACGGCCCTGCGGAATGTACAGTGATATGTATCGCTAAGACGCACGTTTCTGCAGGAGATAGCTCTTCCAAAATTGGGTTTCCGGTGAATTGTCGTGCCTGGATCACGCTCCTCGATGATCCGGAGCAGCTTGCTCCCATCGGAGTGGTAGGAGAACTCGTCATAGAAGGGCCTGGAGTCGCACGGCATTATATCAATAATCCCACAGCTACAACAAATTCTTTCCTCGAGATACCGCCATGGAAATTATTTGAGACCCTCTCTGGCCGGTGCTATCGAACCGGCGATTGCGCTCAACTTACCGACGATGGAGAGATAATCTTCGCCGGTCGACGCGACCGTCAGATCAAACTTCACGGACAAAGAATAGAGCTGGAAGAGATCGAGAGCCGGCTGCGACACCATGTACAACTCCCCAGGGCTCAAATATTTGTCGAAGTTCTCGAGCTTGCGCAGACGTGCGGCAGCCCTAGCCTTGTAGCTTTCCTCCACAGCTCTTGTTCCTCGGACACAGAAACAGCCAAAATTAATCATGATATGAGCGACAAGATGAAAGAGATTGGCTTAGAAATCGAGAGATTGCAGTCGCATATTTCTCAAGAGCTTCCTTTCTACATGTTACCTACCCTTTGGATCCCCTTGGCCCAAGTTCCACTGACCTCTTCTGGTAAATTAGACCGTCGTGAACTGCTCAAAATCGGGGCAAAATACTCTGATGACCTAGAAGTATTCGGTGAGCCCCACGAAGACTTATCGCCAATGGAAGCAGTGTTAGCACGTATCTGGCGAAATATTCTTCCGTTTGCACGCAAAAATCTCCCGCCAGACGCACACTTCTTTCGACTTGGGGGAGACTCCCTACAGGCAATGGCGCTAATTACTCAAGCAAAGAATGAAGGCTTTATTCTCAACATGGAAGATATTCTCAAAGACCCAACCATCACCGGGATGGCTAAAAAACTGCAAGCTACTCCTTCTTCTCTAATCTCCAGTCCGAGCGATGCCCCATTTTGGTCTTTTCTCTCATTGGAGGACTCATCGCCTGTTTGGACCGAGCTGAGAGAATACGGATGGAGTAGATCTGACGTTATAGATATTCTTCCCTGCACACCTCTTCAAGAAGGGCTATTTTTTGTTTCCATGGGCCTCTCCTCTAAATACATCGGCCAATTCGTTTTCGATCTCTCATCTGATGTGGATATTCCTCGATTTGAAGCAGCCTGGAAAAATGCATTCTCAGCTTTTCCTATACTACGGTCGGCGATAATCCCTCTGTCCTCCGGATGCATGCAAGTTGTTACTCGACTTAACTGGCAATGGAACAAAGTGAAGCAAGAGCTTCAATCGTTCCTCTCTGCGGAAATAGCCCTCGGCTTTCGTCCAGGTCAGACACTTGCTCGACATTCTCTTATAGAGGATCCTTTATCAGGGCACACTCACTTTGTTTTGACGTTACATCACGCTGTATATGATGGGTGGAGTCTGGACACTGTCGCTGGTTATATTCGTCGTGCGTACTCCTACGGTGCACCAGTAACGCCAACGACAGCGAGCTTCGCAGAGTTTGTCCGCTTTACCGAGAAGGCCAATGGAGAGAAATCTCGACAATTCTGGAAAGGCCAGCTCCAAGATGCACCAGCCCCATCATTCCCTAGCACTCCAAAGAGCGGTTATCTCGCCGCCGACGAGTCCTGCTTATGCCACCACATCGCCATTCCCAGCGCCTCTACTCTAGGCCTTACCCCCACAATTATGGCTAGGGCAGCATGGGCTCTAATCCTCGCAGAGTATGAAGGTTCAGATGATGTTGTATTCGGTAACACGCTACATGGCCGAAATTCTTTGCCCCCTGATTTACACGACGTTGTTGGACCCACGATCACGACACTACCCATCCGGGTAAAAGTTGACCGCGCTCAGACGGTTGCTGACTTTTTGATTGGACTACAGGAACAATCTTCCATTATGGTTCAACATGAGCAATTAGGACTCCCACGAATACATGCCATCGACAAACACGTCAAAGAAGCCGCTGCGTTCCGTACACTCCTAATCGTTCAAAATGCGGACAGTGAGACTTCCGAGCAAGACCTGTTCCAGATGAGAGAAATTGGCAGGTCGATACACGAATATCCATTAGTGCTCACTTTGAAACAAGGGCAGTCCTCAATTGAGATCATCGCTACGTTTGACGGCAATGTCATCTCAGTGCCACAGGTAAAACGGATACTGGGTCAATTCGAGCAAGTTTATCATGAACTTCATACCATGTCAACAGATATCACAGTCAGTGCATTAGACCTTGCGAGCAAGGCAGATAAGTCTACCATGTTTCTGTGGAATGCTCGCTTGCACAAGGCTTTCGAGGTTTGCGTCCACGAGATGATCCAAGAGCATGTCAAGCGTTCTCCCAACTCTCCTGCTATTTATTCTTCACAAGGCATACTTAGTTATGCAGCCATGGATAGAATATCTGATGGTTTAGTAGAAGAGCTGGACCGCCTCGGTGTGAAAACGGGTAGCACTGTTGGTGTCCTCTTTGAGAAATCACAGTGGGCACTTATCAGTATGTTGGCCATTATCAAAGCGGGCAGCGCTTTTGCGCCGTTATCACCAGTACATCCTCAAGCACGTCTTGAAGATATTACTCGCGAAGCACATATCAGAGTCGTTCTCTGTTCTGCTTTACAAAAGAAACGATTTCCCGATCCACCTTGGCAGGCATTTGTTGTTGATGATGGAATAACTCGAACCTCCAAGCACGCGACGAAACCAGTCCGAGCTGTAGCTCCAGAAACTCCGTTATATCTAATGTCGACATCGGGAACTACTGGTATTCCAAAGATCTTTGCAGTACAACATCGAAGCTTTGCAACCGGGGCTATCGCTCGCGCCCCGTTGCTCAGACGGGGATCCAGCTCCCGCGTTCTACAATTCGCACCTTTTAACTTTGATCCTAGTGTTGAAGACATACTGACGACTCTCATGTTTGGTGGCTGTATCTGTGTACCATCTGATAAAGATGTCATTGGTGATCTGAGTGGGTTTATGAAGACTGCGCAAGTCAATTTCGCGAATATAACGCCGTCTGTCGCTCACACTTTGGATCCAGCACGACTGCCAGATCTTGAGATTCTGCTGCTCTCTGGAGAAGCTCCAGATCAAGCATTAGTAGAAAAATGGGCTGGCAAATTGCAGCTCATGAATGGATACGGGCCTAGCGAGTGCTCTGTTAAATGCAGTCTTAATTGTGATCTATCACGACACGATCCAAAAAACATCGGCCATAGTGTTGGGTCTAGCTTATGGGTTGTAAGTCCTGCGAACCATAATCGCCTGACTCCGCTCGGGGCGGTAGGGGAGCTCCTCATCGAAAGCCCGAACCTAGCCATGGGTTACTTCAGTGGGACCAAGGATACGAAAGCCAAGTTTGCTATTAGTCCGCCATGGTTACAAGACTTTCGAGATGGTCAAGAAACTAGAGTGTATAAAACGGGCGACCTTGTGAAATACTTAGAAGACGGCAGCATTGTCTACATTGGCCGTTTAGATTCACAATTGAAGCTTCATGGCCAGCGATTCGAAGCCGAAGAGGTTACACAACGAGTCCAAGAATGCTTAGATGATGGGGAGCAAACCGTACTCGTTGACATCGCCAAATTTGAGGGTCAAGATTTGGACCTCCTGGTCGCGTTCGTGGCCCCAAAGCTAAGGTCCCACACAGGCGAGGTCAAATTAGACGCCATACTGCAAAGAAAGCTGGTGGATAAAAGGGAAACAATCATCCGCCATCTAGAGAAGTTCCTACCGAAGTTTATGATACCGTCTGTTTTTCTTGCTCTTTCGGCTATGCCTCTTACGCAGAACGGGAAAGCAGACCGACGTGCTCTTAAAGCCCAAACTCAGCGACTACGCCTTGGCCCTGAGCTTCTTCAGATGCAAGATCGTCCTGTTCAACCTCTTGTATCAAAGGAAGAGACTTTAATGCATGGACTCTGGCAGAACTTGTTTGGAGTCGGCAGTAAGCTGTTTGGAGCTAATGCCGACTTTTTTGAGCTGGGTGGCAGTTCTCTATCAGCAATCAAGTTGTCGGCCACTTTGCGAGACTTAGGTTACTCTCTCTCAGCACATGACATATTTCAAGATCCTATATTGTCCTCTATGGCTGACCGCATGGAACTCTTTAAAATGGACAGCACGCCGCCTCCTTCCAGGTTTAGTCTTCTCCATACTATTGATCACAATGTTCACGAGTTGTGGGAAAGCCTCGCTACTTACGGTATCGAAGAGCATCAAGTCGAAGACGCATACCCTTGTACAAGAATGCAAAATATCTACTTGGAGGAAAGGATATCTCCCTCCTCAGGAGCCCTTTCCGTCCGGCACATTGTGCCACTACCAGACAACATAGACTTGTTTAGGCTTGAGAAAGCTGTGCGACGCGTCGTACAAGCCAACGCTTTTCTAAGGACTCGCATCATACCACTATCGTCTCACGTTGTCCAAGTTGTCCTCAAAGATGACTTCATTTATCGCCGAGTTGAAACACTATCAACACTTGATGCAGAAGATCGACAAGCATCGTGGGGTTTTGGAGAATCAATGTCCCGATTTAGTATTGTGGATGGAGGGAAACCTCAAACTCGATATCTGACCTGGTCTTGCAACCATGCCATTTTCGATGCTTGGGGCCGAAAGTTACTATTGAGGGATATCGACTACGCATATCATCACCATGCTCTTCCGCCTGCTCGACCGCAGTATCATCGCTTCATCAAGTACGTATTTGAACTAGAGACCAAGGAAATAGTATCAAACTTCATCAAAGAGCTCAGAGATGGTGAGTTCCGAAACTATTTCACTCTCGACGCCACGCGAATCCCCCGCCTCAGCCGCTTCCTGAAGGTTGAAATCGACTTCCCGGTTGCCCTACCGAGTGGCCTATCTTATGCTACTATGATGATTACAGCATGGGCCATATGCTCGGCACATATTGAAGAACATAGAAATCTTCTATTTAACACCCTGTTGAGTGGTCGGGACGCAGCGTTCCCAGGAGTAGACCAGCTTATGGGCCCTACCAGCACAAGGGCCCCTCTAGCCATCATGATCAGCAAAGAGTTATCTGTTCGGAGACAGGTAGCACTGGTTCAGAAAAAGCTTGGTGATGCCGCTCTTATGCAGCACTTTCCAGACCTTGGCGAAGAATGGCGTCAGAGACAAGCATATGTTCCCAACATTGTCGTCCACCCCGCTGAAGATTATGAAGATGAGCCAACACAGTATCTTAAGTTGGTTAGAAGCCAAGTGGAGGTGGTTCAAGAGGCAGCGAATCCAATGTTCATGAACTTCAACTTACGGGATCGCAATACTGGAGTGGACCTACACCTAGAGATTGATCCAGCCTATTTTCCAGAGGATAAGGCGGTGCGGTATCTTCGCTTGCTAAGTCACGTTCTTATGCGCATATTTGAGCCAGGGGGCATAGACCTAAAAGTTGATGAAATTGCTTTAGGTTTTAACGTTCAGGCCGACCATCCTTCAATACAGGGGGTCTCATTCCCCACAGAGTCCGATATCCAAGAGAACGCTGAAACTTGAGGGCCAGGTTTGGAGTCTATGATGGATTCACGTTCAATTTCAGATCGCTAAATAGCACTACGTAAGGCTACTAGAAGTCTAGAAAGATAGTGGGTTGATGACGCCCAAGCACGCTCACTTGCAATATTATACGGGGGAGTATGGGTATTTTTATGGTTCAGCGAACAAAGAGAAAACCAAATAAACTCTACACATCCTGACTATTGAGAAAATTCATCCGTTTACACGTAATGAATTTGGAACGGGTGGTATTATAATGAAGTACTAATAGTAAGACGTGCAGAGCTATCACCATAAAGTGCTAATTGATACAGTTACAAATTCATGTGGCGTGAGGATTCAAAAGTCGGTGCGGGATGCTCCAGAGACGGTTGAGCGCACAGTGAGGATGCAGTTTATTACAGGATCAGCTTGCTCACTCTCAACGTTCACCATTTTAATGAATTTTCCTACGCTATACATAAATGGTGGATAATTTCCGTTCAAGACTACCACATCAACAGGATTATGAGGCTGCCGACAGCTTTGAAGCGTTCTAGCAAGCTTATACATAATTCCTTAATATAAATCAGAATCGATGTTGAAGCTTACAAGGAGGGATTTAGCTTCGCGGCAGGGCCATGCCATCTGATCTTACGGGGCCAAGTTCGGGAAGCTCATAGTGCGCATCAGATTCTCCTGGACGTAGCCACAAGTGCCCAAACTCGTCGGGAAAGCATCATGAAGAACCCGTCATCATTGCAAAAAGCGCTATCTTCCATAGGCGTTTTAGTTATATGAACATGGACAGTATTACCGTTGTCTTAGAGTTGGATCGTCATGTCTGCCAACAGTTCTAAGGCTATGCACGAAGATGGTTGGATGCCGATGAAGCGTCTATGATTGGGAAAGGATTGCATGCTTACCGAGAACGGCTATATTTAGTGCTAAGTTCAAAGAGGCAAATGCCGCGTCGTCATATATCTCCCCCTAGCCATTGCTTATCCCCATCGCGATGACATACATAGTCAATTACAGACCACCGACGGGAGGATTAGTTTCCAACCCAAGTTCACCACACTGTAAAGATTGAAGAACATTCAAGATGGCTTTGTTCACGCTATTTCCCCATCTCTCAACTATTGGCCTTCTTTTCACTGCTTTCATCGCATGGAGAATTACGTCATATTACTCGTTCAAGAGACGAGCAGGAGGGTTACCCCTCCCTCCAGGACCACAAGGAGAACCCATCTTAGGCCACCTCCGAACTATCCCTACTAGCAATCCCGAATACTACTATCAACAATTATCAAAAGACTATAAAAGCGACATCCTTTCCTTTAACGTCCTTGGACAATCAGTCATTGTGCTTAATAGTGTGTCCAGCGCTATCGATCTGCTCGACAAGCGCGGAGCGAACTACTGCGACCGACCCCGCTTTGTCTTATTTGAAGTCATGGGTTGGGGTATGACCCTAACCTTTCTCCGGTGGGGAGCAAAGTTTCGGATGCATAGGAGGGTTTTGCAGAAAGCTTTTCAGAAGAGTGAAATTGTCCAGTACCGGTCACTGCAAGAGAAGGAGGCTAGAACATTGATCGAAGGCATCACTAACAGGCCCGGAAATTGGGAACGCCTCTTGCGGAGGTTTGCTACGGCTATTGTCATGGGCATCGGATTCGGTGTTCCGATCAACGACGACAAGGACCCGTTTATACAGATGGCTGTCGACGCATCCTATGCTCTCGGACATGGGGGTGCGCCTGCAGGGACCCTTGTGGACTTTTTCCCTATTCTTAAGACTTTGCCTAGTTGGCTTGTCCGCGATAAAAGTCTTAAATTTGCACGAGATTGGAGATGGGCAATTCGCCAAATCCATGAGGCGCCGTATGCTGTTGGGGAGAAGCAGTCTATGCAAGCTTCACTAGTGCGGACATTATTAAGCGATAGACAGAAGAAGCTGGACAAGGGTGAGCCTGAGTTCACTATCGAAGACATTAAAGGTGCTGCAGGAGCAGTCTATGCAGCTGGTCAAGACACAACATGGAGTACTCTAGTAGTGTTCATTCTTAACATGGTTCTCTACCCTGATATCCAAGAAAAAGCACGGACGGAGATTGACACAGTTATTAGACCGGGAAGTCGGATGCCCGCTTTTACGGATCGACCGAATCTACCTTACATTGATCATATAGTACAAGAAACTCTCCGCTGGTGTCCAGTATCTCCGCTCGGCGTGCCACATAGAAGCATCGCAGACGACACATACATGGGTTACTTTATCCCGGCAGGGTCATTTGTCTACGCAAATGCAAGAGCAATGACCCATGATGAACGGCTTTACTATAATCCCAACGCCTTTGATCCTGATCGCTATATCCCACAATCAGATGGTGGACGCGGGGAACCCTTTCCAAAAGGTCAATTTGGCTTTGGTCGTCGCATTTGTGTAGGTCAGCATTTGGCAGAAGCTAGCGTTTGGATTGTCATTGCAAGCCTTCTCTCTACTATTCGCATTGAGAAATGGAGAGACCCTCTTACTGGAGAAGAGGAGACGCCCAGGATTGAGTTGACCAATGGCCTAACCAGCCATCCAAAGTCGTTTAAATGTATCATGATTCCCAGGCCGGAAAGCCTTGGTGCGCTTAGACATTAAGACTGGTAAGAATCAAAAGCCTGCTTCATATTATAAGTTTACTTGTGCCTGCAGTCTACCTGATTCATGTAGTTGCAAAAGCATAACTTCCAAGCAAACGATAGATAGTCCATGGATCTGCAATGCCCTTGTTACATGGCTGTGATTCCATTCTGATAACTCGTGATTCATCTGGCCTGTGCACAAAGTTAGCATTGATGCTCGCAGAACACAGAGATACAACATCAAATGCTGGTTGCGCGCCGCACGCACAATCTCAACGCCCCATACTTGCTCGACGGGGACGTACGTACCATGGCTTGTGGCAATCACCTTCGTTTCCTTGTTCCCGCAGAATCGTAAGGACTATGGAGGCTTCTCTAATGCAGAAGTGTTCCGATATGTGTTCAAGTTGCTTTAAAGTCCATTCTCGAGCCGTTTGAGGACAATTCCGAGACCAAGCTACAATATAAAGCGCGTGAATGAGAATGTAGACGTCGAGAATGTGCGATATAGTATGTGTATGCTGGGTGGGCAAAGAATCTTTGGGGAGCTTATGACGAGCGGCGAATTCGCAATTCGTCATTTGTGGCACAGAGGCAAGGATTTCGCGGATCATAGATGTGATCGTGAGTTTTGCGCGTTCTGCGATTCTGGCAGCATTTTCCGATACACGTGATGAGCCCTCTACAATTTGTTCACAGAGCTGAATCCGAATTACGCGTAAAACGTTCCACATTTGCGTGATTGTTCGGTCCGGATACACATCGTAAAGAGGGAAGAAACCATCTGGAACAATTCGTCGTGGGTCGTGACCAGAGATGAATTTTCTTTCGTACCTCCAGAGAGGCCCACCTTTCAGTGATATCTCTTCTAGCTTCTTATCAAGTTCCAAGCTCTTTGCGCAAAACTCAGGTCGAAAGAATAGCCTGTCAGCCTCTAAATCGGTGATTTCTAATATAGCGTTGCTTAACTCCCACTTGGGACACGACGTGTCAACGAATTGTGCCACATGTTTTCTGATTTCTCGGACGCTTTCGGGTATCGGACTACCAGTGCTCAGCGCATATATAGTAGCGTTGCATGCGAGGCCAATCAAAGCTGCCAATTCTGCTTCTTTCTGGAATTGCTCAACGCCTCGTATCCTAACAAGCGCAAGCGCGGCTTTCACATGCGCGTAACTATCGGTACTTGATGTCGTGATCTTCTCAAAAAGATCTAACACGAGAGTAGTCTGGAATGTGGAAGGTCTCCCAGCAATAGCTGGATCAGGCAATGCCTCGTTGAGTTTTTTCAAGGCGGCCCCATACTTTCTCCGACCTAGTTCTCTTGCTTTTATGGAGCAGACTCTATGCGACAGAAAAGCTAGGCTGACTGCGTCGATGCTCAGTCCTAAATGGTCGGGCGCAGCTTGCGGGTCTTGGTATGCTTTCAAAAAGTCCCAAGTTCGGCTAAAGTCCGCAACATAATACGAGAAAAACATACTTCGCCCTATGACAAGGAGATCTTGTGGGAGATGCGTAAAACCTGAGGGTGCTCCAAGTTGCTGCCCCTCATGCATAGTTTTCGTTCGATTCAATACTTTGTACCGCACATATTCGGATTGGTTATGAATGCGGATAGTCTTCGTCTCGCGATATCCTTTACATGCCGTGCTGGAGCGCACACAAGAGCTACAACTCGGTCGTTGGAGATCACACTGAACTCATTAACCTTGGTGGGCAAACACACGGAGCCATCGGGAGAATATACTCGTAACCTCCTATCCCTGCATCTTTGGCAGGCTTTTGAAAGTCTGCCTCGGTGTATGTGCACACCGCTTGACGAATCCGACATAGTTCCAATTCGGTTCCCCCTCACTTTGAGACGATCGTTGAATGCGGTGAAGTAAAGAACCAGCCTGCCAGTGCAGTGATGGTTGCCTGCATGAAACGTCATTCGTAGGGATGGCGCTAATCTTAATGGGGCAAGCATTTCGGTCTGGCAAATCAAACGTTCTTTTGAACCAATGAGGTGTCCCCATCCTCGGACCTTCCGGACTTTGTGTATAGAATACCTTTTAACTCCTAGTCATTGCCAATAACTTCTTTGGGAATGCATAACGTTGCTTACTTCGTTATTTCATGTGTAGGGAAAAGCAGAAAACATTTGTGGTTGCGTGACATATAAAAGGACTTAGAGTCAGGCGATGAGAGTGTAATCATTCCATACTGCGATCTTCCCGCTACGTTGCACTTTTTCGTTCAAATCAGACATGCCTTTCCCTTATAAACACGTACTTCTCATCGGAGCAACATCCGGAATTGGCAGAGCCATGGCAGACCGCTTCATCGCTGAAGGGGTGAAAGTTACGGCTGTGGGTCGACGACAGGAACGCCTTGACGATTTCGTGTCAAGTCATGGTAGCGAGAGAGCATCAGGTTTCGCTTTCGACATCGGCGATCTGGATAAGATACCAATCTTTGCGGAGGTGTAAGATACTATGTATAGATGCCCCTCTCATAGCTTGGAGCTAATGGATCTAGCGTTCTAGAGATGCACCATTCAATCGACTGCGTCCTTCTCAACGCGGCAATGGTGCAACGTTTTGACTTCTCGAAACCCGACTCGGTCAGCCTCGAAGTTTTCAACCGAGAAATGAACGTCAATTTTACCTCCTTCGTGGCTTTGACTCACGCGTTTCTTCCGCATTTACTCGCTTGCAACGCGCCCTCCAATTTAATCTACACTGGTTCACAGATCAGCCTTGTTCCCACCTTTGTCATGCCAGCCTACTCCGCATCCAAGGCCGCTCTAGATGCATTCATCATGTGCTTACGAGAGCAGCTGCGAAGTACACACGTTCAGGTTACGCACATTAGCCCCGGCCCTGTACAAACAGACCTAGGTGGCAATGAAACGGGGCATGAGTCGGGTGAGAAATTCGGGATGTCTATGAACGATTTCGTGGATGAGACATGTGCAGGACTACTCAAGGGAGAAGCAGACATCTTTCCGGGATGTGTAGGTGCATCTACTAAGGAGCAATTTATGGACATTGCGGAAAAGAGGATTGAAGCATTTTCAAGGTTATCTGAGCTTATATACAAAGCTTCCTAGGATATTAGCAATCATGCCAGCGATATAGGATATCTGCTTTAGATACCTTCTCCCTCTATTTGTCTCCACGTCCATAGCTGTTTAAAGAAGTATCTCAATATCGTAATCTAGATCACTGTCTGCACGTAAATCGATGCATATATGCAAATGTGCAAGTTATATATAAGAACCGGTAACGGTGGGACATGCAAAGCATCCATAACCTGCGAGGATGGTACAAGACCTTTTGAAAACCATGTAGTCATTCATCATTGACCCTCTCTAGGCACGCCTATTCCTCGAGCACAAAGTACCTGCAAGGAGTCGCTTGACTACTCGTGACTACTTATTCTACTTACCCTAATCTGGCCTCTGAACAGGTCGAATTGCATGCTACAGCGTGGAAATGACCAGCATTTCACTTCTTGGTACAGTAAAGGCGTCGTAGTCACTGTTGCAAGATGAAATAGCAAATCAATACGTCGATAACAAAGGCGAGGGACTGGATGGAGTACTAACATCCATCCCTACACAACTGGTCCATGGTCGCAATTTGGCCCCATATGGTCGTGGAAATTGTCCTCTTTGTCCTTCACATATGCCAGTTTAGAGAGAGAACTCCTGCCAATTATCAATATACTTTAGCTGGCGCTAGGTTAGAAAGGCCTTCGCCTTCGCCTTCGCCATCCCTTTGCATGAAGTTGATGCTGAAGTCTTCAATGCGAGTATCTGTGAAATACTAGCGACCTCCTAGATCTATATAAGTATATGTGATGTTCAAAGGTATATCTGGCTTCATACTGACATAACACGCGTTCCAACCGGCACCGTCTAAATTGTAGTCTTTCGCAAATCGATTGAACATTACGTTCCCGCCATGACTTTTTTCTCTTGAAACTGAGATAATACCATCAAAGCCGGTGCGCAAGAGAACTCTTTGTAAGATTACAATAAAAAAGCATTGTAGAATCCCGTGGTCTATTCTCTCATTGGTGGAGCAGTCCAACCAGATTCTCCGAAACTCAGAGGGAACGTTTTGCTACCTGTACCTGCGGGGTATCTAGCCCCTGTTCCTCGTACCCATGCTAGAGAACAAGGCAAGCTTGATCATTTAAGTGGGTGAGCCTCTTTTATCGAATATAGGTAATGATGATCCGAATAAAGTGTCGTGAGCGCGTCAATGTAGAACTTGAAATTTCTGATCGCGATACTCAATAAATTGTTCAAACAAGATATATACTAAAAGAATGTAAGATATATACAAGAAGTTCCCTAGATCGTGAGACTACGGGGAGGCACGTGCCCAAGCACGACAAATAGACGTTTGATCCATGCTCTAGATCTTGCCAACGCCAGCCGTGGATGATACGCCTGAACTAGCAGTGCTGGCGGCAGCGATCGATTTGCCCTTGAAATTTGTGAGGAAGGCAGTATCAGTTCCGCCAAGTGTGCCGCTGCTTCCAAAGGCGTTCAATTGGCAAGTGTGGCCGAGATAAGAGCTGCAGACTGCGTTCGCACTCGTTGATGGTGATCCAAAGAATTGCCCGAGATTCTCCAGCAATGGCGTAACGACATTCTGGAACACATTGCCCTCTGCAACGACCATTCCTCCCGCACCGTTGTCAAAAGCATGACCCGAGTTTGCGTACCAGTAGTTGTTGACAGCATGAACGAGGCTGTTACCACCAATCTTCGGGCTACGACCGCTAGTGTGATGGATGTAATTACCCTTCATGGTGATCAGATCAGAGGAACCTGTGAGATAGATAGCCCAATAATGGTGGCCATCGCATGTCGCAGACCAGCTCGTCTGGCCGTCAAACTCGTTATTGGATAAGGTGACACGATTCGAAGCTCCATTACCGGCCACAAACATTTGACGGCCAATCAAGGAAAACTTGCAGTGATCTGCTATTATAAGCAAGGGCTCAGAGATAGTAGACACAATACATACCAATCCAAACCTGATCGGATCCATCCACAGCAATGGCATCACCACCCCAAATGTACTGCGGGTTGAGCTCCGTAATGTGGATGTTTTGGATGATGACATTCTTCGCGCCATTGGCAATGCGCAGTCCTTTTCCGCGAATCACGCCTTTTGACCCGACACCGATGAGAGACTTGTTAGAACCAACAGTGATGCCACTGACACCGGCAGTGTCATATGTAACGGTGATACTCGTTGCACCAGCTCCGGCGTTGCCATTAGTACACCAGCTGGCTTGGTTGATAGCATCCTGGCCACCATTTCCGGGGCACTTGTTGGAGGCTGGCCGGCAGCCGGTTTCCGTCTTGGTGCCTTCTGTGCCCTTGAAGTTGAATTCCTTGTCAAGTACGATACAGCGGGCGGTGCTATCGCCGAGCCACGTCTTCAACTGAGCAACGCTGGATGGTACTGCGCACGCTGCGCTGCCACCTCCTGTAGTGCCAGTAGCGAAGCCCTCAGGCTTACCGACCACTGCATAAGTTGCTCTTTCACCGAGCACAGCGGCGTTTGCAGAGATGGCACTCCCGAGTGCTAGGATAGTAAACTTCATAGTGAATCAAGTGAATGGACGCTCAGCGAGCTGAATTAGCTAAAACGACTGCTTTAAAAGCTTAAAGAATGTAGTGAAAGAGAGGGGCAATTATTCCGCAATATGGATTTTTTCCGTCAAGGGAATCACTGGCATCTTATGTGGGCGTCAAATTGGTGTTGAAGTCTTTGTCCATAATTAATCCGTCCTTTGGCAGCCTGCGCAATCTTGATCCGGTGGCGACCATCGTGATTACAGGGGGCGAGGTAAGATAGCGGTTAGCGGAATAACATATAATGCTTTGTTAGCGGGCGGGCGTGATAGCTACTAGTGACCGGTGTTTCGGAAACGCCTAGATTCGGGCCAGTCACCAAAAGGGAACTCGCCGAAATGTTCTGGCCGGCCGCTACATGTCAACCGAGGAAGCCATTTTTTTGAGCGAAGGCAAAGATTTTTCTACTCAAATTTCGCAGTAAACGTATATCTACAGCCAGGGGACGTGTGCGTTCGGGATTAAGGTTAGACTTTGCTTCGAGTTGTACCGGGGCTCATAGATTCTCTACCTAGTAAGTAAGCATCAATCTGTTGCAACTAGTGCCTAGCCTGTCAGGTGCCAAAAACTGCATAGGGAAGGAGACTGAAAATCTACAAAGGCATCAAGGAGACGTCCAACAAAAAGGTTTCAAGCTTTCAATCGTGCTTAACATTCACCGCAATTGTATCGTGCACGGCTATAGGCGAAATAGATCTTTCAAGTAGAGACCATCAGGTCTGGACTCAAGAGTCTAAGACGATAGATCCGGGATTAGCAGCAAGATCGATTGAAGATCAGTCGACATATATAAGGTGGCACGCTCCTATTAAAGGATCAAGTATGATACTCGTGAATAGGAATGTCTGATTCCTCATTTCACAACGACACGTGACTAGATTACTTAAAACGCTGCTGATTGAACGACGCGATACGAGCCCTTACAAAACATCGCTGCATATCTTCAAATTCTGCTAACCCCAATCTTCAGTCACTCTTCACCGTTGCTGAACGCCGCAGCACAGGCCAGTGCGGCGTTGCACACAAGACCGGGGTCGCGAGCCTCGTCAGCCAATTGCGAACAGGAATCTGCCTACCTGGTTACCAATGACAAGCCAGGTTAACAGCGAGGCAGAAAGCATCTGAACATGCTTCGCCACCGGATCTCAAAAGACCAGGCAGCTCCCATATACAAAAGCAACCGCATAGCTCTGTTCTCCTCGACAAGCCGCGGTAAATGTTGAAGAAATAATCTCACAGACACCGATCAAAATCATCCCGTCTACGCGCATTTATTAATTTTTTTTGTTATTTTAAGAGGTCTCCAGCGGACGTGTCTTCCCCCTATGCGCCTCTTACATTTCAATGACGATGCTTCCGACCGCGATAGAGTCACCTTAACAGAGTTTTCCGGTGACAACATCCCGCGGTATGCAGTTCTCTCGCATATGTGGGGGGCGGAAGAAGAAGAAGTCAGCTTCACGGATATGATGGAAAACACTGGCCAGCATAAGTCAGGCTATGATAAAATTCGCTTCTGCGGTGAGAAAGCGAATGAGCAACTCCAATACTTCTGGCTGGACACTTGCTGCATCGACAAATCGAATAACTTGGAGCTCCAAGATGCAATCAATGCAATGTTTCACTGGTACCGACAAGCCGCTATCTGCTATGTATATCTCTCGGACGTATCGAGAGAGGGTTCTGACTTCAGCTGTGCGTCTTGGGAGAGGAGCAGATGGTTCACGCGAGGATGGACTCTCCAAGAGCTTCTGGCTCCAAAGACAGTCGAATTCTTCTCTGCTGATGGCGAATACCTTGGAAATCGACAGTCGCAAGCACCGAGGCTCTATAAAGCTACCAGGATTCATGGTCAAGCCCTTCATGGACGTGCTGTGTCTGATTTCAGCATCAAGGAGCGCTTGCGGTGGGCCGAACGTCGCAACACGACACGCGAGGAAGATACGGCGTACTGTCTCCTCGGTCTATTTGGCATAGAGATGCCTCTTGCCTATGGCGAGGGCCGTCAGCATGCATTGATGCGGCTTCAAGAGCGTATCATCGAGTCGCAGAGTTCTAAAGGCTACATTAAACCAGTTGTGCGGTCGATCACCAGATTTATTCGTGGCCGATCCGACAAGCCCTTAGGTAAGATGCAAATTGAATCTCATGAAGCAGAAGTAGGCCATCCATTTATCTCAGTTGACTATTCGCCAGTACTTATGCCTGCCTTTGAGCGCCTCAACACTTCTACGGACCAGTACTGGAGTTACTCGTTCGAGGCGTGGAGGGACTCTGAGGTACGTTAGTTTTCGACAGTAAATGAACTGGGATTCTAATTTATTGTAGCTCGAAACTATGCTGGCTGAACCCGAATATCCTTCTCCTCCAAGCTACCCAGTTGGAATACCGGTGTGATTATGAGGACCGCACCGTCTTTCCAAACTTGAATTTTATTCCATTGAAGATCTATATAGTATTTATGAAATGATAGGGTTGTTTTCTGTCCGTAGTTTCGCACTCCTACCTTTTATTTAATCAATGAATCAAATACCTACCAATCCTGATTATCCTACTCGAAGTCCATGACAATGAGTCGAAATCTTGTGCACACGTATTCCCTATGCCCTTTAGACGGTATGCTGATACGAAAATTAAAATTAGCTTACAATTTCCGGAGCAGTCCATCTGTATGCCTCCCTTCGCGGCATAAATACCGTTCTAGCGCTCAGAGAGGTTATCGCCCCATCTAAGGGTATATCAGGAAAGTCAGGGTCTTGATTCGACACATCAAAATGCTGTTATTCAGTGCTCTACTAGTACAAATCTTGGTAAACGACTACTAGATCAATACCCACGTAAAGGAACATTTTCTTCGCAACCAATACGAACTCAACACCCGGAAGCGGACTCGTTGCCCAAATGAACCTGCTAGTGCAGAAGTGACGTTGGCTCCGAGAGAAATTCGAATGCATAGAATTGTCACATCACCACTCCTATAAGACACATGGAGAGCTATTTCATCAACAAGACCTCATTACGTCATTCTAGAACTTTCGGTATTTTTCTAGAGGATAGCTCCTTAACGGAGAGATATAGGAGCAACTCGCGGAGGAGAGCGAATATTAGAGTATTTTTAACTAAATTAATTGTGTCGTCATGCGTCTTTCTTTATCGGCTGTTGAGCAGCTTAAGATTCTCGCTACATCATTGTAATAGTGTTTTGAGTTGGTGGCCTTTTCCGACTCTAATTTTCAAGCGGCCAGTGGCGATTCAATACCCTCACGCGATTGCGGACGTGACATCGATTTTGCCCGCAGCGGTTCCTGATCTGCCCGAGCCGCTGCTGAAATCCCAATCGAACTCCTTGGTTCCAAAAACAGTGACCGTCTCACCCCAAAGCCCTACAGTTTGTTGCAATGTAACGTTGGAGATGGTGTTTGCCATGCCTGTGTATTGACCTGCGTTAGCCATTGCCTTGTCTCCGAGGAGAATCGTAAACTTACGAACGCCTCCGAAGTCATACTCGAAGCTAGGGTCGCTGCAGCTCGCGGTCTCTGTCTTGGTAGACGGATCGTACAGGTATTTACAGGTCACTTCGATTGCATCAGCGAGCTCGCTGTTGTGATATGTAGCGTCGACGCTGTAGGAAGTGTAGCCGCTGGCAGGAAAGCTGACGCTGCCTTCGAAGTCCCAGTAACCATAATCGGCCCGTGATGCGATGGCCTTAGCGGAAGCCGCGGCAGCGAAAAAGAGTATTGAGGAAGTAGTGAAACGCATTATGATTCCTGAAAAATTATGTTCTTGGTGGTATGGTAGCGACCGAATGAATTTACTAATATCCAAAGTAAAAGCTGAGTTGTCGTGAATGGCTGATGGAAAGACGTACGTTTATATACGTCGCGCAGCGTTGAGATGATCTACATTGAAACAATAGCGCTATTGACGGGTCCAATCCTCCGGGATGGCGCATCCTAAATTTACTCTGCACGATGCCACGCGAATGCGCTACAGTAACATAACGGTTAAAACGGCATTGCGCCGAACGTTTTTAGCGAATCTTGGCCCCGGAAACGGAACCAAAACAGTGCTGCTATGATTTCCATTATAGAGAGTTGGGCTCCGCAAAAGGTACTTAGCTAGAGACAATGCGGAGCGAGTCGCACGGAATTGTATATGTCTTCGGGGTCCATCCTGATGAATACAGAAATCAGTATTGTACCCTATCCCTCGTCAACCACCTGTTGATCTGCGCAAATGTGTTCTGACCTGCCCAGGAAGATCATCGCTTGCGCTCCTGATCAATAAAGCTAGTTAATCCGTGCTTGTCGCTATGAACAAAAGCTCAATGTCTAGCATGCATATCCCTGTGGATCTACCTATCTATAGATCAAAACAAAACAGATGAACCGATGGCATCATATAATCAATTGGAATTTTTTTTCACAAACAATCGAACGCTTTTCATCTTCGTTGTGATTTCATGCCTAGTGAAATTATCAAGATCTTGCGAGACTCTTGAGATGCAAGAAATCTTCTAGGGATGACGCTCGATTACATTGCAGTCGCGAATGCATTAGTCTGCTTCAACTAGCTTAAATAGTTCCTGTAGACGAAGACAAAGCAGTTTGTCTAGAGATTGCTCGAAACAAATAGTATTTCCTACCATCTAGATAACGTATATTTCGACTAGATCGAGTCTTGAAGGGAAAAGGCAATGCATTAAGTATATGAATTTTCGAAGTAGCACGACATTGAAGTGTAAAGTTGACAATACCATCACCATTAGACCAATAAGTTTTTCAATGTGATAGTAAATTTGCTTGCACTATATAATGGCCAACCCCTTAGTTTACCGTGATTTTTTGACCATATGCTTGTTTGTCATGCGCTGCCAAAACCATCAGTCCATCTCCAAGGTTCGTGATGCCACCCCAAGTTCCGTTCCGCATAACGGTAGTCGGTTTGCTCCAAGACTTGCCCTTGTCCGTGCTGGTGATGACCTTCATGTCCGTCCCTGGACCGGGATACACACCTCCCTTGGGGTCATCCTGATCCGTCATGAAGCTGACCACGAGCGTGCCCTTGAAGTTGGCGATACCAGGTCCCCCAGCCACTCTTTTCGGCGTGGTTGTCTCAGGGTCGAAGATGAGACGGCGGTGTCCCCAGCTCTTGCCTCCGTCCGATGACGTTGTAGCCCAGACCTTGAGATAGGGCTTCTTTTCATTGGTCTCGTAGACCATGATTAGATTTTTACCGTCATCGTCGAGCGCGGCGATGTTCACCATTCCGTCGCGTTGATTTAGAGAGGCACCCGTCATCGTTTGCATTTTGCCCCACGTCTTTCCGCCATTGGTCGATATCTTCTTCACCGTATCTTGATCAGATGTATTCAATTCACGTGACCAATAGACTTCCAGATTATCCTCGATCGAATTTAACAAGAACGGCTCCCAGTCACCCTTTATCACTCCTGCGGTCGGAGTCTCACTGACGATTGAACTCAACACGTTCCAAGACTTGCCGCTATTTTTGCTGAAACTCACATCTAGATTGAGATGTGTAATGACCCCAGCCTCGTTGCGAATATGCCGCCGATATGCGCAGAGAATGTCTCCTGACGTCTTTTGAAACAAAAAAGCGTTGTTTTCATCAGTTCTCGTATGCGCAGCGAGAACCGTTGTCGCATTTTCCCAGCTTGCGCCTTTATTATGGCTCGCTCGGACCAAGATGCCTTTGCCTGGTGAACTATATGATGCGAGAAGTGTCCCATCGTGGGTCAAAATCGCACGAGGGTAGCCGCCGCCTTGATCGCCGCTAATATTGATAAGATCACCATCAAGTTTAACAACAGGACTGGTGTCTCGTCGGGGCAGAGCTAATGCGGCGTGTGATTGTAGAATAGTCGCTAAGAGAGCGGCACCCGCCGTAATTGCCCGTGGGTACATCATACCGAGTGTGTAGTGCGTTGAACAAAGTCTTCTAAAAAAAAACAAGTATACTTTGGATATAATGCGAGGGCCGTATGTCGACGACTCCTTTTGAGGCCCAAAGCACCATTTTAATATAAAACGGAATTATATGTTTCTAAGTCGGGAAGATAGGCCACCCTCAGGACGATCGGCAGTTCTCGCAACATATGCGCCAAATACAGCCCCATTTCACGACTACCTGACATCATGTGTCGCATGTCAGATGTTTCGGCCAACAGCGATCGTATTTCGGGGCACAGCCTTGTGTATCCACGTTAGGTTTTCACGCCTATTTGCCAAATAGAGGTTAACGCACACGACGATCGGCCATCGTATTCACTGATGATAGACTTTCGCATCTATTTTTGCAATTATGAT
This sequence comes from Periconia sp. TS-2, assembly GCA_030378425.1. NCBI lineage: Eukaryota > Fungi > Ascomycota > Dothideomycetes > Pleosporales > Periconiaceae > Periconia > Periconia sp. TS-2. Next base: position 168,868 of record JASNQO010000041.1, on the reverse strand, counting down.
CTAGATGCACAGTTTGAATTGACCTATAACGTGCTTTTCGGTAGAGTAGCGCTTCGTCTACTCGCAACGTTTTGTATAAGCGAATTCGCGGAATACGAGCTTGGAGCGCGTCGTTAAATTAGTGTGAAGCCTTGCGAGAACCACAACTGTTCATGGTCAGTATTCATCGTGCCCATGGAAATGACAATCTAGAGCGTCATAGTTCGGAAATGTGCACAAAGATGATTCCAACACGTATTGATTGTGTTCCTATACAATAAAAACTTGAAGAGTTCTATGCTTTCTCTGGGCGGACTTTGCCCTTCTTACTCCTCTTCCTCTTCTTCCCTTCACTGCCACGGATATTGATACCCTCATCTGCCTGGCTCTTTTGAATGTCCTCAATCGCAGATAGAGCATCATCACCCAAAATGGCTTCAAAACCTCCTTTGGGACCTTCCGGATCACCAAATGTATCCGTTCTCCATTGCCTGAGCCTTGCCTTTTTGCTTAAATGCTTCTTATCCTTCTTCTTCTTGACAGGGTCGCGGAAAGCAGCCAACTTCTTCAGGCCGGCAAACTCATTCAGTTGCTTGTCGCTGGCAAGAAGGATGTCTCGAGATGTCATGCCGAATGTGGTGGGAGAGGTCTCCCGGTAGCGGAAACGACTAGGCGTTTTGGACTTGGAGGATGCGAGGGCGGTTTCGTACTGTAGACTATCATCGACGAGACTCTCAATCAGGCGACGATCACGGCGTGCAGCACTTTTCGCATCAGCACGTTCCTTCTTGCGCTGCTTTGATGACTTCTTAGATCCGGACTCGCCGTCATCTTCGTCCTGTTGTACTGTGACATGGGCTTCATCATCTGAAGACAGAGTAAAGGCTGGTTGTTCATTTCCGTCATCTTGAAAATCGGGTACGAGATCTTTGATGTCAATATCGTCGTCCCACTTGGGTTTCTTCGGATGTTTCCTTTTATGGCGCGAGCCGTCGTCTTCACTTTCAGATTCAACCTCGTTGTCATCGTAATAAGCATCGCCAAATCGCTTCCGCATCTCTTCATCCCATTGTTTGTCTGACCAGTCGGCTTCTAATACATTCTTCCACTCAGAGACGTTGAAATCCCGCCCTTTCAAGCCTCCAGCATCGCGGATCTTGCTGACCTTCTGCTCCATCTCTTCGATCTTGAGTTTGCGTAGCCGTGCAAGATCTTCTTCTCGTTCTTTTCTCTCCGCTTCTCGTTTTGCCCTTGCTGCTTCACGGGCTTTGCGTCGATTGTTGGGCTCGTCTCGGCGCACAGTGGTCTTAGCTACGGCATCACGCGCATACGTGACGAGCTTTTCGTTCGCGGTGGTGGTGTCTTCAAAGAACATGTTGTAGGAATTCTCCCATTCGTCAGCAGCCGCTTCATCATCCTCATCGTCAGACTCGAGCGGCTGGAAGCTGGAGCTCGTCTTGGGTACCCAGGCACGGGCAGCCATGAAGTTGGAGAGAAATGTTTCGGGATCCTTGTCGGCATTCTCTATATCTTGCAGAGTGATGTTGGCGGACTCTTCGCTGGGAGGCTCTGGTCGAGACTTTGCAACCAAGAAGTCATCTTGGTCATCATCGGAGGCTTCAGCGTTGAGCTCTTTGACGAGATTCTGGCGGGCCTGCTCCTGCTCTTGGGCATACGTAGGGCGTGGAGCGGAATCATCCACGTCGTCAAACTTCCCCTCAAGAAGGTTCTTGGTGTGGTACTGCTTCAATGTAAGGGCATCTTCTTTATGGGTGGTCGTTGCCGGTGTTGCGCCTATCGCCTCTTCCGGGCGGTAGAAGGTGGCGGTCGAGTCGTATATACGTGGGTCTTTGGAGCGGAGGGCTTGTAGGGTGGCAGAAATATCTTGGTCGAGGGCCTCGGTAGCAAATTCACCCTCGTCATCCTCCTCAACACCTTCTTCGGAGTCTTCTGAATCCTCGTCTGCGCCCTGCAAAGCCTTGGACTTGCCGTACTTGTCTTCCACTGGGAAATGTCAGCAAAAGCCATGCGTGATTGCAGAGAGCGGGCCATACGTCTATGTTTCTCTTCGCGCTTCTTGTTGTGCTCGAAGCGGCGAGCGTATTCAGCATTCACCGTCAGCGCAACGCCGCCGTCGAGGTCGTTGGCCGTCTCGTCGTCGCTGTCGTCGAGGAGCCTTGCTCGCTTGGCGGGTCGCTCATCGCTGCCATTTGCAGGGCGCTGTGTCCTCCCGTGTGCCATTGCTGGTTCCGCGTGAATTGTTTTCTTTTCCTAGCCGGCGCAAATCTGAGAATCCATCACCACTCGCCAGAAAAAAAGAGCCGGAGGGCCAAGAGTTCGCCCTCGGGACGGAGAATTGGGTTTTTCCGGGGCGGGAGCTGACGTCGCGTCGATCTTCCCTGCGACAGCTCGGCGGCGGCGTCAGCGAAGCTCGACGGGCGTCCAACATCCTTCCGCCATGTACCATAGCCTCAATGCATAACCACACCTGTCCCTCCCGCTGCATATCGCGTCCTTGATTTAGTACTCGCGTTGCAAAACGACCATCATGGCCGAGCAACCTGCGCAGCAGCAGTCGCAGCAACAGCCGCCCGCGCTCGAGCCCGTTGCGAAGCCGCTGGCTCTCATGTATATGCCAATGTCTCCTCCAACCTCCTCAATGCCTCTAATGCAGATACAGTCCCGTCGTGATCAAAGAAGCTGCCCTCGACTCGCCCACCTTCCGCGCGACCGCCGTCCACTTCAGCGACCAAATAGATCTCATCGAACGATGGCTCGACAGCTACACGAGAGCCGTTTCGAAGCTGGCCGTGGAAATGAACGCTCTCCAATCCCTCGTCGACGGCTATATTCAAGCCTCACATCCACCGCTGCAGCTCTCCGAAGCCGTTCTCGACCATGACTATACCGTTCTAGCCCTCAAGCGCTTCGGCGAAGGTGCACGCGAGTTTTGGAACAACACTCTACGTGGCATGAAGCGCGCAGAATCCACCGTGTGCGATCCTATTCGCGCCTTCATGCAAAATGATCTACGCATGCTAAAGGACGCGCGCAAGAACCTCGATGCTACACAACGGACTTTCGACGCTGCCATCGCGCGCTACGCAGGCCAGGCAAAGACAAAGGAGCCCTCGTCACTGCGCGAAGACGCTTTCCAGCTCCACGAGGCACGCAGAGCTTACCTTAAGGCGAGCATGGACTTTTGTGTCATGGCCCCACAGGTGAGGGTCACACTGGACAAGATTCTAGTCAAGGTCATCACCGAGCAGTGGCGCGAAATGAGGACCGCCCGGGACTCTTCAGCTAAGGCCTTTGCTGGCTGGAGTGTGGACGTGGACCGCGTGCGCGGCTGGAGCAAGGAGATGGAGAACGGCGAGCGCGTTTTCAAGCGCGAACTCCATCTTGCCAGGCAGCAGGTTGAAAACAGCGCCGAGCTTGCTGCCCGGCCTTCGCGAGATCTCGACGACTATGCAGCATCGACTGTTCCCTATCTGGGCACGCAAGCCGCCTCGTCGGCTAACCTTCATTCGCCAGCTAAGCCCGACCCGGCAAATGAAAAGGCGGAAAAGCAGGGCTGGCTCTTCCAGCGCACCATCACCGGGAAGCCTGCAAGGACATATTGGGTGCGCAGGTGGTTTTTCGTAAAAAATGGCATCTTTGGTTGGCTAACCCAGGGCACCCGTTCGGGCGCTGTCGAGGAGTCTGAAAAAATTGGCGTGCTACTCTGTGGTATCCGTCCGGCGCTTCTGGAAGAACGCCGCTTCTGCTTCGAGGTCAAGACCAAGGACACTACTATCCTCCTCCAGGCCGACACTCAGACCGACCTTACCGAGTGGATTTCTTCCTTTGAGGTAGCCAAGCGGAAAGCGCTTGAAGACACCTCGAAAGACGCCAGTGCTCCCGGCACTGTTGATGCAGCCTTCTCTATCAGCCCTCCTGTAGCTCCCGAATTCGCTGCTAAAACATCTGAAGGCCATGCAGCTCACGCAAGTGATGATATTGGCACCGTTGATCGTGCCGAGACACTGGCCATCCCCGCCGCGGATGGCCTGGTAACCCGAGGCAGTTTTGATGTCACGCGTCGCAGCACTGCCTTTGACCGAGAGGGAGAGGGCAGCAAGCGCGACCATGCCGCCAGGATCATGGAGAAGCTAGATCTGACTCGGAAATCTACAGTAGGCCCTCAGCTGAGTGGAAGCAACCCCTCTTCCGCATCTGGTGGCATTGCTAGTCTCATTTCCGCGAGTCTCGCTTCTGCAAGTCATAACATTGTTCAGGTTGGACAGATCGCTGCGCCTGCACCCGGTCTTCCAGATACTCGCCTCGTCATGGGACAGACGCTTCCTCCTAGCAGCCTTGCGCCCTCGACGTTAGCCAATCCTCCCGCTCCCACCAATCTCAGCAAGGCTGCCGTTGCAGTGAGCGGCGAACGGGGCCTGGGTATAGGCAAATCTGGAAATATGCCAGGAGGTCTTATGGCGAATCTGTGGGGTTCAGTGAATTGGGGATATGTCAATCGCCTCGCCCGCGACGAAGACCCTGCGCTACGTGACCGGAGTCAGTCTGATCCACCCAGTCCAATTGGTCGACCACCGGGTCTTGATCCATTTGACAAGCCTAGCGAGTCGTCATCTGGAACCGCCTCATCGGGCATTACCACCCCAACGACGGCTGCACACCGCAAAACAATGAGCCTCGGAGGCCCTGCGCCTTCGTCTGTGCAAAGACCCAGCCTAGCCACCGAGGACTTCCCGAGCCTCTACCCCGCAACTCTGCGTATGCAGGACGCACAGTTTCGAATCCTCTTTCCCACCGTCCCCCGGTCCGAAAAGGTAGTGCTTGTTTTCCGTGCCGTTTGGAATCCCACAGAGCAACAAGAGTTTCCAGGCCGTGTTTACGTTACAGCCAAGGATATTTACTTTTACAGCAATCATCTTGGTTTAGTGCTTATTACCAGCGTCAGTATGGCATCCATCGATGAAGTCACCGCGGCCCCGGGCAAGGATTGCGACTTCCTCTTCCTCCACTTTAAAGCAGCCGTGCGAGAAGACGGTGCTACCCGCATTACAGTAAAGACATTCCTTGAGCCTCTGAAGCTTCTAAAACATCGCCTTAACTTCCTCGTCCGCAATGCTTCGACTGCAGAACATAATCTTGAGGACATTGTGAAGAGGCTAATCAGAATGGAAGGTAACGATACAGAACACTCGCCAACTGAGGAGGGTTGGGAAGATGTCTCAGTGCACACCCCCATGGATCCCGGCTATGGGGGAAAAGACTTGAAGACCAGCTTGCGCATTGACGGGAATTTGTTTGGTCCGCCCGGAGTCAATATAAACAAAAGTGCGACGAAATTCAAGCTTCCCACTCAACCTGTCGTCTTCGCCCCCCAGGGCATGACCGAAGTTGCAGTAGAGAAAGAATATGAAATTAGCGCTAAAGGTCTATTTCATATACTGTTCGGTGACAAGAGCGCCGTCTTCCAAATGTTGTACCGGGAGAGATGGGCGCAACGCGTAGTCCAGGGGCCTTGGATTACCAGCGACCAAAGCATCCAGCGCCGTGACTTCGAATATGAGGTAGCCCAACCCGGAAAGTCTGGTGCCGTTGTCATCGACGATTATCAGACTATAGAGGTCCTTAACGATCATCTCTGCTACGTCGTTGCAGACCGGAAGACGCCATGGTATTTGCCGGGCCACGATCGCTTTATCCTGTTAAGCAAGATCGTTGTAACTCATGTGTCTAAAGCGCGTTGCAAACTCGCCATCTTCACCAAGGTAGATTGGGCAAGGAATCCGCGATTCGCCAAGAAACTTATTGAACGTCAAGGCCTCCAGGACATGGAGCTAGAAGCCCAGGACCTGGTCGACGTTGTCAATGATCAAGTCGCCCGACTCGGTCATAACAGGAGTACTGGAAAAGTCACCAATATCTTTGGCCAGATCGGTATTGCTACACAAGCTGCACAATTCGCCGCACAGGATATTCCACCGCCAAACCGGCCGCGAAAGTTCAAGTTGCGTCCCCAAACGACCGGCTCGTTTGTTGCTCAGCTTATTGGCAACATCATCGTCAGCGTGTTCTCGACCGTCATGAGTTGGATACTGGCAGCTTTCGCGGCCCTCGGCAAGGTTGTATCTGCGCACAAGATTCTGGTCGCCCTGCTACTCTTCAGTGCCGGTACCAACTTCTTTTATAGCTCCAGAGCATCGTGGCTATGGTGGAGCGAGCGCAATGCGGCGAATTTCATGTCACGCCTTGGAGTTGGACCTTCCACTACGATGGCACGGTCGGTGTACCTCCGCGATCTCGACGAAACCTATTTAGGTATCAACAACACTGCCTTCTCCCCACAGTTACCCATTGCTGTGGACTCCAACAAATGGTATGCCACCCTATCTGACACATCATCGTATATTAACACCAAATTTTAGTCACCAGACCTTCACTTCACTCCTTACAAATCCAGCCTCAAAACCCTCCTCTCCAATACCACCTTCCCTAGCCGCATCCCGTCGCCTTCATCGTACACGGCAAAATCTAGGTTCTCACAGACATGACCTGTTAGTCGCGTTACGTGTCGTAAATCGTATCGAAAAGGAAGTCGTGGAGGCAGAGTATGAAAATTGGCTATTAGATGAGACACACAAGTGTGAGAGAATTAGTATTATGTTAGGAGAAGACGGTAGAAAGGAGAAGAAAGATTTTGAAGAATGGGTAAAGGTGTATTGCGGGGATTGTGAAGCTGCTCGAGCAGCGCTTGGTGTGGGAGAAGCCGGACAGAGGACATTGATATGACATATACCCACGACTTTGGTAAATTAGCGATTATTCTGAGCCTGAACTTTCTACAAGATACCCTATGAAGAGATTATACACCGGTCAAATCTGGTTGTTTTTTTTTGACGATGTACTGGCAATGACCGGCATGAACGTGATTCGTTCTTCACTATTGAGGACATCTATGACCCTGTGGTTGCCATATTCACCTCACGGGCATGCATAGGCTTTCCCGAATCTAACTATTTCCGGGGCCCATACGACAAGGTTTCTTTATTTTTTATTTTTTTTTTTGCTGACCAGAATCATAGTCGAGATTGGAAGTGACTAGATAGCCTTCCTCGGGCCGAAATACAACCAAACTGTCCGTCGTCTCAACAGCGGTTGACAGTTGTTCATGGTGTGCGTTTTCGGAACGTTAATTCACTAGTTACGATTGGCTCAATGATAGCGTATTGAATAAAGTGTCTTGTTGCTACAAACTTGTTCGCTTTACGTTTGCAAGACGCAGTGGCATTCCCAGCTCACCCGTCAATCAAGGACCCTTAGGATACATGAACTGCTGCATCGCCGCCATCATATTGTGACCATCGCAAAACTTCATAAGCAGGTCTTTGCGATGCAGCGCTATCCACCTCGAAACTCGTCCTTATTGCCTGTATCGCGTACAGGGGATGCTTCTAAATTCGAAGACCTTAACAGCAGAGATCATAAGCCTTCGCGACAGAAAACCAACACGGCAGTATTCCAGGCCCGCTCTTCAATGAAAGAAGAGAGTCACAACCCACATAAACACCAGATTTCCACTCTTCTTGAAACTACAAATTTCCCAGGGGTGGACGTCCCAACCCCCGTCAAAGCACAGGGTGATGAAACCACATTGCGCTCAGGACAAACCGCCAGCGAGCTTCATAGTCACCACATACCAACTTACAGTTTACCTACTAGCTCGACTACAGGGATGTCACCACAAAACATCGATCCTGAACGAAGTGCTACTTGTACGGTAACACCCGTGGAGCGCTATGGCCCTGCCGCGTTTCTATTCCAAGACTACATCTCGACAGCCAATATTCCAATATCAGCACTTATGCATCCGTCCGGAAGTCCTGTTCTAGGCCATGAAATTATCGCGACACTTGACGATGATCGAACTTCCAAACCTTCCAATATAGCAAGCGAAGCAGAACATGATTTCGATAATTTGACGATAACTCAAGCCACAAGCAAGCAGACCCACCCGCTCGAGAGTTGGAGTCGGGAAACACCAACAATTAAGGACAAGACGGTGAGGAAGTCAATGTTCACTCCATCAAACACGACTGATAGCTGCGCTGAGTATAATAGTCCTTCACATGCCAGTTCAAGGCTTTCAGCTCGGGAGAAATCATCGCCGGAATATCATTCTGATATGGCAAGCTTGACGCTGGAACAGCCGGTCAAGTCCGGAGGCCCAAGCAAAAGAAATATGCGAGCGACTGAGCCGCGAGAAGGTTGGGGCAATGCTATTAAGAGAAAGCCAGTGGCAACTCAAGATCATTCTCACGTTCTGATCAATGCAACAAAAGAGTGCGCTCCATCAAATAGAGATTCAAGGCTTGACGAACGCCAATCGCAGAGATTAGATCCGCGTCGAATTAGTCTTGTCGTTCCTCCGCTACGTGCGGTACCACCTGAGAACCGAAATTCAACCAAGTCAAAAGGTAGATCAAGCATCGTGGAAGACAATGCTCGCCTGATAGAAACCGAAAACGAACTGCGGGGGAGAGAGAGTACAAGCCCAAAACTTCCGCCAGAAACCATTAGCTGCTTCCAGGAACTTGCCACAAAGGCAGAAAAAGACAAAGTAGGGGAAGAGACGTTGCATGATCTAAGGACATGGCTAGACAAGCTAGCCGATGAGCAACGAAGCCTTTCCCGTGCCCCAGCTTCTCCTCCGTCGGACTCCTTGACCGGAACTCATCCACCCTCACTTATACAAAATACTGTCGCAAGGGCTTTAGAGGTTTCTGGAGATTTAGATGAACGTCCTCCTTCCCCCCCTTTGGTTGCTGCCAAGCGAGGAGATCGTCGAAGGTGGCGAAGGCCACTCTTGCCCATCAACCATGAGTACATGACAATATATAGGATTGGGCTAAACACGCCTCAAAATATCCGTATCGCTCTTCGCGTCGGCCCGAAACTTTCCTTTCGCACAGATCGCGACAGCGAGCCATACTTAGTCGATGTATCGGAAAGAATGCTACATCACTTCCTCGGCCCTAGGAACTTCTCTCGGCTGAAGAGAAGATATTTGATGGTTGGGAATGAGAAGGGCATTCTAGAGATTCCTGATGCCTCTTTGGAGAAGAATGCCATGATCAGAATAATTCGTTTCATGCGTCGCTGCATCGGCGGTGGCGTGCACCCCAACTGCGAAATGAGCTTCCCACCTGTCATCAAGGAGGGTGTTCACACTTTTATGGCATGCCACTGCCTGGGCCTACATGCAGATGCAGAGAGGCTCGAGCAAATACTGAGGTTGAACAAGCTCCTAGTTGGACCAGTAACAATGGAGGATGTGATGGTGATATGGGAAGGTTATAAGGGATTTTTGCGCAAGACGCCCATAGCGGATGCATTGTTATGCTATATCGTATATGAGGTAATGGGCAATGTGAGTACTGAAGCTGACGAGGTTCGATGGATACTTGATCTGCCAGAGTACCGCGAATTGAGAGACACGGTGACCGACGAGGTTTCAAAAGGGCATTTCCGCCACGAAATGAAGCTGACATTTATGGACCGAAAGGATGAAGAGAGGAGGGACAGAAGGGACTTGGAGAAAAAGAGGGCTCTAGCGAGGGCGAATGGAGAGGTCATGGAGAAAAACATGGTGATTGATTTACCTAAAGGCGAAATAAAACCACCCAGACGATTGTTGAAGCTATTGTCAGGCAGTGCGTATAAGGCTCTCCAAGGTCACGCAGCCTTGGGGGCTATGATCGCGCCAGGAAGGCATCATAGCATTCCTGCCGGGGAAGCAAAAGTAGATGCCATTCGGAATGAATCAAATGCAAATTCTGGGTGGAGCGCATGGTCTTCGAAGCTGCGACCACAGAAAAATACGATGTCGTCTAGTACAGCAAATGAGGTTGTGCCCCGGCCTGTGGATAACTTGTCCGACACGAGAAGAGAAATCAGCCGCCGGACGACTACCAGGAAACGACAGACCCGTACCGCGAGCCGCTCAGATGCTGCACGGCCAATCGTTAAAGATGTCTCTTCAGATATCGCAGCCATGAGGGGTGGTGAAATTGACATGAAGTCACGAAAGTTACTACAGGGAGCAAGGCTGCTTGACACAGTGACCTCGTTGGACACTGAGAATGCGGATGGCTCGGTGAATGGTAACATCGAGAAGAGCACTGTGCATGCCTCGGTAGATGACCGACCACTGAACAGACCATCCGGCCTCATGACCATAGGCCCAGGTAATGAGTCGTCAGCGATCACCTCTACCGCGAAGCTAGATCCCTTAGAGACATGGGAGCATTCGCAGGCAAGACAGATATCCGCTTCGACCAACGCTGAGAACAGTTCTAGCCGTAGTGCAGGAATCATGCCGACTACTTCTCAACATCAGGACATAAATCCAGAAGAAGCCCGAAGACTTCCATTGAATTCGGGGCCTTCCAGTACGCTCCTTACCTAGGGGCAGAAGCCAACCGGTCCGTCTAGTTATCGCCAGAGAATCTCGATGTCTGTGATCGAAAAGCCTCTCCCGGAGCTACCCAGTGAGTTTGAGGAACCCAGACCGCGCCCCTCACCTCCATTGCAGACATCGAAATATGATGTCAAGCCATTCAGTAGCAGACCTGGCGCATCACCCGGACTAAGATGCTCGGAACCAGGGCAATCCAAAAGCACTCAATGTACTTGCAACCCACTGATCTCACGAAATAAACCGTTCCTTGACTGTGGACGCAGTGGTCCTGAGCGGCTGTCTGAAGTCAAGGTCAAGGGCTCGTCGTATGTACAGGGAGCATGGGAAATAATGCGGGGACATAGTTGACTGGGTATGTGGTAGAGTCGTTTGAGATTAAGTAGTTTGTAGAATACATCGTTTTCGTTTGCAAGGTTGCAATTGTTCGGTCCAGCGATAGTCAACTACCGTACATGGTGATGGGAAATGTGGCGTTGCAGGGTTACACCGCCACACCCCGCCACATGACGTTTGCGCGTCGCGCCTTTCACGCTCGCCCAGCTGCGACGGGTCGACACGCCCATTTTGCTGCTACGGCGGCCTCTCTACTTCTCCAGCTCTCTGCCTCTCTATCTTTCCTCTTCCCTACTCGCAATGCACCCGCCAACATGTCTACCGAACCCCTCAGTCCCCCGCACGCCCATGCGCTCTTCGACATGCTCATTCACCACCAGCTTTACGCCGAAATCGAAGCCTTCAAGTACCCAGCTGCCATCGACCAGTATGGATTCCCGTTCCGAAAAGCAGATGGGATGCAGACGGGGTCCCCACTACTCCAGAATATGCTGAATAAGTTTGTCCTGACGCTTCCGGGCCTCAGAAATATTGGACTAGACTTCTGGCGGGATAGGGTTCGGCTGCTGGTTGCGAAGCTGGGTGATGCCGAGCTGAGCGAGAGCTATGACAAGGGGGCTATTGGGGCGCGAAAGGCGCTTTCCACAGCGATCAGTAGTCTGCTCGAATATGTTGCGCGAGGCATGTTGGGCGGGTATCCTGTAAGACATCGGGGCGACCCTGAGAAGGAGTACGATACTAGCTCTCCGGATGACGTCTTACAAGCGTGGGACGACGCTGTCAGGGAGCTAATATATGGACGACTGCTGGATGAGTTGTTTGAGAAGGTTGGCGAGACAGATAAGCTGGAAGAGCACTCTGGCCTGGTCAAGGCAGCCCACGAGTACATTTTATTGAAGTGAGTCCCCGGAATACTGAATGGCTCTAGTATATCCTGACGAGAGTATGTAGCCTTGCATCCTTTCTCCACCATGTCTTCATCATGTCCCCAGACGGCCAGTATCTCCTACGCCTGCTCGAGAACGTCCACCGCCTCGTCCCCTACACGCTCGTTAGACAGACACTCCGTGTCGGGAACGCTGCGACCATGATCAATGGCATGGTTCGCTTGGTACTCGCGAAGCTGTCTGTCACAGCAGTCACAAATTGGATCGGTCTGACCAATAATTCCAACGACGGTATGAATCTCATGCAGCAGATCATTTCCACCGTCATGGCGTGGGATACCTCTGAGTTCCAGCGGAGAGCACAAAAGCTTGAGTCGAGCCGTGATGCGCCGAAGAAAGAAGTCTTCAAGGCCATTAGGGCATACGTCTACAATTCGCGCGACAAACACGAAGCCTCACGTAACATTTCTACCTACGAATCGAAATCCATCATTGCAGTCATCCTCGAAACCTCGGATCCCCCTGTCGATACCGACTCGCTGACTGAGCACCAACATGCCATCGCCATGGAATTCTACAGTACCTATCTCTCTATTCGCGACCGTGAAGAACTCACAAAAATCCTCTGCAAAATGCAACCCGATCTGCTCACCCCGGCCATCAAGGAATTGGTCTCGGCATTCGATCCCGTTATTCGCGCGGTCCACAATGCTGTGAACCTTTCTGAAACCGTTACCGATGCTGAGAATTTCCTCACCGACCTCATAAAAGTATCTAAGCCGAAGAAGGTGAACGGCAATGGAAGTAGATCAGGCTCCAGAACTAATAGCAGAAGCAGCTCGCCAAATCCGCAAGCGCCGGCAAGTGTCACTGACACAATAGGAAATGCATCCTCTCATGTACCGTCTGTGGAGGATTACGTTCAGCTGCTACGGAAACATATGCCTTCTGTGCACAAATTTCTACACCAGGTGTGCAAAAATGCCCCTGATCTTGCCAACGAGTATCGCGAGTATGCCACGGCCGCGCTGGCTGAGTTCCGCGTGGACAATATGATAGCATCCATGGAGGAGAAAGATACGAATGGTGCGGGAAATATGACTCTGCCGCTACAATCTCTATTCTCCACACTTTCAACCGAGAGACAGGAAGAATTGAAGAAACTCTTAGAGCACCACGAAAAACACCTTAAGCACCTGAAATCTACATCACGCACCCGTCTGAAAGCTATAATGCCCTCTTCTCGCCCAGCCTCTTCCTCAGTTCCTACCAAGCCACCTTCGGAAGCGCATACTGCCCGGGGAACCACTCACGGACCAGGCATGTATCTCTCACGGTGGCACTCGCTCCTTGACAGCACGTACATCACCCCAGCTACAATCAACGGGCCTGTGCGCCGCGGTTGGGAGGTCAAGGGTGAGTTGGACGGAAAAGGTCTCAAGACCTCAACTCTTCTTAACGCAAATCACCGACGGTTGGGCAGTCGGGATAGAAATAAAGGTATTAGCGTTGCCGATGGAACCGGGGACGCCGAGGAGCGCCGAGAAAGGAAGAGAGATGGGTTGGAGGAGGACAAGGTGAAGGCTGTGTGGGATAGTATGAGAGATGGCTGGGTAGGGGTTTGCAGGGGACTGGAGGTTATGGGATCGGAATGAGCATTTGGTTATGGCTGGGTCATTCGGCGTCACGGGGTGTGACCGAAGCCAATATGACCATGACATCTTTGGGGTTGCTTGATGCCAACATGCATGCATATACACATATGCCGGATCTGGGGGAGTTTGCTTTTAGGAACTGAGCTCATTCCACGAGTCCCTTTACGATAGCATGAATAGAACACATTGGATTGCTCTGTTTGAGGAGCATATAATCCAACACATTGCATTCCACTAGATTCTTGGTTGCAACTCTGCCCAGCAGTACTAAGGTCGACCAAGGACTGTTGTCTTGACAGTGCATCGGCTGCCTCGGAGGCCCCAGCCCGAAATCGATCGACCGGACAAGTCGCAGTCCGAAGCCGAGCAGCGTGCATCAAGGTGTCTTTAAAGTTAAGCTCGTGCGCGACTAAAACATGGCGGCGCATCGGATGACCCAAGACGTCGGGCGGCTTCGGGCGGAGCGCAACCTGTCAGCGCACGTGAGGTACGCCGACCTATAGAGCAGCTGACAGGGCGATGGGGCTGATAGACTTGCTACTTTGAGCATCTCATAGAGCAGCACCTTGTGGTCGTAGTATGGCGAGGGGCTGAAGAAAGAGTCTTGCAAGGGGGTTGGGAGGAAGCACTGCATGTGAAGATGTTATCTTAGTATACTGTAATAATCTCCTTTTTTTCAAGGGGTTTTGATCAATTGGGTGGTATCTCAAATTTCAACTTAAGTCCTCCTAAAGCGCCATCCTTCCTATGCCTTGCAACTTTGACTTTGGCTTCTGTGTTATTTTCACCACATGTACATCTTCTCCGGCAATGTGTTAATGTCCGGGACTCTGAAACCCTCCTCGCCTTCCTCCCAGGTTACTGCTTCCACACTCTGCGTCCAAGCTACAAGTACCATGCGAGCGATCAAAGCGATGGTCTGCACGTCAAACGGTAGACTACTCCTCAGCGTGCCTTCAACCTGCCTGCCAAGGTTGTTGGGTGGGAATGTCATCGACATCCGGGGAGAAGAGAGACTGCCGGGCGTCTGCGCTCCGAAAGATGACGAGCTGGAGCGTTTTGAACGGCGAGTGCTTCGCTGAGAGAATGTAGACTGAAGGTTGCCCTCTCCTGCCGATGGAAAGAGCTCCTCGGTGCCACTATTGTGTACGGCAACTGCGTCATTGTACGATCTCTCGATTTCCTTTTGCATATTCTCCCTCACCGCAGCAAGGACCTTCTCTGGTGTCATGTCCGGCACAATGGCCATGAGTCGCTCCAGCAGCGTGACGTATCTGTGCATCCTTGCTACCTTGTCTACAAGCGGCTCATCTGTGATGGCGCCCGTCGCCAGCTTTCCCAGCCGTTCCCGCTCGCGGTAAAGGAGACCAGCGTTAATGTTATCGTAGAGTGGGCCAAAAAGTTGAAGATGAGGTGAGTGACGGTGAACCTTCTCAACGAGCGCGTCGAGACGCTGGAGAAGGCGACCTGGGACAAGACCAGCCGATGCGACAAATTGGACAGTGTCTATGAGAGGTCTCGAGGCAAGGGGCGAGAGACCGCCTACGAACGGTAAAGCAGCTATGGCGTGGAGGAGAAGGGGTGTTTCTGTCGTGATTGTAGAAGAAGTAGGAGCGAGCAAAGTAGGTTCTCTCAAGTTTGGGAGGCTAACGAGAAACTTCGAGGCAGCATTCTTCGTACTGATCACCTTTAATTGTATGGCTGTTCCCGTTTTGAATAGATCTAGCGATTCGGTCGTTATCGCAATAGATTTGATTGTCTTTGCCTCCAGAGAAAGTGGTAAGGAGCCGGATGCAAGATGCTTGGCAAAAAGGGTCGAGTAACCAGATCCACGCGCTGGAAGCTGAGAAACAGTGCGTCTTTGCTGCTGGAAGGACATTCGGTACTTGCCATCCTTCGTTCTTGCGACAGATATCGATGTGCCATATGCCCCTCCGTTGACTGAGACTCTTCCTTCCATCTTCTCTGCACTTCTGGCAGTCGAGAAAATATCAATAGGACTTCCGAGAATCACTGAAAGGGCTAGAACCTCCTGAGGTGACACACGAATACCAGTAAGTCCGTCGAAGTATAGCGCATACTGAACGTCTTGAGCCCACGAACCGACAGTTGGGTCATGGCCATTTGACGCCTGCGGCAAGGCATTCAACGTGGGAACGAGATTCGGCTGCACTCTCCTCGACCGTGACCGGCGTACTCCTAGTTCTGAAAGATCTACAGAATGACGTGGTGACCTTGATCGAACATCTTGTCGCTCATGCTGTGTTACTCTCAACGACTGTCCACGCTGCAGTCGTGGCGTTCCTGAGAGAAACTTGGAGGTTTCGGAGGGATATTTTGACCGCTCAGCGGAAGGGCGGGCTCGTAGTTCATTTGCAAAGGCATGATACAGTTGTTCGAGGGAGAATCCATGTTGGCCGTTAAACAGTGCGGAGGAGATGATGGCCTCGTCTCCAGATTTTATAACGCCCGACAGGGTTGGTGTGCAGTGGCCATGTTTACGCTTCTGTGCAAATAACTGCTTCCAACGGCTATCTCGCGAGAGGGGCTTCTTTTGTTGCTCGATTGAATCGTCTGAGAGTTCGTTGGTGGCATGGGGGTTATCCTTGGCCTTGTGAACCCAAAGAAATCTTGCGACGAGAACCATGGCCGCTAGAACAGAGATACTGAGAATGACACTGACAGCGACGACATGTCGGCTGCGCATTATTAGGGGCGGCCACAATTTATATAACGATGCTCATTCTTTGCCGGAGTTAGTCGGAGGATCGCCAGGAGCCGTCCAATCGGATCGCGAGGAAGCCGCGGACAATCCTGAGAAAGGAGCTCCACGCTCATCACCCGCCTTAAGCTCACCAAGAGCGCCCCGCGGCAAAAGCTTATAGATCATCTTTGTCTAACATGAGTAATGTGACGAAACGTGACGGATCGACGGATGGGCAAGGGCGAAGATGCCGAATTTGTAAGACTAAGAAAGTGCAAGTCTACTTTCACCTACACGTGCAAAACGCGCAAGATCAAGAAAAGTTCAGCACGGAAAATGGAAGCTGGAGATTCTCTTGCTCTATTCACATGACACGATGAATACTAGTAGTAATGTACGTCTAGTTTCATAGGGTGGTAGGAAAGCGGGCCTGTCCAAAATTTCGGCACCGTCAGGCACGGTCGCCGGACATCCCAAGTGCCGTATACCGAACGGAGACATCGGCTCTCGCACTACAAATTGTGTGCTCTTCAATCCCAAGTCATCATGGCGAACCCACACAGAATAATTTCGTGTTAGGAAATTTGCAATGCGTCCCACGGAGTGGGAAACACTTGGAAACATTTTACCCGGGTGTAGGTGGAGCTCGTCGAATGAGGCAAAGACGTGAAGGAGGCCTCAGTGGATGTTTTGCGTTTCCTTGAAAAATGACCTTGCATTTCGCCGTGTCTATGCGAGTTCGTCCGAGGATCGGAGGTAGTGCAGGAATAAGAATTCGACCGCATCTGACAGGCTGTGGGTCAGGGATCCGCTTCCTAGGGGCGCCCCGTGTGTTCCATCGTGAATCACTTGGGATATATGTTCGTTTTCGAAGAGCTTCTGAAAAATTCCAAGGATCTAGTCGTGAGTGCTTTTCAGTATCTACAGCCGGCAGTCCCGAGACACGGGCTACCTCTCGGTTATCATCAGCCCTTACCGATGATGGTACTCGACACCTGATCAAGACACCAGTCCGACCCTTCCGGAGCTTCTTTGCGAATCAACTCTTGCACCTTGAGGAATTTTTTCTGGGCATGGATGAGCGGAAGTGGATGCTGAAAGATGATGATGATCATTGCTCGTGATGCAAACATCATCAGACAGCGACGAACCCATGTGGCATACGCCTCGCTCTGAGAATTCGGCCGTTGGTAGGTATTTATGGTGACAGCTGAGCGGGCTGCAACAGCTCCGACACAAGATACCCAGTAGTAGACACCCGCCATGTCGTTCCAGAGGTTGGCGATGTCAGTCTTCTCCATAACTTCATAGAGCGCTTCACTTAATCGAGTACAAGAAGGGGTCTTACGGAACGCAGGGTCGAGCAATATGGTATTGCGAGCTGGATCGGCAGCAACGGAAAAGGGTACACGCATGATGATGGCGGACGTGTAGATAATCGCAGCAATACGGCACGCCTCATAGACCCAGTTGTTCGATGTAGGGAGACCCGGCGTATACGCCGAGGGGAGAGAGACGAGTCTTGCACGTATCCTAGCAATTTTTACATCGTATTCGATCAGCGAGAGAGGCGACCGGACGGCGCCCGCCGGGGCAGCCTTGTTGGAGACGGTTTCTGTGGCTGTACTATGCGCAATGAAGAGGTCGGTGAGATCGCGCATATCGCACAGCAACTCATATGTGTACTCGGTACATTCAGGATCCCTGATAATGGAGAAGAACTCTTTCCGTGGACAAAAGAGCGGGGATTCGGGAAAAGACATGGTGTCACCGGCGATGAAGGGTGATGGTTGCCAATTGTAAAACAAAGGTAGCGAAGGCTTTTCACACATCATATCGGCTTGATAACAGCACCTAAGATTCGTGAGCGCATGACCAGAGGCGGTATATGATGTGAACTTACGTGACTACTACCTCAGCGACTGCTCCCTCTCCTCCAAGGTTAGCAAAGCCGCCACGATGGGTTATGAGCCTTGCTATTCCTGCTTGATGGATGCGAATGGTTCTCTCGCTACAGGTCCACATCTCTCCGGCTAGCAGGTGAACAATGACCATCAGTGTAGAGTCCTCAAATTGCATCACTGGGTCGCGCAGGCGCTCGTTGATCCAACCTATAGATTCGGCCTTGACCAGCGCAGAGCGCTTACTGTCGGCCGACACGCCCTCGTGCATATCTAGCCAAGTAGACGGCATAATAGTGGAACTAAGCAGAATGTGGGGATGTGATAACATGGCAGGCAGCCATCGAAGCTGCGTTGACGCCGAGGAAAAGGCACGATTGCATATGCGCACAAGAGCGACCGAGTTGAGCTCGGGACTCGCAAATTGCGGGATGACAGTAAAAGGGTCCACGCTGGAGCCGATGCGGTACGACGAGGTCACTTTGGCAACGAGAATGCGAAGGAGCAAAGCATCATGACGGTCTGTGTCCTCGTAGTCGGACACGCGCTGCGCGGGCGCATTGAGAGGAATAGTAGCGAGTACTTCGTAGTAGCGCGATGGGCGGGCGAGCGTCATGTCCGCAGACGGAACCAGTGAGGGCTCCATAGGCTCTTCGCTTGGATTTGCGCTCCTCCAAGCCTCCGAGGTGGAAGAGTACACACGCTGTTGCGGCTCATCCTGCCACTGGGATAACAGCGACTTTTGGGCTTCCCGATATGTGCCTTCGTTGAGTAACACAGGCGTTACGCGCTGGGCCCTTTCCGCCGTCCGCGGCTCTAATGTATCCTTTGTCTTGCGCTTCTGCTCGGCCGATTGGTATCTATACTGGACCATGGCATGCGACCGCACGCTCCGCTTCGCCTTCTCATCCTTGAACTGGGAGGGATCCGTCGCGGTAACGAATTGCAGCTGCGGAGGTCCTTTGCGCCTGCGACGATGTGCTTTCGGCTGCGACGGCGGATTTGAGGTCGACATGATCGCTAGAGGAGAGTTAGTATTTCCATGAGAACGAGCAGACTTTGGGCACGAGGATTTGTACCTGGTCCGCTCACCTTAACGTGTGCATCCGCGCTGGCAAGCGATCTGCTGCAATCAACGCTTCACGAAGAACAAGACATTCAGTAAGCCAGACAGCATGGGTCGAAAAGTCAACCCCTCCGTCAGAGAGTCGCATATTCCCACCCATGAGGGGATCGCTGATGTTGATGTACAACTGAAAACGCGGGGGACCAGGATGCAGCTCGGGCCGATGTAACGGCTAAGCCTCGCATGTCAGCCCTATGCAGACCCTTCGGCAACCTCCCATCTAGTGATGGCCTACCAACCTCAGCAGTCTTCAATCATCACGTGAGGCACTCAAGTCATAGTCATGGCTGAGGTAAGTAAACGTCTTGATGCCGTGTCATATGGACCTCGTCCCGAAGATCGGCTAGTGTTTTGAGACAATAACCTTCTCATGTATCGCTCCCTTCTACAGAAGCTAGTCTTGCCAAAACCTGAAAGCTTACTGTCTTGCGTGGCCATTATGTGAGCATTCGTCGGACATACTTGAGCTACTAGATTCTCGATGACTGAGTGTCTCGGGACCACCACAGGTTCAAAATTCAAAAGGACTCATTCATAAGGACTTTAAGTCATTAGACTGCTTTCAAGCCATAGTATTTCTTGGACCTTGATCAAATTATCTAGTGAAAGTGCAGATTAAGATCTACACCTTGCTTGATATGACGTGGGGAGCAAAGTGCCTCAGGGCTCACAACCCAAACCAGATCCCTCGTCAATCTACCCCCGTTGTTGCGGCCATCGGCTTGCTTTACCGTTTTCGTCCACCCGGTTTCCCTTCACAATTTCGAAGTCATACCCGACAGCTTCGTCTGCGTCCACGTAAACATAGTCCGCTTGCTCAGCACACAGGTCCTTCGGTGAAGTCGGTGGACTATTGGCCAGGACACCTGTTATGTCTTCAAAGGCCTGAGAATCTTTCGGCTTTACCCTACCCTCCGCATCAATGCTCTTATTGGATTTTGAGCGGAGATGTAGAATTTTGTCCTGCGCGTTGTTCGTCCTGCCCTGCGCTAGCACCGGCTTTCTCTTGTTCATTTCCTCAGGATGGGTGTCTACTCTAATTGTAGAATTTTGTCGCTGTCTGTGACTACATAGATGCTTGGACATTTTCTCGGACCAAGCGCTTTGTGAAGCGTCCGTTATTTTATCATTTTTAGAAGTTAAATCGTTATTTCGTAAAATATCAATATAGTCCCAGGTCTTAGATGGTGTAAAGAATCCTGAAGTCATTTTTGTTGACAGCTACAAAGTGTGTGCTAATGTATCGTTGATGTTTCAGGCCATTATCAGGGTACATCTTGGGCTGTTTGCGTGACGATTTTGTATTTGTGAATGTTGCTTGTGACAGTGTAGAATTCGAACGTAAACTTGTAAGGAATGAGCGTGTAGTGAATTACAGGGAATTATATACAATAATAAAGTGCTTGAAGCGAAGCTGATTATGTCACGAACTATCGAGCTGGCCATAAGTTAACTAGATTAACGTTGAAGAAGAAGATGGCTTTGAAATTGGCTACATAATAAGTACAATGAGAATTTGAAGTTCTTCACAGTGTGGATAGGTACAAACGTGACGTGGAGAAGCCGTAATCAACGATATTGAAGACATCGATACACTAGACCGCACAAAAAACCTCGTCATATTGTCCAGACCACCGGCTCTCTTATTCTACAAGCCAGGAGGTGGTCTTCTAGCAGCAACAGTCATTTCAACACCCCTCGCTAACTGTAGCAAATGTTGCTCTTGGTATTCAAAACTGACAAACTCCATACCGACTGGCAGACCATCCTCAGTGAATCCCACAGGCATACTAATTGCAGGAAGCCTCGACTGGCTAGCCAAAAGGGTATTCACTGGAAAGTCCCAACAAGTAGGAAACCGCCCATTCGTGGCATCCTCATGCCTGGGTGGTGGTATCTGGACGTCCGGAAATGCAAGCGCATCCAGATTCTGGGAAGCCATGATAGTATCGAGTGTTCTTTTGAACTCATCCCTATCCAAAATCTTCTGGAGGTACGTTGGATCCGTGGCGGGGTCTGCGGGACCATGAGCCATCTGGCAAGTAAAGTCGAGGAATTCCTGCGGCGGGTCTTTAGGGACTATATCGGCGACATCTTGCGGTAGATGCGGTTTCGTAGCTAAGAAAGAATTGATGTCTGATCTAGAGCGCTGAAGGTACGTAGGTGTAAACTTCATGTAATGATCCAGATTCTCGATCTTCACATCCACGAATTTCGTTCCAGTTGCAGCAAGCTTCTCGAAAGCACGCTCAATGACCATGTTCACTGCTCGGCTATGCGGATCGCTGTCCGGTCCAAATAATTCTCTTATCACTCCAATCTTTGCAGCCTTGATCCTTTCCGCCCCTTCATTCAAATTTGCGGCATAACTTCCACCCTTTGGCAGACCCATTGCCTTGGCTGTCGCGGCGATTCCTGTGAAGGGATCCTTCTCGTCAAACCCTACCATGCAATCGAGCATAATCGCACAGTCCTTCACTGTCCTCGCAATAGGCCCGGGCGTGTCTTGAACCTTTACGAGGGGACAAAATCCATTGCGGCTGATTAACCCCGGAGTGACCCTTATTCCAAACGTGTTCGTGAAACTTGCTGGACACCTGATGCTACCACCAGTATCCTCTGCTACAGCGAGAATTGCAAAATTGGCTGCGACAGCTGCGGCAGAACCACTTGACGAGCCTCCGACGTCATACCCATGCTTATAGGGATTTTGTGTAAAAGTCCAGTTCGTAGCGCTAGAGGCACTGAACCAAGTAGACGCCCATTCACTCATGGTGGTCTTACCAATGATAATAGCACCCTCAGCCTTCAATTTCTTGACGACAAATGCATCCTCAGAAGGAACGTTGCCTTTCGTTGCCCCTGAACCATACAGCGTTTCCATGCCTGCTGTGTCGGCTTGGTCCTTGACGAGGACTGGAATGCCATGGAGCCTTCCCTTAAATTTTCCATGATCTGAGAAGTAGGCGTCCAACTCTGCGGCTTCCTGTAATGCTGTTGTCGAGAGGCTCAGGGTGGAATTTATTTTGATGCCGGCTTTGTCAAACTGGTTTATCCTGTCAAGGAACGCGGCGGTCAATTGTTCGGCGGTGAACGCTCCGCCGCGGAAGCCGTCAAGGGCTTGTTGGATCGTTATTTCCTTTACTGCGACCATTCTATCGTATTCCAAAAATAAAAGGCAATTAAAGATGACATTCAGATCAAGTAGCTTGCCTAGACCATTCGAAGAAGTTGATGCGTTGAGATATCGGAGCATTGCGACTGGTGTTATCGATGCTTCGGACATCGGCGCTTTTGTCTGTGTTTTGATTGGACGCCGTCACGTCGAGCTCTCTTGTGCTAGATTAAGATTCCGACTTGTTGATCGCGATAAGGTCCGAACTACTATTATCGAGGAGGGTAGCTTATCATCTAGATATGATCGCATACGGTCAATGTCACTGGATAAATCAGAGGTCTCCTTCCCGGAATCCCAGGTTCTGCTGCGCGTCTAATCTGTCGGCCTCTAAACCAATAGTGCTCAGAGAATCGATACGAAATGGACAATATCAAACGTCGAGCTACTAGACAAGTTACAAAGTTTAAGGAAAAGAAACACATCTCTGGGTGGGTTCTACCAAAACAACCCACATCCTTCGCACCCGAAGGAACATGGACAAATATCGATTTGGATGTTACACCACCCGAACGAAGAGTTTGGACCGCGCTCTCAGTGCTGGGCTATTGGATTAGTGATATCGTAATGAAATTCCACCCTTATTCTTCTTCATTTGCTCACGAAATCTAGCTGAGTGCACAATCATGGCAAATAGGAGCATCCGTGCTGGCCATCGGACTAACGTGGCGAGAAGCCGTTTGGTGTGTGATTGTCGGTTCAGTCGTCATGGCTTTCGCAATCGCCTTTAACGGCGCGCCAGGAGCCTACCTTCGGGTCCCCTTTCCCGTCTGGATACGATCAAGTTTTGGTTTCCACTTCGCCAAATTCGCTGTAGTTTGTAGGATGATCACCGCTCTATTTTGGCACAGTATTCAGACCTACACCGGCAGTACGGCTTTAACTGTCGTTCTTACCGCAATCTGGCCCAGTTATAAGAATTTGCCCAATCACTTGCCTGCCAGCGCTGGCATCACTAGTCAGGGGCTTTTGAGTCACTTTCTGTTTTGGAGTATCCAGTTGCCTTTCTTGTTGATCGCACCGCATAAACTAAAGTGGTTCTTTGTACTGAAAGCATTTGTTACAACGACAGCGGCCGTGGGAACGACCATTGCAGTCTGCAAGATGGCAGATGGAGCAGGCGACATCTGGGATCAGGTACCGACTGTTTCAGGCTGGACAAGGTCATGGCTCATCGTATCAACTCTGACATCTCAGACTGGGAGTTGGGTAGGTCGTCCTAACGTCTAATCATCTTGTATACTTCTATTGACGTAATCAATTATAGTCTACAGTTGGGACAAACATTTCTGACTTCACTCGCTACACCAAAAAGCCGCGGACTACTTACGTTCAAACTCTCTTCTTTCCTCTAATCTGTTTCTTCATCGCGATTCTCGGCATCATCAGTGCTTCTGCCTCGAAAATTGTATACGGGGAATACGTTTGGGATCCGCTTACGCTAGCAGCATACTGGACTTCTCCCGCCGGGCGACTTGGTGCCTTTTACTGCGGTGTGGCTTGGATGATTGCGCAGATTGGTGTCAATGTCTCCGCGAACGTAATATCAGTATCTAACGACATGGCTTCCCTGTTTCCGAAGTATATCAACCTGAGAAGGGCTGCAGTGATAGCGACTATCATTGGAGGATGGGTCATGGTACCGTGGAAGATCATCACCAGCGCGGAGAGCCTTCTAAATTTCATGGCAAGCCTTGGTATTTTCCTTGCGCCCATCATCGCCATTTCTATTGGAGACTACTGGATTGTCAAGCAGCGACGCGCCGACATACCCAGTTTATACCAGCCCCATGGCCGCTACAGATACTCCTTTGGCTTGAATTGGCGGGCTGCAGTCGCCATGTTGGTCAGCATCGGCCCCACAATGCCTTCTCTCGCAAAGAACATTGATGCTACGGTAAATATTGGAGGTGCCCAATATATTGCAGATCTAGTTTGGTACTACGGTTTCTTAAGCGCGTTTATTGTCTATGTTGGGCTTTCAAAGGTGTGGCCAGCGCACGAGTCATTGGTCTTCCGGGACGAGCTGGTGATTGATGAAGGCCTGGATGTGGAACTTGTGAGAGAAGAGCCTAAGAAGCTGGATGACTGAGGCCTCTTTTTATCTCTGTTCTTGATTCTCTTACTCTACTCCAGTACTTCTGCTAATTCTACTCTATATCTTGCTTGGGTGTTTGAGCTTCGGCTTCGAAGAACTTGATAATGAACGTAAAATGCAAACTTTAAGATAACTTGCCCTTTAGTAGGAACCTTACGTAAATAATACTTTTATTCATGAAATGTTTCTCATCGGGACTATCTTATTTTCTTGGGTATCGGTCGTAAGAGAATGGAGTTCCATTCTAATTACTTGAGTTCCGATGACTTTCGTATCCTATTGCAAGTTGTTCCAAACCTAACAAAGTCAACATTGCAATATCTATGAAAGGTGCTTAAACAGTCGTGAGACAAGTACTGTTAAAACCTCACTCATTTCGTTAGACCAAACAGAGTCGCTTTATCCAACTCCTCTATTCGTCATTTCAACACCGTATTCTATGGCTATATTAGCGAGGCTGCATAATCGATCACATGAAGGGCTTGGTTCTTACTCTCACCAACAATACCTTCTCACTATGATGCTGCTCCCTCTTACTCACCAAATATCACAGCGAGTTGTCTCTATTACTTTGTCATCCAAACCAGTGTTGGTTTGATCCTCGCTCTTGATTCCTGCCTTTGGCGAAGCTGTTACCCTTTGCAAAACGGGGAGCGGTTCTGGAGATCCTGATGACCCCGTAATTTGCTCTGAGCTCTTTCCCGGTCCTGATTTCAGCTCCTGTATTTCAGCTTCATTGACCTGTGTATCTAGATTCAGGTTCCTACACCACTTGGTGCAAAATTCAAGTCTGTACCTCGCGTTCAATTCTGGACACCGAATGCGGGCCTCCAGCTCGGACTGCTGTTTCAGATATTCTAGCAATGCCTTTGGTCCAATAGATGCCCTTCCACTAGCAGGCTCAGCCCCATGATCTTTCAGGTCTTCGTGAACGCGCTCTACCATCCGATAGACGTACTTGCTATCCCTAGGCACACATTGCCAAATAGACATGATGTTGTCGAGGCTGATAGGACGGTTAAAGTGGTAGCCGCTTATGATAGTGTCGACGCGATTAGCATCTTGATATAGGCCAAACAGTTGAAGAGTTCGAGCAAGAGAAATGGCCGCAAATAAGTTCTCAGGAACTCGAATCGGTTTCGACTTCCCCATATTCTCCCATTCACATGCGCGCAGCATCCATTCCACCATCAGTGTAACTCCAACGTAATTAGCCGCGGACTTTGGGAGGTTGAGCTGCTGTATGACGGGAGGCCCTGTCCAGTTCTCATTATTTTGGCGCTCGACAGTGCGGAGGAACCTAGAAATCGCCGAACGACCGCAGAAAAGGATGAGTGCTTTTTTGGGTACACCCCGAGAAAATACTACACCAGTTTCCATTTCCACAATATCTAGCTTTGGTCCAAATAGTGCATTATGCAGGCGGTGCGGGTCTATCCAATATAACATTTGGTGTACAGTACTATATCTCCTAGAGTCGTCGGGGTTCGGGTGCTGTAGCCTGCTCTGCCCCACTGTCATCGCCAAACTGGTAGCATTAAACGCGCCACTACGTTGCTTCGGAATCTCCATATGGGTGCTGCTTCCAGAATTGGACTCCAAAGGGCATCGCGACGCTTTCTCAGGATCGGAGGATACGCTGAAGTCCTCATGACCCTGCACGTCTCCGCTGAAGTATTCGGGGTACATTGACCGAGAGATGCCGATACTACACGCCATAAAAGGGCTCGGAGAGGATCCAGAGACTGCTAGCGGATCGGTTGAATATACCGCCGGGTTGTACACTCTAGTGCTGTCTGCATTTGTGTAGTGGAACGCTTGTGATGGGACGGGTCGAATGCGATAACCCGTGACGGACCCATCCGGGTTGTATTGAAAATATGTTGTCATAGTGAATTTAATGCTAGAGCGATGCTGCGCTAGAGAGAGCTGGGGGCTGTTCTTGCTGACGTAGCAGACGATACGAAGAATCTTTCAGCGGCTGAGAGGGCAGATACCACAGTCGTTAAGCCAAACTTTGTGGCTGTGTGACTAATGATTATTGAGAGGCGAAATATATTAAGTTATAAGTGGGATGGTGGTAGTATCAGTAAGAGTTACGTTGCAGTACTAGTGTTAACGTGTAATGTTGGGGAAAGCCGTATAGAGATGAAAAGAATGATCATCAAGAATGCGGTCCCAGTTGCAAGCGCCCGGATCCTCGACGCGGCTTGGCAGGCAGGCGTAGGCCAGGGTGAAGGTCTTGCCAAGATTATATCACGTGATGGTATTCACTGTGCCACGTTCACATAGGGAGGAGATGTATATCAGAGAGTAATTGAAGGAAACTCCACAGAGAACTCATCCATGTTTAGATAAAAAGTCTTTGTTAGCTATGGTATTTAGGAAGTCGGCCATGTAGAAGACACCTGATAGCCTTTCTGATCATAAGACAATCACACAATGACTCATAGCATAAGCGACCTGACGTATAGCTCCTTTCAATTAAAATGCAAGGGGTTGTAGAGTTTCAGAGCCGGAAATAGCGGTTTGCACCAATGTAGATCCCCGCGAAAGCACTCACAACACTTTCGCCACTGTCATTCTACATTGAGCTATGCCTCCCCACACCCAACAAGTCTATACGTGGTAAGAGCTCTCTAAGGTCTCAACGTCGTTACGTCTCTCGATCCCAAAGCACGCCCGCTCCTGCAAGCCGTCGTCGACCTGTTGTAATGCTAATTTTTGCGGTGTTAGTGGCCAATGTGGACTAATGTAGAACAAATACTACTTGGCCTTCTCACCTATTTATTTCCGAAGCAGCTTAAAACCTGCCAAATGCTCCTCCTTGATTTGGCCGGCACTGGAGGTCGAGGTGCTGACCGCTCTTCCCGACCTGGGCGGCCCGAAGGTTCTCCGTCAAGCCCCTCGATGAGTCCTACAGTGGTTGATCGAGTCTGGGTATCTTGGATGGGACTGATGACATCATCTTGAAGATCAATCCTCAGAAGAATTCCATCATCCTGGACTGGAGAACAATAATTTGAGGACGTCTGTTGTTGTTGTTGTTGTTGTTGTTGTCGTCGTCGTTGGACTGTCACTCTTCCAATGGCATCCTCATCGTTTGAAGCCGCCAAAGCAGTATTGCTCAACAAGTTCATTGTGTTCTCTTGAGCTTCTCCTGAGCTTGTGGGGTGGTTCGTCAATCTTGGCGTGAGCTCCCGTGCATCATCTGAATGAAGATGCAACGATGAACCGGCCGGGTCTGAGGATGAGTCAGTCTCAACCATGGTGCGACCGGACCCCCAGAAACCTAGAATTTGACTTCGGGGGGTTGAAGATGGTGCACCAGAATGCATAATTGCTAGAGTCTCGCTGGTAGACGTTGAAGATTGTTGACGTATAGCCCTACGGCGAGAAGGCGATCCCAGCGGAGTCCGTGGGAAAGGCGTCAGTGATCCGACCTCCTTATTCCTGGGATACCCCTCCCGAGAAAGTATGACACGCTGATTGCTATTGCGTGTTAGTTCGCCTGTCCCTGTTGGTGGCGAGGTATCAGTTTCGGGATTACTTTCCGAAGAGCTTTCTACGTCTTCAGTATTCCCAAACATATTCTCGGTCTGTCGATTCATGGTTCGAGAACTCCTGTAGGTTGACAGTCTACCTGTAGCATGGAGACGAGTTGGCGTAGGATTTGAAGAATCACCCGTATACTCTGCGTCTGCATCATTCCCAGCGTCTCCGAGCGAAGCTTGAGAATTATCCCACAGCAGCTGCGCAGGAAAAATCATTCCGTTCTCTCGCTGGAATCCATGCATGGTAGGTCTAGAGTTCGACCCAGGATATTGTGTATCACCGGGGGTCTCTTCGGCATATTCATGGCCAGCCTCATATTCAGACTCGGAGTTTTCGAAGAGGTGAGCGGTATGATCTTTATGCTCTATCATTTTGAATAATTCCAATAAATAATAGGTACACGGAGACGGGGTCGCCAAAGCAGGACGTGCAGAGATGTGCTCTACAAGCAGGGGCCCGGAGGCGATAATCGGAGTTGTTGTGTTGATCTGGTTGAGTTTACATGTAAAGGGGTGAGGGGGAAGGTCAAGAAGGCCAGAATGAACCAACTACTGCTCGCTGTCACCGAACACACGGCCGTCCTTCTTTTTTGGAAACATTTTACGAAAGTTGGAAATATATTCTAGTTGCGTTCCTGCTTGTGGTGACTACACTAACCCACTGGGCTGTAACAATGAACTATGTGAGTACCCTTGACGTGCTTTCACTAATTTGGCAAGTATGAGTGGTAAACAAGAAGCAAATTGTGTAGTGAATCTCATATTCTTTCCCAATTTCTCTGTAAACTATGATGTACTAAAATTGAAATACTAAAAATCGTTGCCCAGTAGTAGGGTATCTCGATTCTCCGAGATCTAGAATTTTAATCTACGCCTCGAGGGCTCGATAGGAATAGCGGAATTAAGATTCCTGAAGTAATAAGTACGATTCGCAATGGGCGAGATCTTGCGTTTAGGTCGAGGTTCAAACAAACGATACTTTCTACAGAGCTATATGCTTTATAAATCGAGAGGGCCTTCTTCGACTCCATGTTTTGAACGTCATAGAAACAGATGCACAATTCATCTGTTTAGAACTCTGTTTGTCGGAAATAGACAAGAGAAACTCAAAGGCGGGAGGGGGTAGGTCAGGCAGACTATGTAAGACGTGATAGATGTCAGACGCAGCTCATTGGTGTAAATCGCATCCAACAGCAACTAGGATGGCTACCCTTGTATATTATATATTAACACCTCGCTTCTGGTGTTTGTACGACAGCTTCCTAGCTGCCTGATCAAGCATAGCCGTACTCATCACTGATTGATCAGCCAAACCCGAAATTTCTTCGGCTTCGAAACCAGTATCTTTAAAGCGTTTCGGGGGTTTTGTTTGGTCTTCACGATGTTGACTCAATATGTCATATGCGCCGTCCTGTTCAACGTCGGCATCGGAGCGAGCCTGAATCTCACTCTTCCAGCTGCAAAAGGTCCCTACAACGTCGGATCAAGGCCTTATGTGCTTAACCATACAACGCTCAATGACCCCACAGCTCCGAATAACATCACGACCTCCATCTTGCTGAATATATACTATCCGACACATGACCCCGCACCAGCACAGAAATACATCTGGAAAGGCCTCGCAGACTACTATGAAGAGTACTTTTCGCTTCAATCCGGCGCGTTCGGTAACATCACCGCGAATATCGCATACAATGCTTCGCCTCTTCCAGCGTCAGAGTGCGAGAAGGGACGCCTGCCAACGCTAATATGGGGCCCCCCATTCGCGGGACCACCGTCGCAATTGTTCCTCGGACTGATCTCGGAGATGGTGAGTCGGGGCCATATAGTTGTGAGCGTGGATCATCCGTACGAACAGCCCTATGTGCAATATCCAGACGGGACTGGAATAAATGGTCACCCGGTAGACTGGGATCCCCCTATGGACGTAATATTGCGGGTTCATGAGTATAGGATAGTCGACACTTCGGCTGTCCTCGATACTTTGCCTCTTATCTCGAACGAGCTTAAGATCCCATTTAACCTTACGCATTTCGCCTTCTTCGGGCATTCAATTGGGGGAAGTGTGGCTCTTAGTCAGATTCCCGTGGAGAAGAGTCGCACATCTTCTAGTATGAAAAAGTTTCTTGGGGCTATCAATCTTGATGGACAAGTGCTCGGTCGTGGCGCCGCCAACTCTTCTTCCGTTGATGTTCACGAGCCTGTGCTTTTATTCGCCAGTTCAGGCCACCAGCGCACGGGGGATCACTCATGGCCGTTGTTCGAGTCGTTTCAGTCTTCTTGGACGAAAGAGCTTCGCCTGCTAGGTAATTCGAACCATACTGATTTCTCTGATTTGATTTTCTTGAAGCAAGCCAACGGGATTGCTGGGGGTGACGGCGCAATTCTAGCGGCGAGAGCTTTAGAGGTCATCCGAATGTTTGTCGGCGACTTCTTGGGCATGATAATGGGAAAGGGAGAAGGAGTATTACGCGGAGATCAAGAGGTACAGAGGAAGTGGCCGGAAGTTGTGTTTGAATTTAATAATTCGGGAGATCCTTGTGCGCCAGATCTCTGTTGAGCGCAATCGGACGTGTAAGTGTAGTGACAAATCGTTGAATGTGAGAAAGTATGAGCAACCGCCCAGTCCTACAGGTGAAATCTTACTATGCATCTCCTCCGGCATTATTTCCTTGTCATATTCAAATGCGTATGGCCATCGAGGATATTGCGGCTGTCGCCAAACCAGTCTGCGCAAAAGTTCTGCGCAAAAGTTCTGCACGAATCAGGTAAAGCGCACATTCTAAAACGGGCTAAGCGAGCATGAGTCGAAATGATGGTACGAGCCACTAAGGGTATATATCAACAATCTCTACGCCGTCGAGTACCTATGCTTCAATTCAGAAGACCGTCCCATTAGGATACAACAATTTCTTCCTTTGAAGCTATTGCCCGTCATACTGGACTGCATTCCATACTTCCAAGCTCGTCTTATCGAACCCAATGGAATATCCCTCCATCCCTGGGACATCTCCCCTCTCGTACAAGGTTGATTTACCATCAGTAAAGAAACCGTTGCCAACGACACTCACGGAGCCGGCCACTCCAACGTCAGCCTCGAAGAATATTTTCGCATTCTGGAATTTGGGAATTCACAATCTTCCGCCAAATCTCCTCCGCAATATCCTCGCCTGGCATGCTCGATACTTCCCCTTGGGTTGGAATATCTACGTCCTAGATACTGTACCTGGTTCAGCACTCAATGTATCTCGATACATCGACACAACATTGCAATCGGTGGTTCCAGAGGCGTTCACAAAACGTACGCTGGACGGATCATATGCAGCACAGCATACTTCCGATCTCATCCGATATCCTTTGCTCCTCAAGTATGGTGGCGTATACATGGATGTCGGTATTCTACAGTTCGGTGATATCGACCAGTTCTGGACGAACGTCATATCCAACCCAAAGTCGCCCTACGACTTCGCTGGTTTCACAATGGGCGGTTTCCCCGAAGTATCCGCTGTGAACTTTTCGCTGATGGCAACACCGAACAATCCTCTCATCCGTCGTGCGAATTATATACTGCTGAAGTTGTGGGAAGGCAAGACTAATACGACAGGAATGCACAAGCACCCACTTGTCTCGCACATTCCGCTTATGCACGTCTCGCAGGAAGTCGTTGTAGACGACGAGGGGGCGGACAAGATGGTCATCAACGACGAAGCTATGACCGACTATGCTATTCAAATCCAATGCATGGGAGCTGCGCAGCGCTGGTTGGATGAAGATGATGATTGGAATGGGCCTAAGTATGTGCGGGAGAAGTGTTGGCTTTGGAGTATGCTCGACAAAGCTTTTGCTCATGAACAGGTCACCAGTTGGTCCGGCGCTCTACAGCACAAATTGCTCTCTCAAAAGCTTCCTACGACAGGAGAAATAGAGAATGATGACCAGAAGCTGGCAAGAAGCATTGTTGAGAAGACTGTAGCAGAGAGCTGGTGCTTGAAGCTCGGTCACGGTTTCTCGGCAAAGCTCTTTGGCGGTGACACACTAGGCATGCTGTGGAAGAAATATC
Organism: Periconia sp. TS-2; assembly: GCA_030378425.1. Classification (NCBI taxonomy): domain Eukaryota; kingdom Fungi; phylum Ascomycota; class Dothideomycetes; order Pleosporales; family Periconiaceae; genus Periconia; species Periconia sp. TS-2. Next base: position 136,907 of record JASNQO010000041.1, on the reverse strand, counting down.
CAGATACTGATTGTGAAGAAGGAACGTACGCGGGGTGGCTGAGGTGGGCAGAGGTCAGTTGTGCACAGGATAGAGTGCCTGACAAACTAGATGTTCCGGTGTATGCACCTGCCCGGATAGGACCACTCATGGAATAATATATTTCCTCATAGAATTGAATAATGTTAATGCCAAGCTGGCTAAGATTCGAATATTCTTAGATATGGCTCACCGACATGCTTTACGAGAATTATGTTTGTCTCTGGTCGAAAATCCCGCTGCAAAATCGCCCACTCTCTTCTTTCAGAAAGCTACAAAAAGACGCCACACCATCGATAAGCATCTAGAACTATCATCATCACTTCAATTTGTTGCTCCGAATTCGTCGAAGTATAATTCAATATCCGGTTCAGCTCAGTAAGCGGCGTCGGTCGCCTGTTCATGAATTAATCTATCCAGCCAATAGAAGCTGTGCAACGTTTGTAGGATGCAACGGCCCAAACGCACGCCATCTGACACGAGAAGAAACTTTGACACATAATACTTGCTTCCAAACGTTCTGATGTAAGACAAATTTATCATTCGCTTGGAACAGTAACGCGGTTCTCTTCTACCCTCTTCACGTTCCCAACATGCGCAAGACGCTTCATTCCTTTTTGCAGGCACCATCAGCAAGGTAAGACTACAGTCTCCATTAATACTTCGCCAAGTCCAATACACGCAGAGATTTTATTACAAATTCATATTGAGATCACGAGCTGACTCTGTGTACCACCGATGAAGATGTAGGTAAGATATAGGGAAAGAGACAAAAGAGGAAATTGATAATTCCGGTGAAGCAAAGCTCAGAGAGAGAGAAGAGTATATAAGGACGGAAGCAAATGACGATTGAGAGAGCAGATAGAATATCAGTCCCAAGATAACAACCAGAACAAGTGCTATTACAACCCGAACAAAAAGCCAAAATGAAAGCAACTCTGATCTTCGCTTCTCTCTTTGCCATCCTCACGGCCGCATCTCCCGCAGGCATCGAGGCTCGCCAGGTATAACTTCACAATTGCGACTCCCTTCCAAAGCTAATCAGTCCACACAGGGATCCATCCGCGTCCAGCTCTCCGACGACGCGACCGATACAGCTGTCCAAGCCGACATCCCCAAGACCGGGGCCAAGATCAGCATCAAGTCGAAGTTTGGCAATCTCGGGACCAACGTCCCCGCCAACCGCGCCGGTGTTGTCTCCGGTACGGGCACCTGCAACCTCTTCAAAGATTCTGGAGCTACGCAAAAGGTAGCGACGATCAAGAATGGTGGGGGAGATGTTTCGTTCACGAGGCAGAATCTGGGGAGTGGTGTGATTGTTTGCCAGTAAGAAGGATTAAGAGTTGGGAGCAATGGCAGGTCTTTGAAAGACAGTGGGGTCGCAAAGAAATAGAATCAAATGGTTGGAAACTCTATGAGAGATCATGCAAACCATGAAAGTAGAATAGTTTACTCTATTCTAGTCCTTCAGGTTCTGCAGGATGAGCTCGACCTCTTCATCTGCTGCTTCCAAAATATGCTCAGGTTTGAACTGTGGGCTCCAACCAATCTTCTTGCCATTCTCGGGCGTGAATGTACACCTGTTATCTTGTCAGATTGCTCCTCGGGACTCCAACGTCATACTTACAGTCCACCGAGTTGGACTGGTACAAAGTCTGTTGCGCACCCAAGTGCCTCACCCATCTTTTGTAATGTCTCTCCATCGGCACTCCTGATCTCCTCCGTATCGACTACGCCCCTCTTCTTCATCGCTCGTCCGATAGCAGCATATATATCATCCCATGACACGGATCCTGGGCTCGCTAGATAGTATCCTTCCTTCCCGTGACCGATCTCTTTTCCTTCCAACATAGCTTTCAACATTTGCAGATACAATGTTGTATTGTCGAGTACGTGGCAAACTGGCCAGGTGGGTTTCCCCTTGTCCACTTTGAATACACTACGTAAGGCCTTTGCAGCGCGCACAATGGCCACAGTTTGTATGGAGATAGAATTGCCAAATCCTAGACCACGGCCGTAAACAATGCAAGGGGCAAAAATGTAACTGCGAACTCCATGCGCTTGGGCTGTTTCGATGACAACGTTGTTTGCTTCTGCTCCTCTCTCCATGACCTTGTGAGGCGCAGCATCCACTTGCTTCTTTTGGATATCGTAGAGATGCGGATCTGTATCGAGAAGCGGCTTGTCTGTCGGAACTCCAGCATGAGAGGAGAACAGCTTTGCACCTGTGGTGAAGAGAAAGTGAACTTCTTGACCCGTCTCTTTCTTGACTTGAGCTAAAGCTTTTATAAAATGTACAGTGTTTGTTGTATCTATTGGATTAATGAGGTGGAAGACTATAGTAATCTTGTTCTTCGTGATGGTGGATGTAATAGACTCAGGGTCAGTGAGATCTATGGCCAAAGGCTCCGCACCGTATTTTCGGACAGCTTCCGCTTGGGCATCGGTGCGGATTAGCGCGTACAGCTTGGAATAGGGAGGAAGATTTCCTGACTGTAATTGATCAAGTAGGGTGCCTCCTAAATAGCCGGAGCCGCCAGTTATAAGTATATTGTGGGACATGGTACAGAATGAGCGATGGAAGCTTTTATTAGGTCAACGGATAGTAATGCGACATGCGCGGTATTGGAGTTATATCTTTGAGCAGCCCCTTGCATTTGTAATGTAATAGCTGATTAATTGGCGGAGGTTTTGCATGGCGAGATTGTGGGGCCGACCGGTTGTGCTGCGGAGAGGGTGCTAGTCCCAATATATATTAGCTTACTACCTGGAGAAGCCCGGTAAGGCTGATGGTGAGATCCTCCATGCTGATTTGTATAAGGAAGAAGAGCTGCAGTATCATGAAGTTTCAAATAATGGTTCTAGTGGAGGAATGCTTTTTGATTTGCTAAATCATGCTAGACGATGTTATACAAGTTGTTGTGCGCAGCGATAGTTGGCCGCTTAAGGCTTCATTTAGTCTCTCCTGCAATGCTTTTATTTCCTGTCCGTCGCATGTTGTACGCCATCCTGTATCGACTTTGCGGCCTTTTCGATGGCCTCTTTATCAACGCTGAAATGTGAACCATATCGATCCTGTCGCACAGTCAGACAATCCAAAGCTAGCTTAGAATTGTCATGCTTACCTGCTCTGCGCCCTCACCCTTCGTGGCTGCCAATCTCTTTGCTCGCTCCCAACCGTCGGCCCCAAGACCGAAATGCCCTTGATATCTTTCTTGTTCAGCTCCTGAACCTTTCGCATTCATAATGCTTTGTGCGGCTTCTTTGACTCGCTCTTGGTCAAGACTAAAGTGCGAACCATAGCGGTCCTGCTCTGCACCAGAGCCTTTATAGCTGGCAGCCTGCTTGATCCTATCAAGCCCGTCACTGCCTATGCCAAAATGTGAAGCATAGCGGTCTTGTTCGGCTCCTGAGCCATAGCGAGAGCTGGGAAGTGGTGGGCTGGTGGCAGCGGCGTCGTTTCGCGTGTTGCTGAAAGGATTCATGGTGTTGAATTGGGTTTGATCGAGAAGCTGTAGGATCCTGGCTGCAATTGAGAGTTTAAATAGTTATCGAGAAGTAGAGTGGTAGTGGTGGTGCAGTTGGGCGTGGACTGATGTCTGGTGACTGCACGGAGCTCACCTCACTTAAAACGACCCCTCGCGCGGGGTATGACGTAGCCCAGGACCCCTCAATGGAGTGATCCGCACGACCAATTCGTCTTACGTTTTAAGGTCCCACAATGCGCACTCCCGTGCGGTTACAATTACGAGAATAACGTTCCGGACCGTTTTGGAAACACTCAGAGAAACGTCTGGGAGAGGCGAGCGTCCTGCGGTCCTGGTACTCACATCTGATTGGACAACGGCAAACATCACCGAAGAAATGTGAATCTGCCAATCCACAATAAAGTGGCCTCTCATATAGCTTCTTTACTGTTTCGCACCAATCTCTTAATACACTCGTGGCAGGGTTCACCCGCCTTTCGTGATGTGTCGAACTCGGAGTACCTCTACTCCATTGCAATGACATCACACATCATGCATTTCCCTATTCGGTGTCGCTCTCTTGCCATTCTCTCGAAATGGCATAGCAATGGTATCCGGCCATGATATCAGTGCTCATCAGTAGCCATTATTCAGTTCATCCTTTACTCTATGCCTGCTCTATCGTTAACTGGGTATCACATTAGTTTCTGCGCAACTCAATATTCCGCTAGCGTCATCTACTGTAACTTTCACATTGTCTTTTTGAGAACTAGAAACAAGAAATGTAATGTTGCGAACTATCTCATGATGAATTGTTTGAATGCTTCGAGGATTGTGTTAGTAAGGTGCATATGAGGGCTCCCAATAGCAGATGACCTGAACATTGTCGATTCCACCTCGAGTTTTTCAGACTCGATGGTGTACTAAGACATCGACTACCTTGTTTGTGAGCACGCATAAATATATCCAAATGAAATTTATTATTGTTCAATACGATACTGGAGTGACTTCTGTGTGAAAGATTTGAGAAAAGGACCTCGCTAACATGAAAGCGACATTCTCATGCAGGCACACAAATGCAGGGCTCACTAGCACTTTGCAGAAACAGCTTTGAAATAGTTGAAATCAATTCCCACATATCTACAGATTGTTACGTTGTACAATTGCCAGATAATGTGATGCACAACGTCCGTGAATTAGGCTATCTACTTACGCCATTGAGCCGTTTCCCCCTCCTATTTCTGGTTAGATTCCATCATTGTTATACGTTTTTCAACTAAACAACGTCTCGTGTACATCTGAAATAACTTAAAAGCTTCGCCCAGCGGGTAGAAAAACATATCCAAATCGCGACCCGACACTTCTCGCTTGCGACCGAGACCCGCAACATCAACTCAACCCACACACATTTATATCTTCCCAGGAAAGCGACAAATTCCACAGGAAGTTCCGGTGATATGTTCAGTACTGCGCAGATGACCTCCTTGAAAGGGGAGTCGGAGGGGCCCGAGCAACTCGACCACTCAGAGATTAAAAATTGCGAGAGAGCGTTAAAGGCTATCGACCTCAACAAGTATGATGCAAGTAAGGTCTCTGGCAATGATGGTATCATCATCTCCCAGATTGAAAGCGAGACTGACTCCCCTAGCCGTGATGAGAATCGCCCATGCTACAAAGGCTTCTCTCAGGTCCACCACCTTCAATGCAATCATACCGTTTTCTGTCCCGAGGCTGCTTACTGTGGAAGTACTTGCCGGCTTGACGGCCAAATCTCCGACAACACTCCATTGTACTGCCTTCTTTGCGTTCGACGTAGCCTCAACTGGCATGCGAAACATTACAACGCTCGCTGGCAGGACCTTCTCCTGCCAACTTTCGAGATGCTTGAGAAAGAACAGGAAGATCGCGAAGCATTTCAACCCATTTCCCGTCCCTCTGAGCCAGCTTACATCGACCACTACAACAACATCGTACGTCCGGTCAACGCGTTCAGTATAGGCTTCATCCGTGCATTGGAGTGGCAAAAAGAGGATCATATCAATCGGTACATCCCTGAAGTTTGTACGAATAGGCTGAACTATCCTTCCCAAGTATGCAGATCTGCCTTGGAGAATTTTGATGCTCTCCTTCGCCATCATCATACCCTCGACAATGTCGACATACGCCTAGTCGCCTGTTTTGCTGTATGCATCGCAGCAACGCAGCAAAAATTCAAACCAGACATGAATGTCGCATTGAAGGCTTTCGGCATAGAACACTACAATGCAGACGGCGAACTGCAAAAGTACATCACCGCACGAGAGCACATTTTCGCCCTCAATGCGACCAATTTAATCAATAGGTTCATGAAAAAAGCTCCCAAGGAGTTGCGCAAGCTTAAGGACTTTCATCAACTACTTCCAGTAGCCCGTCGTATCTACCTCAACTTCAAAAAGGACAATGAAACTACCATACGACTAAGACTTCGAGATCAAGAGGACGCCCTCACCGTCGCTTGTATCGTGTTCGCAGGGACCCAGCTGAATTTGCCTCTGACCAATCAAGTTGTTGTCCAGGCACTCAAGATTGAGATAGATGCCTTGGCTGGAGAGTATGCACTTGGGAAGGTCTCTCTCTACGCGAAACAAAAGGACTGGGGACTGTCACGCGGGGGTCAACGTACAGAGGAACGCGCGAAGATAAAGACGGCGCAGGTCACGAAGGATCAGTTCACCGCGCAGATTAGCAAGGCAATGGAGATGCTGGGCAATAGTGAGGAATGACCGACTGTAACCTACGTAAACGAGGTATAGACTGACAGTACATAGACTGAGCATTACAGGCACTTGTATGCTATAATTTCGTAGAGTACTATTACCTTTGAGCTCCGACCAGGAAGCAGTTTGTGGTGATGAACATAGTGTTTTGGAAGATATCCTGCCGTTTCTTCGCTAACGTACATCCATCCAAAACGGAACAAACATACCGGAACCAAATTCTCTATTGGAGCAATTTCTAGATACTATCAAGCGCTTTCAGAGCTGCAAAACCCTTCCATGTATTTGACAACCTATGCTTTCCACTCTACATCAATCGACCTTGGATAGATGATGCTTCACGCGTGCTGTCGATCGCTCTTTACGCGGCGACTTTATATGTCTCAACTTCCAACTCCTAGCTAGGTAGAATCTCGGCGATACAATACAATTCGGAGACATTTGCATAGATCACGATGTGAAAAATCTATCCTCACGAATTTCCAAGAGCTACAAGCGTAACGGAGTAGCGGCAGGGGCTGTTTTACGTCATGTATATTACCATCAGGCTATGTCCTAATCGACTAGCATTCCGGCACATGTGGGTGTCAGCAATCTGAAGCGTTCCCTTCTCACTGATTCTTTGTTAGATCACGTGATGATTTCTCCGAAGCGGGAATTGAGGCGTAAGGCTGCAGTCATGCGGAGCTAGCTCACAGCCTCAAGCGCTCAGCCTGATCATTTGGAAGCAGCCATGCACTTGCGTTTGTATCCTATCGAATTTACACCGCAGTCAGCATTTGCCAACAGCCTTCGCGTCTACAGAGCATGCGTCTGCCACGATGCGTCTGCTCCAGCGCCTGTCAGGCGGCACCTACGAACTGACCCACTTCGACCATGACGATCCGCCCCCGTACGCCATCCTTTCGCACACTTGGAGGGAAGGTCAAGAAGTCTCGTATCAGGAGCTTGGTGCTGGTGCAGGCAGAGACAAGACAGGGTTCGGGAAAATCCATTTTTGTGGTGAACAAGCAGCGGCAGACAAGCTGCAGTATTTCTGGGTTGATACCTGCTGTATCGACAAAAGAAACAGCGATGAGTTGGCGAGGGCGATCAACTACATGTTTAGATGGTACCAGCGCTCATCCAAATGCTATGTATACCTGTCGGACGTTTCCGTGGGCGATCACGACCCCGCGGCCTTTCCCATACTTTGGGCAGATGCCTTTCGCCGCAGCCGATGGTTCACACGTGGATGGACGTTGCAAGAGCTCATAGCACCTGGCAGCGTTGAATTCTTCTCAAGCGAGGGTAAGCGTCTGGGCAGCAAAATATCCCTAGAACACCAGATACACGGCATTACTAGGATACCTATCAGCGCTTTGAGAGGGCATAACCTCACCGAGTTCAGCGTTGAAGAGCGTATGAGCTGGGTAGCTTCGCGCGTGACAACTGTGAAGGAAGACCGAGCGTACTGTCTGCTTGGCATTTTTGGGGTGTTCCTGCCCGTAATACCTGGAGAAGGGGAAGAGCACGCAATCAAGCGGCTTAGAAAGGAGATTCGAGAAAAGCAAGAAGAGCCGGGAACTAACCAGGCAATCAGCGGCGGCCACAATACGCGTAAGTGGACACTAATAACTTTGTGTGACTATAGATAGCTGATAACTCCTTCACAGAACGACTCCAAATTCCTTTCCGCCGTGACCCTGACTTTGTTGATCGTGGCACGCTGCTCGAAGAGCTGCAAGAGAAATGCTCTGCACCAGCGTCTCAGGTTGCGTTGGTTGGTATTGGAGGTGTGGGGTAGGTATTTAGCAGGTCTTCGAGTCGGCAGAGCCTTGTCTAACAAGAGAACAGCAAGTCGCAGCTCGCCATCGAGTACTGCTACCGCATGCGTGAGGCGTTGCCGAGGACGTGGGTACTATGGGCGCATGCCAGCAGCACCGCCCGGCTCGAGCAGAGCTTCCACGACATCGCCGACCGTGTCAAGATCGAAGGACGACGAGATCCGCAGGTCAACATCTTTCAGCTGGTGCACGACTGGATGTGCGACACTGATGAACAGTGGCTGCTCGTATTGGACAACGTCGACGATGCCGGCTTTTTGCTCGATGCCCAAGCTACTAGCTCGAAGACGACAGCCAAACCATTGCGCGAATACCTACCCTGCTGCGAGCACGGATCTATCCTTATCACAACGCGGAACAAGGAAGCCGCTCTACAGCTGGTGGAACAGTGCGATACCATCGCGCTCGATCCGATGAGTGCACTGCAGGCGCGGACTCTACTCGCAAAGAAGCTCGGAGCGCAAGCAGCTAGCAGTAAGATCGCTGAGCTCGCTGAGCTCGCTGCGGTACTTGAGCACATGCCGCTTGCCTTGACTCAAGCTGCTGCATATATATCGCAGAGAGAGCCACTTTGTTCGGTAGCACAGTACCTTGATCAGTTCAGGAAGAGCGAGCGCAAGCGGACGAGTCTTCTCAGCTACGACAACGGCGAGCTGCGGCGCGACCGGGAGGCAAAGAACTCGATCATCACGACATGGCAGATCTCATTCGAGTACATACAGCAGACACGGCCGTTAGCGGCAGACCTGCTATCGCTGATGAGCTTCTTCGACCGCCAGGGGATTCCTAAGAATGTGTTGCGGACGCAAGCCGAGCATGAAGAGGACAAAGTCAATCGCAAAATCGATGAGGCTAGAGCAGATCGCAATAGGGACGAGAATAGGGTGCAATTAGAGTACAATAATGGCGGTATCGAGGAACAGCTTGATGAGTTCGAGAACCACGTGAAAAATACATCCTGGAATGATTCTGTAGATGACTTCGAAGACGACGACTTTGAGGACGACGACTTTGAGGACGACGACTTTGAGGACGATGACTTTGAGGACGATGACTCAGAAGACGATGCTTTCGTTGAAAACGTTACACTCTTACGCAACTTCTGCTTCATCTCTATTAGCACTGACGCTAAAACCTTTGAGATGCACGCGCTAGTGCAATTATCGATGCGTATGTGGCTCGCGGCGAACAGAAAATTAGAACGCTACAGAGAGCAATTCATTCAAAACCTTTGCGCGGCGTTCCCTACGGGAGAATATGAGAATTGGACAGCGTGTCAGGCGCTATTCGCGCACGCTAAGGCGGCGACTAACCACAGGCCAGAAGCGCCATCTTCACTAGTTGAGTGGGCTACATTGCTGTATCACGCAGCATGGTATGCGGAGCGCAAAGGAAACGCAGGCGAAGCAGAGACGCTAGCCTTGCAGTCATTAAAGGCACGAAAGAAGGTTTTGGGGCGAGAGCATGAAGACACGATATGGGGTATAGCGATGGTGGCGAGCGCCTATAAAATTGGGGCAAGGTGGGACGCTGCAGAAGAGCTAGAGATGCAGGTAATAGAGACTCGTAGGATGAAGCTCGGAGCAGACCATCCAGACACGCTGACCGGCATGGCCAACCTAGCGTTGACATTTTGGAACCAAGGCCGATGGGAAGAAGCAGAGAAGCTATTTGTACAGGTGATAGAGACTCATAGGATGAAGCTTGGAGCAGACCATCCATACACGCTGACCAGCATGCACAACCTAGCGTCGACATATAGGAACCAAGGCCGATGGGAGGAAGCAGAGAAGCTATTTATACAGGTGATAGAGACGAGTAGGACGAAGCTCGGAGCAGACCATCCAGACACGCTGGCCAGCATGGCCAACCTAGCGTCGACATTTTGGAACCAAGGCCGATGGGAGGAAGCAGAGAAGCTATCTGTACAGGTGATAGAGACTCGTAGGATGAAGCTTGGAGTAGACCATCCAGACACGCTGGCCAGCATGCACAACCTAGCGTCGACATATAGCAACCAAGGCCGATGGGAGGAAGCAGAGAAGCTATCTATACAGGTGATAGAGACTCGTAGGACGAAGCTCGGAGCAGACCATCCAGACACGCTGACCAGCATGCACAACCTAGCATTGACATTTTGGAACCAAGGCCGATGGGAAGAAGCAGAGAAGCTATTTATACAGGTGATAGAGACTTATAGGATAAAGCTCGGAGCAGACCATCCATACACGCTGACCAGCATGCACAACCTAGCATTGACATTTTGGAACCAAGGCCGATGGGAAGAAGCAGAGAAGCTATCTGTACAGGTGATAGAGACTCGTAGGATAAAGCTTGGAGCAGACCATCCAGACACGCAGACCAGCATGCACAACCTAGCATTGACATTTGGGAACCAAGGTCGATGGGAAGAAGCAGAGAAGCTATTTACACAGGTGATAGAGACGAGTAGGACGAAGTTCGGAGCAGACCATCCAGACACGCTAACCAGCATGCATAACTTGGCTTTCACGTGGAAATCACTCAGCCGAAGTGTAGAAGCTATAAACTTGATGCAGCAGTGTGCACAGCGGCGTGAAGAAGTGCTCGGGGCTAGTCATCCTGACTCCATGTCTTCCCTGTCGGCCTTGAAGCAATGGGAAGGAGAGCAGGCAGAAGTCGAGTTATGTGACAAGTTCAAGGACATGCGCTTATAAATACCTATGACTGTACATCATGTAAGCAAAAGCTATGTCGACAATTGTAGGCCGTGATAATAATATCTGGATTGGAGCCTGTCTGGAGCATGGAGGTCGTCCACAGGCTTGGTCGGTGGCGCCAAGCTTTCACTATACATAGTCTTCGCCTGAACATGCGGTCTTTGTTCCGGCACGCAGGGCTGGCGGCTCGAGAAGCTTCAAAGATCGCTCACTGAGCAGAATAGGCTAACCGTTTCTAGACTGATGTATCTGCGCAGCAGGTCCATGCACATCGTAATATGTAAAACGCCCGGTTAGCTCTCTTAAATCCGAGGTACCGACAAGGGGTGGTGGTCTGCATAGTTGCACGCCAGTTGCAGCCTCCTCGCTGGGATCGGCCTTATAAGACCGGGTTCGGGTTCTGAGACCACCGGAGCGAGGATTTGGATCTTAATAATCTAACAGAGAGCTTTCAGTAGGCCGGTAGCGAATGGCTGTTAATCTGGCTGCAACAGGTATACCTATATAACCAATGACGGGAGACATCTGAACGACTGTAATATTATGTTTAATAAGTCTCATTTCGATGGCAAGATGTCAAAGTACATGACCTAATAATTTGGCACGATTTGTAACAAAGCTAATAAAGTCATTCGGTTTCAAAGTCTAAATACCTATAAAATATTCCGTCACGATGGTGTTCCGCTATGGATGGATACACGTTACACTGATACATTATATTCACTACGCCGGCGAGCACATATGATAGGGAGTTTCAGTGGGACCTAGCTGTAACGTCCGTCCACCCGTAGCGGAACAACCGCCGTAACGGAACAAACTATCGGCGCTTCTATTCTAAAACCACTTAGGCGTCTCTATTAAAGCTAAAGAATCTAATAAGATACCTCCCTGGGTCGCAAGACGCACGGTGTAGCGAGACAAAATAGAGGTACTTCTACTTTCATAGCAAAAATAAATCTCCAAGTAGGTGTTTCTTGCCCTTTCTTTAACGGAACAATGTATATACCATCTGAGGATACTCTACGCCTTGTTTGGGTCAAGGACTATAATTGCTGCTTCCCCTTAATGCCTAACGCGTAAGGAGACTTCTAGCGACTCTAACTCTGCGCGCACATTGAGCTTTGCTACATTTCTTTATAAGTTGTGTACAATAGCTAATCTTGGATATTTGGGATACTTCCTACTTCGAAATTACGTGTGCACCGTCGCCTTCAAGGCTTGATTCGCAGAGAGCCTCCATCTGTAGCGTATTAGACTTTCTTACCCGCGGCGCCACCGCCATGCCTTTACTACTCCAAATTCTCGTAAAAGGGTCTTATCCGAGCCTTAGAACCTAACTCCGATGCTGTGTGCCTGCTGTCGCGCGCGGATTCATGGTCAGTACCTCCAATCAGAGCAATTACCGATCCCGGCTAGTGCAAAACGACACCATCCTCTTACATAATTATAGCAGTGTAATTTACTTACAGTGGCTGTCGGGCGTATGGCTGTGCGGAAGCTTATCAAATCCCTGCAATCGGTACTGAACTGACCGGAAAAACAGTAGACGGGCCTCATTAGGCACCCTTCGCGGTGTTGGAACGCAAATAGTTACTGGGCAAGAAAGGAATTTGCGGTGCTCCACACAGAATTTACTATTCATTTCTGATGAAGAGAATTTACATGTAGATGTTCACCGAATTTGTCATGACAAATCTCTGCCAGAACTGCAGCGTCTTGAAGATCGACGACAAGGCAATGGGGGGCTCCGTTGGAAGAGCCTACGGCCAGCAAAGCCTCCATCTTCCGATAAATTATAGCAACCTTCGTCTTATAGCAAAGAGTGAACAGATTCGCCTTCCTTTCATTGTGAGAGACCATTTCCCTGGCCTTCCACTCCTCGATGCGTCTGCATTGCGAGGTTGCGACTTCTGCCGTTTCCTAAAGACCATCATCCTGTCCAAGGAGGTGGTCACTTTGAATCTTCGGAGCTCGGCAGTTGTGATTGGATTGGATTTTCAATGGAGAGTCTTCTTCACGGCAGGCCTTGCTGGTTTGATTGTAGTTCTGAGGTTTCCATGTGGGTGTTCCAAGTTTGTCTACAGTACAGTTCGTGAGGAGGCTTGAATTTAACGTCCCCAGGTCTTGATCAAACTCATTATCTCTACTGCAACATTAATGAGTTGCCAGGTATGCCCATTCTTATTCTTGGAATATTTGTTATTGGTCGATATCTAACTGCATCAAATGTAGGAAGACACAATCAGCGTGCCGCCGACTGGCTGCGCCTTCTCCCTCCACCGCCCAGTCGGTTTGATACAGCGGATTGTATCAGCGAGATTTTATCATTGATAGAGGAATGCGATCGCCATGGACATCCTCGAGCCGAGGAAAGCTTCGTTCCAGGACGACTGATAGACGTTTCTGGAAAGCCACCTCGACTAGTTCTCAGAAAAGAGTTGCTCTCTACTCGTACTGCCCAAGACGGCTCGATTCCTAAGTACGCAGCCTTGACGTACTGTTGGGGCCCAGAGGACGAAGCGCGGTTCCAGACCACAACGACAACTTCAAATATCTACCGGAGAAAATTGGGCATTGAGAATTCGGAAATGACGGCCGTCATCAGAGACACTGTCCGCATCACAAGGGCCCTCTCGATCCCGTACCTATGGGTCGACTCACTCTGCATTCTTCAGGACGATATTGCGGATTGGACTGCAAATTGTGAAGTAATGGACAAAATTTACGGCAACGCCCACCTGACGGTTTGTGCTGCGGCAGCATCATCCTGCAACGATGGGTTCCTTGACCGGAATTATCCAGGGATCGACATTCCATTTCGTTCGACCATCTCGCCTGAAATAACTGGTAACTTTCGAGTACAGTTTTGGGGCAGGCTAAGTCCTCAATCTAATCCTTGGCCAGAAGACTTTAAATACAGGGTTAACCCCTCCGAGCTTTCGCAAGACACGTGGAAATGGAGCTCGCGAGGCTGGACCTACCAAGAGAAGCATGCGAGTCGCAGAATCCTTGCGTTTGGGAGGGCCAATATTCATTTCATGTGTCCGGCGAAGGCGGCAGATAGAAATGTATACTGGGATATACCTGACTTTTTTACCCACAGGCTGGGTAAGAACACCGTTCATGGAAAGGATGCCCTATACAAGGACTGGACTCTAAAACACGTAAAAGACTTTTCCCACTCAATCACGGGCTTCACTCGCGCCACTGATGTGATGCCAGCAACGGCTGGTATTGCGAGATTATTCCATGAACAACTCAAGGATGACTACGTTGCTGGTATGTGGAAAGGAGACCTGCTGCGAAGCTTAATGTGGGGTCGTCTTAATGGGGCCGATTATCAGAGCCTAGACGATCTTACTGCCTCAATGACGTCGCCGACACCGTACCTAGCTCCATCGTGGAGTTGGGTGAGCCGCCGACACCTCTATGACATGGAACATAAGGCCGATTACGACGTCCCGTGTCGGCCGGAATACGAAGAAGTCTCAGTCGACATCTCCTTAAAAGGCTCAAATCCGTTCGGAGAGTTAACGGGATGCGCCCTCCACTTCGTGGGCAAACTGTATTGCATTCCACGCGAAGTGAGGATATCTCACGAAGATACACGGGCGTACGGAGATAAACTGATGACGATCGACGGACGGTACTTTGCCGAGTGCAACACCGACTGGAACGGTTGGTGGAATGAGGATCAATTAGGAATGGCTAGAATGTTGCTACTTGGGAGCCGTGTAGCAGGAAACCGCAAACCAATTGACGAGCATGATTATGATAAGGGGTGGGTATGGGCCTTTTATCCAGGGTTTCACGATCAAATCAACTCGTGGAAGGAGCCTATTGGAGAAGATTTTATTCAGGAGAGCGATCTCCCCTTCGAGGACTTCGATTTCCCGAAGGGTTACCCGGTGCAGAAGAAGGTCTTCGAGGATGTCAAGGCCGGGAAACGGACGGCTTTTGGGCTTCTCATATACCAAGCTCAGGAGGCTGACAACTTTTTTCGTGTCGGCACCTTTGTGTCGCACGCGGCGGGATGCGGAGGGCTAGAGATATTTCACGACTGTGAGGTTCACGCAGTTAATCTCATCTAGATGATTGCACGGGCATCTATTGAAGACGATGTAGGAAATTTCATATGTGGAGATATCGCATGGCTGTGTTTTGTGGGAGGTATGGGATGGAAGACGACACAGCTTAATCTCGACTTAGAGCTCCGGGGTCGGCTGATCCGGTATTGCATCAATGCAATCGTGCCGGAGTCATCTTGTGTGCTATCAATTAGCTGTGTGAAAGGATCGTTTTCTTGGACGCAGTCATTAACAAGATCCCTCTGTGCGGAGGCTATTTCTACCCTCGATTGCATCTTCCAAAGGCCATCTTCCTCTTCCTCTTTTGTCGGATACCATATGACAGTCGCTGGAAGATCAAGCTTCCTAGGGTATGTTCCTGGCGTGCGGTATTGCTTGAACACGTGAATTCGCTGATACCGACGATATATCAGACTCCAATCGGCGGGCGTTGGTCCGAATACTAGCCGTTCAATTTTCGCTTGTGGACAAGTATTTTTATTTTCCCTACTCTCAAATACAGCATGATCCAGGCTGCCGAGAGATTTCCAGATTTGACTCTCTTTAGTGCCATAATCGCAAAGATCAATGCCAGCTTGTTGCATCATTTTGACCCAATTGCGAATGTCTTTTAACATTCTCTGAAATTTGCCGTCCATATCAATTCCCCAAAGCCTTATATCAATTAATTCCATGAAGGGTGTTGTTCCGTGGTCTTTCTGACTTATATCATGCGACATCCACCTACCAAAAGGGCCAATATGATCTTTTGATTCCCTCTGAGCAATGGAAAAGAGATCTGCCCCGCTCTTCACGATATTCACTCCAAGTTCAAGCCAGTCTTTGAGGCCGCTGGATGGGTTACAGGTAGTGATACGGCGCGCAATGTAGTGCAGTAGTGACATACCACTACTACTTCTTAATGATACAAGCTTCTGATCAGAGAGTCGCAACCCGATAAATCCGAGGATATCTGAGCAGTCAATTGAGGATCTCGTGATTTGGAGAGCCAGTTCAAACCTGGCTTCAACTGACAGGTAGGCTAAATTCCAAACCTGATGCTCCAGAACCAAGTTGAAACACTGCATGTTTGCACATGTGCTAAGCCACCCATAATGGAGACTCGTATCTTCAAGATCAGCATCGAAACCAGGAGCTTCGGCGACCATCCGATACATCTCAGCAGCCCTTTCGTCATCATGGACTAACTGATTGTTGAACCAACTCAGAGCATTATTCAATGTTCTCGCCTGCTCCGGCCACGTTGTCTCTCTGAGTAGATATCGACAAACTTCAAGTTGTTTAGAATGTGCAGCGGCCTGCAATAATTAGATTGGGTGTCTTCTTCAAGCTGGGGTGCTCACCTCAATCAATGTTTCGCCACCGAATCTGTTGTAAGAAACATCTAACAGACTCCCTTCTCCGCGCTCGACAAGTCTCCGAATTCCGATGACATCGCCAATTTCGGAATAATGGAAAATCATAGAGTCGTGAGGGACGACGTCGTATGTGCTGAAATGCATACTCCAACGACAAGAAGCTTGACAAATTGCGAGCTCCCAAATTCGACGCAAAAACCAACTTCGGAGTTGAAGGTTGATCAATTTGCGGTCTTTGTCAGTTTTCCTCCGGGCCTGCTTAGTCGGAGAAGAATGATCGGGTTGTGATGAATGTTCATTGTTTATATTTTGCTTGATATTTGTGATCAACTGTCTCTCTGGCTCTGTTCTTAGCCTTGGACATGATGTAGTCCGAGATTGGAGAAGTAATGACAATTGTTGGGACGTGTTCGCGTTTCCGGAATTAACCTCTGCTTGTAAACTACTCAGGAGGATACCATGTCGATTAAGTGTGCTGATATAGGTCTCATCTCGCTGCATCTGCCTGGTTGCAAAGTACATTGCACATGAAAGCTCAAGTGAGCTCTTTGCCCTGTCAAGCTCATCAAGAAGCTCCTTCACCTCTTGTTCTTTGAATGCGGCGTAGATTAGACCACCGAATTTTTCATGTTTCGCCATGCACTGATCCATCTTGTCCACTAGATGTTGTATTTCGGACGTTCGCTCTTGGCATTCTGTGATACATCGCATAAGAAGAGTACCGCTATGAATGTCTTGCTGCCGATACTGCTCAAGTTTTTGTAATGCTATGACCATGGTCTCTAGACTGAAGGCTAGTCTTGAAATGGTTCGAGGGGCATTCTTGACGGAATGGAAGATTCTCTTCAATTTCACAGCATTTTCACCCAGCTGAAAGGCTAAGGAGAGTATTCCTGCTCCTCCTGCAGCCACTCCAGAGGAGGCCTCAATACCCGACATTTTGCTGAGAGCCGATTTACGAAAGAGTAGATTTCAGCAGGAACTAGTCGAACAGAATGACTGAACAGAAGCGAATTGATTAGGTATATTGCGAGGCTAGTTGGGGAACACACTTGTTTAGCCTTACTTTGAGATCCTAAAGCTGAGGAGAAGTTCAAATATGCACCTGTCGGAAGCTTGGGTTGCGAAACAGCGAGGAATTATGAGTGCCGGAGAATATGACCTAGGCTGAGCAGAGTCATCTCATGAATCAGGCTCACGTGTAAATATAGCTTTCCTTATTTCGGATTAGTAAAGCCGCGTGCGCCATACCTAGGCCAATCAACGCTCGAGGAAGGCTATATCTCCCCTCGAGTCCGAGGGAAAATGGGCCGTCGCTTTGGTAACGTTCACCCCTGCGACGAGAGCCACCCTATGTGGCGAGCCAAATGAGGGTTACTTTGACTTTAACGAGCTCAAACATCGTGCGTACAGCCTGTGCTATCGTGATTCTATTAAAAAAAGGACCTGTAGCTAATCCTAAATCTCGACAAATTATTCTTTACCAAAATTACCTGCGATTTGTCGTCTCTGAGCCTGGTTTGTACCGCGTCTTGTTTTGCAGCATAGCTTACGTCCTTTCTCACAGCGCTAACACGAAGACTTTACTACCCTAAATTTTAATAGAAAGCCTCTATATAAGGCTCTGAACATTGTTCTTTTGCTCTAAAGTTATTATTCGCCTGTAGCGTGCTGTTGTGGGCAAATTCATGCAGGGTCTTGGTGGTGATTTAGTACCTCTATTAGAAGCAAAATACTGATCCCGACTAGTGCGAGAGAACCCTAGACCTAACTTAGCTTATACACCTGAGAGTATTATACCGTAAGATATGCGGCAGTCATTGGTTCTAGACAGTCATGGCAAGCCCCAGGCCAGTGTGGGCCGTCCTCCCTGTCTGTGGAGGTGAATCTAGTGGCAATCTATTCATTACTATTAAGTATTACTGATAATCCGGCCAACAAAACTACCAAGTACTGCCTGCAGACATGTGAATGGGCGAGAAATCAGGAGTGTTCGCTGGCGAGATAGTACTTTTGCGACAGGCGCTAACTAAGCTCCGCCTGACCAATCACCAGCGCTGGGACATGCGCACAGACACTCGCCTGCCCGCGTTGTGCCATCGCAGCCTGGCTCAGCTGCGCGGGGCGACTCGTTGACAATAGGAGTTTTGTGCTTCATCTAATTAGCCTCCTCCGGCCTGCTCTGCTCTCTGATAGCTCTAGTTATATATCTCCCAATACCACCCACGAGGAAAATGGAAGCATTGCTTAGTCCCTCGTTCTCCTCCTCATAAGCAGGAGTATTTGCTCTCTCTTGAGTCTGCAACTACTAAGGCGGCCTTACTGCTTAGCATAGCTTAGGCACTAATAAGCTTGCCATGGATCCTCCAAGCGCCAATCTGCCCTTTTGGGTGCAGACTGATCTTCCACATCCAGAGCAGAGCCACTACGTCGCACACCAAACCCATGAGCCTTGTGGTATTCAGGTGCCACCCGACTTAGTTTTACAGACACAACCTCAAGGCAGCCATTTGACAGCTGGCCAAAGCTACGTTCCGCACTTGTTCAATCCATCTCCAGTACTTCACGTCCATCCACCGCATAATACAGGGCATTTCGACAATGCTCCCCAAACGATACCCTCGACTCCTATACGTCCCCCAACCCGGCCACGAAAGAGGAAGGCTCCAACGCTGCGAGCTGACGCTTGGGAGCCGCACAAAGCTCAAATCATCAAGCTCCATATTACACAAAAGCTTCCGCTAAGGAAGGTCAAAGAGATAATGAAGGAACAGTATGGCTTTACTGCTGAGTACGTCTCTTAAGTAATGCAAAGCCTGTTTCTAATGTACTAACATAACGTGCACATAGGCTACGGCAATATCGCACACGCATTACTCAATGGGGGAAGGATAAGAATATTAAGCCGGAGGAAATGGGAGCAATCGTTAGAAAACAACAGCAAAGGAAACTTGAGGTTGGGAAACCTAAGCTAGAGTTTAAGGTTAGGGGCCGTCCAGTGGAACCACAGAAGATTGACCGGTGGATGAAGCGTAACAACGTGACTGACAGCTCTCTATATGCTCTAAGCCCAGCGGCATGTAAGTTAGGATTGTTATTATCTACTTTTAGCACTTACGGATTGCAGCTACGCCCTCGGCTGTGGAATGCCGAACTATCTCTGAACGTGGTTCTGTAGAGCCAAGCCCCGCATATTCGTCGGCAGCTCCACGGAGCTCGCAAATGCCATCACCTGCTCTTTCAATTGCAAGCATTGTTCAGCTTCAAAACAGCGCTTTTGCTGGTCAAAGTCCGGCTCCCACCTATCGATCTCTTCTAGACTTCACCCCGGGCTTCCTTCCACAATCACTTTCTATCCAAGGAACTCTTGAAGGCACGTTCGGTCTCGCAGCACCTTCTCTGCAATATCGGTATAAACAGACGGATGAAGAGCGTCTGCGAGAAGAATTGTCAAGGGCAGAAACTTCGTTTGGGACTTATCATTCTGAGACCCTTGATATACTCTCTGATTTAGGAGATGTGCTTCTACAGCAAGGGAGATACAAGTCTGCAGAGGAAGTAATCCGTAGGTTGGTAAAAGGTCGCCAAACTGTCAATGGCAATGACAATATAGATACACTTGACGCCGTGGAACTTCTTGGACAGGTTTTAGGATGTCAAGGACTTTATGCTAAGGCTGAGAAACTGCACCAAAGGACGTTTAAATTTACAAAGGGTATGCTTGGGGAGGAGCATCCTTCCACGCTGACCAGAATGGGCAACCTAGCGATAACATACAAGAATCAAGGCCGGTGGAAGGAGGCCGAAGAGCTAGAACTGCGAGTAATGGAGATAAGCAAGAGGGTGCTTGGGGAGGAGCATCCTGACATGCTGGTCAGCATGGCCAACCTGGCGACAATGTACAGGAATCAAGGCCGGTGGAAGGAGGCCGAAGAGCTAGAGGTGCGAGTAATAGAGACGAGAAAGAGGGTACTTGGGGAGGAGCATCCAGACACGCTAACCAGCATGGCCAACCTGGCGTTAACGTACTGGAAACAAGGCCGGTGGAAGGAGGCCGAAGAGCTAGAGGTGCGAGTAATAGAGATAAGAAAGAGGGTACTTGGGGAGGAGCATCCTGACACGTTGACCAGCATGCATAACCTGGCGTCAACATACTGGAAACAAGGCTGGTGGAAGGAGGCCGAAGAGCTAGAGGTGCGAGTAATAGAGATAAGAAAGAGGGTACTTGGGGAGGAGCATCCTAACACGTTGACCAGCATGCATAACCTGGCGTCAACATACTGGAAACAAGGCTGGTGGAAGGAGGCCGAAGAGCTAGAG